>CM028246.1:62612952-63212952 GCA_016432835.1 Brassica nigra
CCAGTCTCTCAAGCTTGCTCAAATCTCTTAAGAGTTTAAAAGCACTGGTAACCTACATAATGACATTTGCTTGCAAACTCGAACTTCGACAATGTAATGCATGAACTAAACACCAAACGTCACCGACATAACTTTCCGCTCAAAAGCTTCGATATTATGTTTCAGCTCATCCTGCATATTTTCAGGGGCGAAAATGGGTGCAAAATAACTAATAGGAGAGAATTGAACCTAGGTTATTAGAGAATTATGGGTGCACTTTAACCAAATAGCCACTGTTTCCTTATATGTCCTATGTAAAACATTAAACTTCTAAAATATTGTGGGTGCACTTGCACCTTTAGTGCTTAACGTGGCTTCGCCCCTGCATATTTTAGAGATGCATACTGATGAGTGCTGCACTCACTGGATATCCTGAAACTTATTTATTGGGCCCATCATTTTTAATAAACCCAATTAGGTTCTTTTGATTTGATGGACCTAAAAGGAGCGACCAAATCTCAAATATCGGGCGTCGTCTGTCCAAGAAATCAAGGCATTTTTAGCCTAATTAACCGAGATGACCGGAGATGACCTTTATTATACTAATATTCTTATGCTCCATAAGTTTAAAATTATATATAAAAACGTTAGCCACTACACTACAAAAAATTTAGTTAATAAGTTTTAAATAGGAAATCTACACTTGCTAAATATAATAAAGGAAAATGCTTGCATAGATATGCTTGTAATCAGGAGAAAAGCCTAAATGTATTCCACGTACTTTGCACGTGCCTCTCGACAGTTCCACGTATACCAAACCCGTGTATCTCTCGTGTGCAGAGCCGGCCCTGGTCCAAACTCATTAAAACATTTGTTTCAGATCTCCATTTTTATAAACTCTCAAATAGAGAAAAATTAAAATATATATATATATATATATATATATATAATATAAGATTGCAACTAAAACACTTTGGACTTAATAACTACAAAATAATTGAATGGGCCAAATAACAGAACTCATAAAACTAAAAATCCCTTTCTTTAAAGTTTCTTTTTTTTTTCTAGACACTTGTACTTCTTCTTTTCTTAGTTACACAATTTAAAATTCTTTTTCTTCATAAAACCATCACCTGCAAATTATAAACACAATTTCACCTTTTTTTATCATAATACTTTTTTATCATAATATACAGACGTCTATTTTCAATTTTATTTCAAGTCCCCAAATTTTCAGGGCCGGTCCTGCTCGTGTGCCTGTTATAGTTACGTAAAACCTCCATAATTCAACCCTAACTCAAATTTGTATTCGATCACATGCATTAAGAGAATATTTAGAGTTTTATCGTTAGTAGTTTATGTTTTCGCATTACCATATTTTAATTAGTGTAATGGCATAAATAGAGTTACATCGCTTCACAGAAAACTTACATCTCATTATATAAGATTGGAACGAGGATGAGTATCTTACGATAAATTTAATATAAATAAAAGAAAATTGAAAGAAAAAAAAGATAATATTTAAAAGAAAAATGAGAAAGAAAAATCTCAAATTTTTCCTCAAAAAAAGAAAGAGATATATCTAAAACGAAATATTTTGAAAACTTCCCCAGTTACTCTATTTCTAAGTGGCACTTTAATTTATTATTGGTTCAGTGTGTCTAAAGAAAAAACAAATTTAATTACATAATAAATTATTGTATTAAAATATATATAGAAGGAAATTGATAATCTGTAATCGCTTTCTTATCCGATGAGGTTGCTCTTAAGAGTTACTATAGAACATGCATGCAGTATGTCAACAGGTGATCCTTGGAACATGCTCCCGCTTGAGGAGAAAATACTTAAACCACGTGACAACGCATGTCCACTCGTGACCCTTACATTTCGCCCTATAGTATTATTTTAACCTATACTATCATAGATATTCTCTTATATACTTATACACCAGATAATTTTTACAGATAATCTTTTCTTTATTTCTATTTTGTTTGTATCCGTGTATATATATAGATAAATGAATAAGCCATTTATCCTCCAAATCAGCATAATCCCAACCGAAACAGCTTCAAGAGAAAGAAAAAAAACATTTTCTTTAAACTCTAAACCCAACATGTTTGCACTTGTCCCTCCATTATTTCCCAGTTTCGACTGGCCTTGTGGAGACCAAAGCTTCTATGTAAACGACGACCTAATCAATACGTTTCTTGATTTTCCGTTGCCGGACTTTGAGGTGGCTCGTCAGAATGTGTCGCCGGAGAGACGTGGAGTTTTAGAGGTACAGAATCCCATCGTGATGAAGAAGCTTAATCACAACGCGAGCGAGCGTGATCGTCGCAAGAAGATCAACACTATGTTTTCATCTCTTCGTTCTTGTCTTCCAGCTACCGATCATTCGGTAACCACTAATTCAAATAAGTTGTCTTTACTACAAAAATTAAGGAAGTTAGAAAAAAAATCGACAGGTTTTTTCCTGAAACTTCTTATTAATTTGCTTTTGCAACTATGATTTTGATTAAAATAGTATTATGTGTGTTTTTCAAGCGCCAAAAAAAAAGAAAAAAACTACAAACGTCCCATATTATATTATATATAAGATAGAAATGAAACATCTGTTCTTTTAAATAAGTTGTCTTTACTACAAAAAGGAAGTTAAAAATAAATCGATAGATTTTTTCTTTTATCAAATGTTTTCCTGAAACTTCTTATTAATTTGCTTTTGCAACTATGATTTTGATTAAAATAGTATGATGTGTGTTTTTCAAACGCCAAAAGAAAAGAAAAAAAATACAAACGTCCCATAGTTATATTATATATAAGATAGAAATGAAACATCTGTTCTTTTGAAAATTTCTTGCAGAAGAGGCTAAGTGTTTCCGCAATAGTCTCACATGCACTGAACTACATACCAGAGCTGCAAGAGCAAGTCAAGCAGCTCATAAAGAAGAAAGATGAGCTCTCCTTTCAAATCTCGAGTCAAAAAGATCTGGTTTACGCTGACCAAAACGGTAATCCAGAGAAACGGGGCACACGTTATGCATCAACGGTATCTGCGACTAGGCTCGGTGAAACAGAAGTAATGGTCCAAATTTCATCGTTGCAGACTGAAAAGTGTTCGTTTGGAAATTTACTGAGTGGAATAGAAGAAGATGGGTTGGTTCTTATGGATGCTTCATCTTCAAGGTCTCAAGGAGAGCGACTCATTTACACTTTGCATTTTCAGATGGATCATTGCAATCTGAATTTCGAAGAGTTAACTGATAGGTTGTTGTATTTGTACGAGAAATGTGGAAACTCGTGTACATAATCCAATAACTATATATTGTTGTGATTAGGTTCTTTTCTATCTCTCTTTAAAACTCAAGGTTAGAATCGAAATAGAATGAATTTGTACCTTCTGCTTAATTGAGAAGGTTTTGTTTCTGTGTAATAATTTTATTTGTAAAAAAATAAAAGGTTTGTTAATAGTTGAGTAGAAGAGCTAGAGGTGTTTTGTGCGATCCCTAACTAACTCCAAACCAAAGAATGGGTCTAGATAATTAGAAAATGCCTTCTATTGGTAGCATTAACATGTAGTTATACTCTTCCTGCGATGGTAACTGTATCTGATATAATTAAGGGACTAAGACTGGGTTAAAGGTCAAAGTTGGGCCTTAACTGGAGGGCCATTTGTTCGAACAACCAACATTTGATTACTTGAAGCAAGGGCCCAGTTTTTTCTAATCAATAATTAAGGTGAGAAGACGAAATTGTTGGGTAACAAACAAGTTAATAACTTAATAAACATAGCATCAAGAATATTTATATGAGACATTATTACAAATGATTCTTGTATCTTGATTTTAATTCTTATAAATATTTTGTATATTTGTGCTGTCAAAGAATTATAGCATATTCGAATATATTACCTAGTATTGTAACTAATGTATAATATACATTATACAATATGCTGTAATAAGTAAAAAGACTGTCGAATGATTAAACATCAAGTCTTTCTTCAACTATATCTTACGATTGATTCAATGCTTTTCTATTGTTGGTAACCAAAAAAACTGCAAAGGGGGAATATAACGTTTCTAGGTTGACTGCATCAACGAAGCTGTAAAGCCTACCAAGATGGGAACGAGATGGCCAAATAAAAAATGAAACTACTTAAAATGGAAAAAGTTAAAAATAACCAAATGGTCAAATAATAATACCAAAGAAATGCCAAATACACGGGAAAGTATACAAAATAGTGCACCAAAAAAAAAAGTATACAAAATAGTGCAGTTAGGTGCAATGCATTCTTAGTTAGGAATACGTTTACCCGTGATTAACCGCAACATTGTTGGCAAAAGGAAAAACACATCATTTTTTTTTTGTTCTCATGACGTTTTCACAAGCGTTCAGATCCGAAGGTTAGTATATAGGCTAATGTATGTGAGTATGTCCATTTTTAAAACTCACACAGTAGAATTAGTTATAATCCAATTGAGCTGAGAATTACATACAAGAAATGAAAACACTTGACCTTCAACGTTAGTTAGTCATGTCTGTGTTTTTATCTGATAAAACACAAGCGAAATATAATTGTTTTGTAAGTAAGTATATACAATATATACGATGATGACATTATGTATATAAAAGATTGTACAGATTTATGCAGCGACATACATAAATAATTAAAATGAAGAATTGTTTACTACTCAAATGTCTCATGAGATTAACTAATGACAGTGGCTCCTTTTTGGTCAATCAAATTAATAGTTATCAATAATATTTACGTTTACATAAATAAAATAATTTCATTAAAACTGTTTAGTTCGTCTGTTCATTTATTTCCCAGCAATTATTCAGACTACATAATCTTAGTATTTCTTCTATTTTACTGCATAATTCAGTAATTGTGGTATGAGAAAATGCGAATTACAAAGTCGATATCATTTGAAAATTACTTGAAATACTATTAATTATATATCATTTTAAAATATATATTTAATTAAAAATATTATAAGGTTTGAGTTTTGTGATTATTTTTTAGGGGACATTTCATTTATAAACTTATATAAATAGCTCTTAAGCAGTTATAAATGATTTAACAAGATTGCTTTAATATTATTCATCACAAATTTAGGTTATTATAAATATTTTATTTTTAAATATAAATTTGGAAAGTGGTATTAGATTTGTGATAAAATTAAATTTATCTTATTATTTTGTGATATCATATAATAAAATCTAAATGTTTTATATTGAGTGCAGTATATAATCATGTATTGTTTTTATGTAAGGTTTGTGATTTTCTCAAGAAGGCGAATTTAGACAAAGAACCTCCTTGGGAACTTCAAAAACAATGTACAGGAAAGTACTTCAGCCTCCGGTCACCGTCAACATACCTATGAAGCCTGGGATGTTCATGCATCTACCTTTTCACGTTGCTTGCAGTAAAATATTTGTTTAGCTTTTTTCTGCTAACTTGTTTAGCTTTTATTCTTCTAGAAGTTTTTTTTATAAAGTCAATAAACAAATTATAAGCAAACCTTTTTTGTCAAATATTAATCAAATTGAAAACCTATTACAAAAAATGTAAACTATTTTTACATGTTACATTGATTTATGACAGTGTGTAGGTGGTAATTATGGAAAAATGTACACTTCTGGGTGTAAAATATATACCGGACAAGAATATAAACATTTATTTATGGACATAGATATTCCAACTATCCCAATTGCCCAGTATATAAGTAGAGCCACAGAGAGACAAAGGCAGAAACGCAGAAGGATTATAAGTCACCAAACCAAAAGAAAAAAAAATTGTAGATAAACTACTAATGAAAAATGAGAGTACATAATCAACAACTGAGATTTGACATCACACCCAAGCCGATGGGTTTGACCGGAAGTTCTTTGATCACGGCGAGATCCGTCGCAGTTCTTCTCTTTGTCTCTCTGCTTCTTCTGATTCTGCCACCGTTCCTTCCATCGCTTCCACCGCCTCCAGCCACGCTCCTCCTTCTACCTCTCCTCCTCATGATTCTCCTCATTTTCTTGGCTTTTTCTCCTTCTAATGAGCCTGGCCTCTCCGTAGAACCTCTTGACCCTTGATGAGTGGTGTCGCCGACTTCCTCACCGACCGTACAGATGTATATGCACTTTCATAAATATGTATAAGTGTGTCTATATATGTGTATGCACGGAGCAAACTAAAGGGCCTTTTACATTCGTGTAAGTAAAATCGTCTCATGTGATAGATCTCAGACTTTTCTTTTACAATGCTTTATATAAATGTAGTTTATGAATTGTAGAATAAATATTTTTGAAATTAAACAGAAGCCTTCTTGTCATATATTTATGTTCAATTATGCATGTATACATTTGTGTTTATCATTTTCATCTTTCCGTAACTCAATGTCTATTCCCATTTTTGTTATCATAACACTTTGTGGGGAGATTAAATATTGAACTTTTTAAACTAAGAAATGATGTATGAAGAAAATTATACAACATCATGATATATTTAAAACTATAACCTAATTAACCAAAAAATGGTGAAGTCATAGAGAGGGGTTAAACACTACACTTGATATTAGATCTGAACCAAATATATGACAGAAATACCCGCTAAATGAAATAATCCACTTGTTTATTTGTATTAATACCTTTATCATTTACCCGCTTGTTTATCTACAAAACTTTGTTTTTAAAATTGAAAACTAATAAGTTGTGTTCAAAACAAAATTGAAAACTAATATGATTCCTTTTTTTAGTGGGTTTAGTGTGGAACCCACATAGACACTGGACAACGGTGAATCGCTCTTGTCCTTCTTTTTAACACTGCCCTTTGTTGTCCAGGAGACGGATTAAATTGGATTTCCACTGGTTCGTTAGTCCTCGACACACAATTAAATTCTTTATGGTCAAAAAGTCATTATCTTTCTTTAAGTTTTTTTTGTTTACGTGTTTTAGATATTTTTATTTCTCTGAAATTCCATGCTTGTTCTCTTGTTTTAACAATTTGGTGTATTAATTTGATTAGTTCTTTACTTTCTTTTTTTATAATAAGTATAATGTTTTTTTCTAATTCTTTTTCAAATGTAATATTTTATATCTTCAATGAAATGCTCAACCATAATACAAATTTAGGCTTTAGCTCAGCTAGTTTACCTTATTCATTTGAAAGATAATATAATACTATTGCTTGAAAGACCATTTCAACTGTGATAGAAAGATATCAAATAATTTTTCTGTTATTTTTTATTCAAGTATACTATTCTTATCAGCACTTGTTTTATCCATTCGATATACCTAGCAAGACCAAAAAAATCAAAACAATTTATTTTGTCAAAATCATTTTATTTTATGCCATTACTTGTGGAATGGTGAAGAATAATATGTAGAAAATTTATATTTGACCTGTAGGTACGGTGAATGGCGACTGAAATCGTCATAAGCTCATGATTAGTTGAATTATAGTAGTATAAAAATAGGTTGGATATGAGCATTATCGACGATCTAATTATATAAATACAAAAAACTATATTATTTTGGACATTTAACACAAAGTATATTTTAATTTAAATAGACGGATGATTAATTTCAAAAAGTTCAGTTTTCCAACAAGTGGGTTAATTAGTAAGAAAACAGTTCTAAATGTAATCCGAAAGTGTTTGGTGGTTCTGAGAAACTGAAGGATTTATATTTTATGAATTTTAACATTAATAAAACTAATCATATATGTAAGTGTTTGTGCTTGTGTGTTTGCATTGAAAAAAAAAACAGTGCGAAGTACTGTACTTATATAATTATAAAATGATTTGAGATGGATGAGAATCGTGAGATGTGTTATCCAGGGAAATAGTGTGGATGACGATTTGAGACTTTGCAAAAACTAAAGGAGATATTTGACCAAATTCGAGGGAGAGAAAAAAAGAAACAAATGTGATTATATAATTATATATAAAATGATTAAAGATAAACGGTCTTCGCTTTGTCGAGTCTCTTTCTTTCGACAAAACAAAAAGCATACGAGAAGGAATTTCATTTGTCCACAAAAATCAGATCCACTGCACCTATATATTCATGATGAGAATGAATGCATACGTCTTCATATTCTGGTCCTTTTTGTTTGTCTCGATTGTGACCATATGAATACATATGAAAAAAGGTCGGATAAATTGTGAAACGGCGTTAAGTAATGATTACGTGATTCATAATATAATCCCTTGACACCGAACGTGCTCGTTTTGACAACAAATTCAAATGTCCCAAAATAAGAAACTCAAAAATTTAGAGCAGGTCTTCAGTTACATATAGCCTAAGAAAACATATATATATATATATATATATATATATATATATATATTTCATCTAGAGACAGATATAGTTACGCAACAAGGGAAAGTTATCAAAGCGTTGGTGGGAAAGGATCAACCTGTGAAAGAGAGAAACGATAGAAAACCAATATACAACACAAACTAACAATTGGACCCGAAAAAAACACAAACTAACAAAGTTTTAATTGGATACAGATATGGTATATTAGTAAGAATTTGGAAGCTATTTGTTAACAGATAACTAAGGCCATTTCCTATCCAATGGCAAAATGTCATCTTAGTGTAATTTTTACAATTAAACATTTCCACCTAACTCTAAAAAGTACACAATTTTAATGTAAAATTACAATGCCATACTAAATTTTGTGCATTACTATAGTACTATATATACTATACGAAACACTATTTATTTAATTTTAGTAATAACATATTAAGTTAAACAAATATCAATGGCAAAATAAATACTTATAAAATAGAAACATATATATATATATAATACATAAAATATATTAATTGTTTATTTTAATTTGTTATTTTATATTATTATATGTTTAGTAAATATTTATTTTAAAACAAATATTTTAGTGTGAATTTAAGTTATTATATTAAGTAATAATAAAACTTCTAATTTAATAATATAAAAAGAAAAATAAAGTTTTGGTGTAAACTTTGGTATTTGCAATTGGAGAATGAAAATATTAGTACTAAAATTACATTAAAATGATATGATTTCCACACCAAAATAATGTTATGGGTTGAAAATGCTCATTTTTGTATTTCTTTTCTCATGACTACTTTACAACACATTTGTGGTTCTTCATACTATGACTAATTAACACCATCGATGAAACTCCAAGATTTCCATCACAAACTAAATTATTTTTTTTCTCAGCTAATGCTCATCCGTCTATTAAAACTCTAGTTAAACATTCTCTCACAGACGTAATCACTGTACCCTCAACTACCCTCCTTTGTTTACCTTGTAATATTAACTAGGTGGTAACCCGCGCCATGCGCGGAGTGATAAACTATAAGAGGTTATAAATTTTAAACCATATAAATTTATTTATTGGTGTAATTTTAGTATATTGTATGGAAATAAATCTATAAGAGTAAGTTTAGACTGATATAAATTTATTCTGAATTTAAGATAAAACAAAACATAAGTAATAGAATTATTGTTTTCATAGTATAAAATATGAATATAAAATAAAAGGAAACATAGGCAATAAGATAATAAAATGCTAGATGAAACAAATTATAAAAAAACACAAAAAAAAACTAATAAAACCAGATAATTGGTGTGACATTGTTTCCAGCTTGCAACTATTTAGAAGTTTATCACCTTAATTTTTACATAGACTTCTTTGGATTGATATTTAAAATCACACAACACAAAACTACATACTCAATGATAACTTTCACCTTGATTTTCCACATAGATTTTTTGGCTTCAAATCAGAGATGGAATCCATGATACTTTCTTTTTGATACGTAGAGAAATGGTAGGCTGTAATGTCGAGGAATTTCCGTCCCTTGATATATATAGGATCACTTATAGGGTTTTGCTTATGAAAATTAGAGAGTCAAGGATTTTATCTGGCATAAATAAAACCGTGTAAATCCCTAACTTTTAGCTAAAACTTTTAAATTATGGAAAGTAATATAGTTAAGAAATCAACATTGAGGAAACAATATTAACATTGTGTAAATTCAAATATCTATCGAATATAATCAGATTGAATAATTGTATGATTCCTTGATTTTAGAGTCTTGGTCGAGAAGCTAAAGAATTAAATGGAATTAGTCATGATTTGATGTACCACAAATTATTCTAATTTCCATACGAATATGAGTCAAAACTTTCTTATAATAATTTTTGATTAATATTATGTGAATATATAAAGGAAGTAATGCCATATATACATTCAATGATTTTTCAATAAGGATTTTTCAATAAGGGTCACCCCGTGCAATGCCATAATACGGTTGACCACTTTTAAATTTTTATATACATTAGTATATAGTTTAATAAGTGTGATGATGATTTTATGTATAATGGGAGTTTAGTTTCTATACGGTCGACCACTTTTGTATAGTTTAATAAGATTATTCAAATATGGGAGTTTAGTTTCTATACTATCGACCACTTTTATATACATGAGTATTATAGTTTACAATATAATTTATCACTCTTTTGATTTCAATACGGTCGCCACTTTTTATTTTTTATATACATGAGTATTTTATAGTTTACATTATTAGTCAAACAATTAAAATGCATCTCGTAATATCTCATTTCGATAATATGAGATACCATGCAAGAATGAGAATCACATTACGATAATGCAACAAAAACAATCTTAAATATCGCATTAAATATAAGTGACATATGTATAATCCGTTTGAAACAATTATAGTATATAATAATATGCAAGTCAATGACCAATGACACTATAAGTAATTAGTCTAGTAAAAGAAGGATTATTCACTAAAAGGTATAAGGAAGACTCTCATGATGACACCTAAGTAATGGCAAATTTGATAATAACACATGAGAGAAAGGTTTATTTTAAGAGTGCTCCTCAAATAATACTAAGGGGATCGCAAATTAATCACTTTCAGCAAATCATTAATGAGAGTTATTGTGGACATTGAATCTCTAATACCTTAAAAAGAGTGTAAATATAAAGAATAAATACAAATTATAGGCATAACCGTATATAGATTCATAATGTGTGATAAATTTAAAGAGAATAGAATTAAAAACCTGCAAATCACGGAGATTGTTAATCGAAATTGATGTATTAAATTTTGATTTACGGTATCAAAGACATAATTAAGGCAAGCAATGCCAAATACAGGCTAAATTATTTTTGACCAACTGCATTAAATTTTACAAATTACTAAATTCTACTCATTTTGATTAACTAAATGAATCGTAGTTTAATCAAAATATCAAAATGACATATAAAGTACTCTACATATTTTGATTTTATATGTGATTTTAATATTTTGATTAAAATATTAACAATTTAAAAACATACAAACTAATCAATTTGAACATGCCGTTAAAATATAATGTAGAATCAGCATAGTAATTTAATACAATCATATCGCAATTTAGATTAAAGTGATTAAGATTATTAAAATTTGTCAATAATGTGTTATTTAGAATTTAATCCTGATTACAAATCACTTCATGTGTGATTGAAATTTGATATAATCTAATACCTTAAAAGCCTCCAAATCACGGTGATAAATTAATCGAAACTGATGTATTAAATTTTAATTAACGGTATCAAAGGCATAATTAAGGCAAGCAATGCCATAATACCGCTATATTATTTTTGACCAACTGCATTAAATTTTACAGTATATACTCAATTCTATATTTTGATATGTGATTAAAATTTGATATACTCTACGTAATTTGATATACTCTACTCTACATATTTTGATTAACTAAATGAAAAGAAATGTAATTAGGCTACTATCAAAATCACATATTTTGATTAAACTTCTTTTGACAAATTTTTTCAAATTTAAACAACATAAACGTTTACAAACTAATCAATTTGAATATGTCGTTAAAATATAATGTAGAACCAGCATAGTAATATATACAATCATATAGCAATTTAGATTAAAGTGATGCAATTCAAATACATGAAAGGAATACATAATATAAACAAAATATATATAGTCTATGATGAATGGAATATAGTCTACGATGAATGGAATATATAATATAAACAAAATATATTTATAGTCTACGTTCATGTTTAGTGAGGTCTTGAAAATATTTTCATACGTTCGTAATCCTAGAGAATATGAAGCTCGTCCATATTATGAAGCTCGCTTTAATGTAGTCAAAACTATATAATTATGTTAGGCTATATAAACTATTTACCAATGGCAATTGATGTAATTAGGCTAGTTAACTAAGGGTTTTTAAATATAGGGATTGAGAGTCATTGTGGATTTGACAAGTGTAAATGGCACTCATGTAAATCACACATGAAGTGAAGGTTATTTGTTTAGAGTGCTTCTAAAATAATATATAGGGGATAAGTGTCATTTAACACCAACTGGTCTCAATAGGTAAATTTTTTATTTTATAATTAAGTTTATTATTCAACCAAATCCAAATTAATTTTTAGAATTAATATTTTATTTTATTCAACCAAATAAACTTAATTATAAAACAAAATATAAATTATAAAAATTAATATTATAAAACCATGTAGTAGCATCAAATAAAGTAGTACTAAACAGCATACTTTGTTAATAAATTAGCCGTTGAAAAAAATGAAAACTGACAATCGCAATAAATTAGGTTAAATGTATATAGAATAAGAAGAAATAAATACACTTAGTACGACGTGATACAGATTCAGAGTATCAAGCACACTCTCTTCCCTAAATTCACCAACCATCCTTACCGTTTCAGTCATCTAAAAGCACATAAATGGCAAATCATTTAAACCGCCACACTAATACCTAGCTAGCAGCTACACATGTCAAACGTCAGTCTATTTTAGTTTCTTAATTTTGTTTTTCCAACAACCTATATATTTTTTCTCACGATTTGATTTTACTGTTTTTTTTAATAAATCCTTTTGTTAATTATTTCAGTTTACACTACATCCCAAATAAAAGTGCTTCGAGGGATTATCGAGTTAGATAAATAATACAATGAGTAAAATAAAATAAAATGATACGTCATTTGCCAAAGTAAAATGAAATTCTGAAATGTAGTCGCCACATAAGCCATTTAGGAAATATTCTAAAAAAATATACAGTATATTATTTATACTTATATAAACTGCATATATAAATCATTAATCTATGATTTTAATGAGACTACATATTTACATGAAATATTCTAAAAAATATTTATTATTATTTTACTGATTTTTGTCCTATTTAAAAACTGATATAATTAAGATCAACAAAATTTATTAATTTATCGTGTTTATTAATTTATCGAATATTAATTTATAGAATTTATACTACATTGCAAATATACACCTTAGTCAACTTAATTTTTAAAATAATTACATTTAAAGTATGCAAGTCAGTAAAATCTGAAACTAATTCATTTTTAACTTTTTCTTCAAATAGAGTGTATTTTCTCCTAAAATATTGAAACAAATAAAACTAAATTACAGAAAGAGATTTTCCTTAAATAAGAGTGTCACGTTTTTTACACAAGTTAACAAAAGATCAATTTCAAACACGTTTTTTGTGGAATTTCTTTCCAATAGTGTCTTAAAGAATATTATCAAAATTTATTCACAAGTCACTGAAAAATCAAATCTAGTAATTAATGGTAAATTTGGTGTTAATTCCGTGTCAAACTCAAATCTAGTAATATAAACTAGGTGTTTTCCTGCAATTTGTGCAACAATAAAATTTTTAAATTTAATTTATATTTAAAAATAAAATATTATTATTATTTTAGATTTTATTATTTTTTCTAATATTTAATATGAATTTTAATTCAATTTAACATAAAATTAAGATAAAATAAACTATCTTATATATTTTAAATTGTATTTAAGAATAAATATGTATATATTTAAAACTATAATGTTAGAATAGATTTTTTTTATCTATTTCTTTTACTTAAAATATTTTAAATAACTTGTATAAATTTTTTTTAAATGTTTGATATAAAATTGTATAATTTTCAAAATTAAAGCTAATGAGTATTTTCAAAAAATTAGATATATAATAAAAACTAATGATATTACAATTAAAATTTTATATTTTTAAAATAAAAATTTTAAAATATTTTTAGTAATAAAATTGTATAATTATAAAAATAGAAATAAATAACATTTTGAAATTTGTACAATATGATTATATTTTATTATTATAATATTTAATGCCATATTTGAATAGATTTACATTAATGATGATGTATAATTTACTATAAATATAAAAGTTTACCAAAAATTTAAATCAGCATTAAATATAATTGTTAATGTTATATTTAACATAAGTTATGTCATCAATTTTAATATGCTATATCACATTTATTTAGTGAAAATGATTATAGAGAGAACATGTGTAAAATTACTTACCAAATAATGTTTAGGGGATAAGTTATAAATCTAGGTGGTTGGACTTTCGATAAATAAAAATATAAATGAAAAAGGGTATATAAAGGATGGTTTTGTCATTGGGTCATTTGGGTGGATACAAATTGGCGAATGTTGCTGCTCAGTACATGAGCTTCACCTGTAAGTTGTAACGTCTTTCTCTCTCACACACATAAAAGCAAAACGGACAATATATATATATATATATATATATATATATATATATATATATATTTTTTTTTTTAAACGGACAAAATATTTACACATATATAGAATTCCTTTTTGCTAAACACACGTATATGTGCAACAGTGCAAGGAACATTGAAAGCCAATATTTTAGAGGAAGAAAAGAAGCTTCACAAAGTTATATAGTAAGGATCATCGGAATGTATATGATCGGAGTGGTGATGATGCTGCTCTTGGTGGTTCTTCCTGCCGTTCTTCCACCACTTCCGCCGCCGCCGATGATTCTGATGGGAATTCCGGTGGTGCTGATGCTAATGCTTATTTACTTAGCTATCTATTATCCTCCTCTCTCTTCTTCTTCCTTTGACACTACCTCTAGTCAAGTAATGTGATTGTGAGACAACGGTAGAAATGACACACGCATGTAAAATGCGTCTTCGTTTAATGGTTTTCATTTATTGTTCCATTTGATGAAATATGTGAATCAATGCAGTTACATTTGATGTTTTTCTTGTATTAATGTTTGATTTCATCGTCTTTTCTCTGGGAATTTGAATTGAATACTGGTCATTGTAAAATTTCAAAGTGTTATTTATAATCTTCTTATTCCTACGGTTCATAAGATTCGGCCATTCAGGACTTCCAAATTTCACTTGAACATGAATTTTTAAGATACGTTATCGAAGTATACAAGCAGTTTTATTAACAAAATATGCATGCACTATCAAAAATTCGAGTTCATTTTTGTTCTTTGTGTTTATAGAATACTTCTGTAACGTGTCACTCATTCATTAAGGAATCATTTCTCGCTCGACTCACTCTCGATAGAAAACTGAGACTGAATATCCCGACGTACGAGTCCTTCTTTACAAAGAAACTCTTCTATTTTTGTCTACGTTTTCTTTTTATTTTTTATTTTTATTTTTTTGTCAAGAAATTATTATAAGAGATCCCTATTGCAAATGCCCTTGGGTATAGTATCTCAAGTAGAATGTCTTCCCAAATTATAATATTACTTTATTTTATTAAAGTGATAATAATTAATTTTTATATCTAAAAAATATTTAAACCAATAGAAGTTAGATATATGAAGATGTAGTCTTGAGAACATGTCAAAAATTCATTGTTGAGAAATGATTCTAACTTTTTGCATCACTCTTCTCCTATTTTTCTTTATTTTATCATTTTTTGTTAAGATATTTTTTTGATACCACCATTAAAAAAATACTTTTAGAGCATTAATAAGGTTTAGTTTCTCAACCAATATCTTCGACATAAAATAATAATATAATTTAGAATGTTATTTAAAATTTAAACAGAGAAAAACTAATTGTTTTTCACACTCTTGAGAGAGTTACTCTGGGAACAATTGACTCTCTCCATCTCTGTTATTTTTATGTCCCTCTCTCTTCTTTTGTCTAATTAATTTATCAAATTGATGCTAAGAGACTTTTGTACATACTACCGCTGATGTTGCTTTCTCGATTCGATTTCGATAATTCACGAGAACAGTTTTCAATCTTTTGTTTTCTCCATGGTCTTTCGTTTTCTGTCTTATTTTGAGACATTTGATACGTAACGATGCTTTATAATAGGAGGTTTCGTGGGTCCTTTGAAATGAACTTCCATCTTGTAACCTTTTTAGCATCATTATTCATTAGTTACTGGATGCCGACTGAATACCTAAATGCTCTCTTACGAGTTTGGTTTGCTCCAAGCTCATTTTCAAATAAATTTGTTTGTTTTCTTTGAGTTTGGTTCTTCAAACTTAATAACAAAACTGCTTTAGTACATGTTCGGCGCTGACTTTTAGAAAACATTAGCCAAAACATTTCGTTGGTAGAATGAAATATAATTTTTTAAGTTCGAGAGCTTTTGAGAAACATATTAATTTTATTAATTTTAAGTCGGCAATCAACTACGTAGTCACTTGAATTGATTGGAAATAGGTCAAATTAAACAATCATAATTTTCCGGACAGAATTACAACAAACCAATCAAGAAGTTCGTATTTTGTTAATGTGTGATTGTTTTGAGTTTTTTTTTAATTAAAAAGGTTCTCTCTAAATACTACTTCTTCTGTATATGAAAAATATTTATTATGTTTTTTACACATATTAAAAAATTAAATACATGCATTTTTATTATTTTTTATTTTACCAATGAAATTCTATCACTCATACTTTACATTTTAATTTATGTTTTAGTTCTAAAAATAAGTTCATTAACTATAATGTAAAACATCAATCATTCAAATACAAAAGCAAAATTTAAGACATTAAACAATCAAAATTAATACAGAAAGTTCGCAAAATCTATAGCGAGGAAGTCTTTTTTTTTTAAACGAATTAAAACTGGAAGGGAAAATACAATGTATAGTTAAGGAGGGAAGAGAAGAGAGGACGTAACGATTTCCCTCGTATATGCAATGAACTTACACTGATCTTCTCCTGAAATCTTATTTTCTTTTTAAGCAAAAAAAAAAAAAATATCCGATTTTCTGTTTTTGGTTGGATTAGTAAACTGACATCTACTGCTTTCGGTGAGGATGCAATGAATGTGTCAATTCCAGTTGTTGGTGCTTAAATAACTTTCTAATTTCAACGATTGGAAAATTTCATGGAACACGATTAAGCCTAACATCATCAAGACACGCACCTTCACACGTGTCACCTATATCTCTGTTTTGATTCCACGTGAGAGCTGAGACAAGAGGGGAATAAACATCAACTTGAATTTAAGCTTTTGTCAACCAACACACACGTACCTTTCTCATCGTGACCCATATTACCTCTAATGGGGGACAGACAAAAGTATTTGTTCAAGAAAAAATTGCAGTATTAAAATTTTAAGCGTTCAACGAACATGCCTCGTCGCTAGAGAAAATCTAAGACCTTTTTGTCAGAACGTCAAAAACGTTTAAGGAATCTAATCTTATATTTAAACATATAGTTTTTATACCGATTAACTCAAAAAGTTGAATTGAAAACCAAATTGAGCAGACGAAAACATTGGAGAGGAATCAAAACCGGACGTAGAGATTGGTGGAGTCAGATGATGAATGGTAACCAACAAGTCATATATCATCTCAAGATTGTGACATCCATTCCCTTGCTCAAAATATAATGTATGCTAAAATTATATGTAAAATGACTTTGGTGACACATGTTTGTTTAGAGGTATACAAGAACAACTGAACTGAATGAATACATACTACTAATTAATTCTTAGGTAAATGGGAAATTTTGGGATCTTTACTCTATTTCTTTATTGAGAAAAAAAGAAACAAATTAGGAGTTATCGCAGAGCCCTTGTCAAAAATATAATTGTATGTAAAACTATGCATCCTTCTTTCTTGGGACACAAGAAATCTAAAAAGGCACAAAGACAATAGGAACCCTCGTTTCAGTTGTCATCTGTGAAGACCTTGAAAATAAAGTCACGGAAACGCCTCGAGTATAGTCTTGGATCAACTGCTGAAATAGAGGTAGGATCATACTGTATGCTCTTGTAAGCGTGTTCAAGCTTTTTGCTGATATCATAATCTTGAAGGATGTCAATAATTCCAAAGATCATCACCACATCGTAGAACTCTCCCGTAGGCTCTCCCACAAGCTCAATCTCACTGTCGCTTTTCCTCATCGTTCTCTCTGCACGCGCTGGCATGTTGGTTCCCAGTCTGATACTAGCCCACCTGCAACAACAATACTTAGCGTTTATGTGTTTCTCTTTTTGAGTTCAAAACGGTGTTGGTATATTGTTCTCTTGTGTTGTATTACCTTGAAGGGTCTGTAAGTAGTTCATCAACTTCTGCTCTAGAGAGACGATGGCCTGCTTCTTCTTCAGATTCACCTGTAAATAAGAAGCCAATAATCTTTTTTCTTTTGTAAAATGATTCAAAACCAAAGGGTATTTGATTTTGACAGAAGCAAACCAATAGGTGTTTGAGCTCCAGAAGGAATCAGCTCTCCAGCGACAGAAGCTTCTCTGAAGTGAATCCCCACTAGAAGACTGTAGTCCATGATCCTCTCTTGTTCTAAAAACTCGCAGTCTTTATCGATTTGCCTGTAATGTGAACAACAAGTCATGAGAAATGAAACAAGCATAAACTATAACTAATGAAGAGTATAGAATAATGGTGTTCTTTACCTGATGAATTCTTGATACCATGCTTTCTGCAATCTGAAAATGAAACCTAGGTCTTGGTCTTTTAAGATGGTGTTTGAATCTATTTCTGATTCGGGTTTGTCAGTGGTACGGCCAAGAGATGATCCTTTCAGATCAAAGCGTCTGTGAACAGAGTACTTGGAACAAAACAGATTACCCATTATGACAAACCGCACCTGCATTAGACCAAGAGAGATATGAGATCAAAACCAGCCCTTTCTTAAAGCCATGTCACACTAAGTCCTAATGTTTTGTATCTAACCTTCTTTTGTGTTGGTCCATTCAATTTCACACAGTGTAGACCAAAGAATCTGATCACCAGAGAGTTTTCAAATGCTCTAACATGGTTGTAATATGCTGCAAGCATCCTTAGAAGCACCTACACATCAAGAAGAACCAAAAGAGACGTTTCAGTATATCCAACACAAGTACTTGGTAATAGCAACCGATAACTTGAGAATATAACTCACTTTTGTTTCAGACTTCTTCATTGTTTTTATCATGTAACGATCATCATTTGTTAAGTAAAAGAAGCTCCCACTTTTACCAGGGGATGAGAGTTCTCGGAGAGCATCATCTCCACAGATGGACAACATATAATCAGCTGGGTCTACTTTGAATAGCTTCCTCAAGCTCCTGGAATATTAAATCATAAGCAAAACAAGTTAAGCACAAGAAACATAACTAGTAGCAATGTGGAAAAATAAGAGTAGCTTCTTGGGTATATAACCTGAAAACTAATGGGCAATAGTCTTTCCATTTGAATTCAGTAGATTGATGTGGAGGTGTGTACTTAGTTCCTTCACGTGGAAACCTCCTCCATATCTTATCTTTTGGATCAAAAGCTGAAGGCTTCAGATCAAGAGATGCAGATGGAGCTTGTCTTCCCACAGAATGTCTACACTTGACACCAAAACACACAAGCATTGTTTCATGTGCATATTTATACCAACAAAGATCATGTCATTTAAAACACATAGGCTCTCTCATATTAACCTGATTCCTAGCTGTAGATTAAGCATAAGATCGTAATTGCGATGGCCTTTGGATATAGTCTCCCCTTGCTTCCTCCCTGCCTTTGGCAGTTTCATAGGCACAGGGCTTGACCTGAGACTCTGAAGACCTTCAGCCTCCAATCTCATCAACTCTGCGTCCAACTCCTTCCTCATATCAGCACCTCCTTCACCAGTTTCATTCCCCCACATATTCATCCTCTCAAACGCTCTATCTACACCCACACTTACCCTCCCATCAACTGACGTCCTCCTAGGCTTCTCTATACGCTTAGAAGAGTTCCAAACAGAAAGTTTCTTCTGTGAAGGCAACATAGGTACTCTCTCTCCACTGCAGATAGTGTACTCACTCAGATTATTGAACAAATCTTTAGGATCCCATTCAAG
This sequence comes from Brassica nigra, assembly GCA_016432835.1. NCBI lineage: Eukaryota > Viridiplantae > Streptophyta > Magnoliopsida > Brassicales > Brassicaceae > Brassica > Brassica nigra. The sequence goes on from CM028246.1 coordinate 62,633,110, forward strand.
ATTCCCTTCATTTCCTGATGGATAATAAGTTCCATTCATTTCCTCTGGATCTTTAGACCAGTTACCAACATAGAAACTCCCATCATCCCATTTATACGTCCCATTACCTCTAGGGAACCCTTCATCCCAACACCCATCGTATCTATTCCCATTTGTCCATACAAAGCTCCCTTTACCAAAAATAGTACCGTTCTTCCATTCACCAGTGTAATGACACCCATCGCTCCATTGATACTTCCCTTGACCTTCTTGCAAACCTCTCCTCCATTCACCATCATACGCATCTCCGTTTGCAAAACTCTTGACACCATGTCCATGCTTCAGGTTCATCACCCACTGGCCTTTATAAGCATCTCCACTTGGACCCGTGTATGTGCCAACACCATCCATGTAACCACTTTTAAACTCTCCTTCGTACGTCGCACCAGATGGCCACCCGAACTTTCCATGCCCCATGGTTTTTCCATTGTACCACTCACCAATGTACATGCAGCCGTCGGTCCATAGGTATTTTCCTTGCCCGTGAGGAAAGTTGTCGTACCATTGTCCTGTGTAGTAGTCACCATTGGGAAGTACTCTCTCTGCATGGTAAAATTCTTCTAAGCTGCTCCTGTTTGTGGTGGTCTCATCATCATTTTCATCACTTGTAACATCGTTGTTATCCGTATGTGGAGCTACCGATACTGTCCCAAAAACGCTGTTCGCCCGCTTCTTCGCTTGTTGGGTCTTGCGCAAGGTCACCTCCCATGCTTTTAGAACATAGCTTTGTTCCTTGCTCATTGTGTCAGACTAAGAAAAACCTATCTAAACAAACTGTATGTTATTAACACCAAGAACTATGAACGTTCTTGTCAAGATAACAATCCTAATGATGGACCAGAAACCTTAAAAATCAACAAAAATAAGTTTCACTGCTCATTTTCTTTGTCTTTCTCATTGTTGGATCGAATATTGCTCAGACCCATGTTCCAAACCAAACAAAGAAAAAGAGAGGAGAACTAAAGGCCACAAAAGAGAAAAGAAAAAACAAATGTCTCCGAGATTTCATCTTTTTCTATCAGTTAAAAAAACAACTAATTTTACCGTTATTCAAAGAAGGACTCGTTCATGTCCTCAAACCAATGAACGCCTTAAAATTTTGAGAAACAAGCAAGGCCCTCAGATTCTCTATATTTAGCATCTTCTTGCTTCCCTCACACGCAAAGACATATTTTTTTTATAAAATACAATGAAGTTTAATTTACAAGTAGGCTAACCTAGACGAGTAACTTCTCAAATTTGAACTTATCAACGGTCAGAAACAGAGTTAACTCAAAGTTAATTTCTTCTCGATGCATAATACCAAACGATTTTGAAAACATGCAAATTTCAACTCCCACTCATCCTTGTTCTATGTATTTCAAATACACGCATAATCATCATCCAATACAGATTCTTTTAAAAGACAATGCAAAGCTATAAGATATTAAACAAATAGAATCATATCTTGTTGAGCTTGGCGAGGAGGAAGACAGTAGCTGAGGTGACGGCAGGGATGAACAAATCATTGGGAATGGAAGTAGGAGCAATGCGGTTCTTGAGGAAGACGGAAAAAGCAGGAACTCCAAAGATAAAGAAGAGAAACTCTTTTACTCCTCCGACGCCCAACTCCTATCAAATCTTGAAGAAGCTTCTGAAACTCTTCCTTCGTATCTTCTTTCCTCCACCAAGGTTGTCTCTGTGATATGGCTAGACCATGATATTTTATTATCATAATTCAATTTTGAATATAAATTTTTAGTGCAGAATAATATGACATATTATTTTACAAATAAAATATATATAATTATTATAATTATTTTTAGAGAATATGAATGATATTTCCATGTCTCTGTGATATGGTTAGATCATAATATTTTTTTATCATAATTCAATTTTGAATGTATATTTTTAATGCAGAATATGACAGATTTTACAAAAAATAAATACTTATTATAATCATTTTAGAGAAAATATGAATGATATTTCATGGAAATGTAATGTTTTAGCCCTCCTCTGCTTTGTATTTATCTGTTTATGGTCTAAAATCCATCGTGTTCTAGCTTCAAATTTTGAATACAACCAACTTAAGGTTTTGTTTCTTTTTTTTTGGGTGGAAAATTTAAGATAGGAAAATTATATAATGAGCAAAGAAAAAAAATTGAAGACTTTACCTCATAAGCTTCTTGTAATTTATCCACACTTGGCACCTTAAGTTGGGTACCACCGAGTCTTCTATTAATTTCCCTGTCAACACCAAATAGATAAATAAATAGGTTTACTCACGTCACATGGAATCTATCTTTAGGTTCATAGTAGCGTATTCATAATATCCTGATGCTGACTATTTGCCTCGATTCATTGTGAGTTTTTAATTATATGTAGTATTTACAAATAGACCGAGGCCAGAACTCAATTTAAAGGGAAAAGAAATCGTTATTGAATGGTTGAATGGCTGTATCTAATTTTCTCGAGTAATGTTGGGTTAACTCTTAATAAATTTTCGACACCGAATTAAATCCATATCCAAACTAGTTACCTGATGGTTTGATGATACAAAGAAAAAATGGAAAAAGAGAAAATTAATATTTACTCGACAGCTTCAGCTACAATGCGGTAGAAGTCACCGAAAGACGATCATCATCATTTTGTTCTTCGAGGCGTTTGAGGTAGCAATTTTCTGCCATAGCTTCCAAGTCTTTCGCATTTACTTCACCATTCCCTTTTGCTTCGCTCCATTTTTAAGTAAAACCAAATAGAAACACAAAACATAAACACTAAATAGTATATATTTCATCAATGAACCTATAAAGACTAGTGACATTGAGGGAGAAAGAGAAAGGACGAACCAGTATTGAGGGCTTGACCCATATTTTGATAACCTCTTCTTCTTTGAATTTAGTGATAACTTCTTCTTCTTCTTTTTTTGATATTCTAACACATTTGAAGGATGATATTGAGAAATAAATGTTGGAGGCGTGACTTGTGACTTGTGAGGTGGGCTCAGTATCTTGGCATTTCCTGATCGATCAGCCACGTACCGGAAACGTGACAGGTGAATATAAGCATCAAGAGAAAAAAATGGAGAGTCAATTCCATTTTCTATATAAAGAAATAATATTTTCTCACTTATTTTTCGTGTTTCAAAAAAAAAAGAAAAATTCTCACTTATTTTTCACATAGTCAAGATTAGTTAATGTATTTTTAATATGCGGTCACTATGTAACTTTTGAAAGCCAAATTCGAGTAGAGTGATTCAAATACTCCGTTACTATTTTTTTGTAACCAACAAATTTTGGCTTTTCTTCTAAAAATGACATACAACATCATAAGGAAGAGATTCTCCTGATTTTGCAAAATATCAACGTGGAAGAGGCATGCATATATATCTTTAATAAGTCTTACGTTTAAAAGTTCATTGGAGAAAGTTAACCAAAATACATATGCGTCAAAGGATAAATTATTAAAAATGAAATGAACCATATGAAGCTTTGACACTTGTAGAAAATCACATGCCACAACATAGAGATAACGTATTTCTATTTCTTACTGACAACGATTTCAATTACACCCCATTCCCTCGTCGACTTCGCGTCACTCAAATCTTTTTCTTCTTCTTAATTTGGACTCTTTTGAGACATTAAGATTCAAATCAACGAATGAGTTTTTAGTAAGTACTAAGCATAAGAATCCAGCAACATTCATGATGATTAGATATTATCAAAACCAAAATTTGTTTAAAAAAACAAGATTTACAAAAATAAACTCAGTCTCTCTATGTTATGGTTAAGTAGAATATGTTAATGTACTTGAGGAGAATACAAGAGCATTTTAACACATGATGGACATTCCAATCTTGAATAAACGAGATTTTACAGACCCATGTAGACGTTGATCCCACCGATTCAAAACCATCTCAACTCAACACTTGTTATGTCTTAATTACTTTGCTTTTAAAATTCGGAGTTCTTTCTTTAAAAACAAACTCTCGAAAATGTCTTATCTATATAATATCAATATAATTAAATTTTACGTTCAAAAGATTAAATCAATCAGAAAATAATACATAATCTAAATAAACTTCTGAAAGTTTTTAGATGAGAAACATTTTTTCATTATTTTAATCTAAAAATAATACTCTAAAAATGTCCATCGTTGCTGCCAAGTCACCCTTCCCGCCTTATAACTAGGCAAGCAACTCGCAAAACAGAGTCAGAGAAGTTTAAGTGTTTCCCATTCGCCTCTCTCGCCACCTCTCTTCTCTCTGCAAACTCTGTCTCAAAAAATAAAAATATCAATCAAAAGTTATTGATTCTTGTCTGATTTATTTTGTTTCCTTTTCGTGTGTGATCTTTCTTTATCCTCTACCGTTTCTTTCCTTCTTTGGAAACACTCGCAAATGGAGAAGAAACCAGAGTTTACGTTCGAAGACGATGAAGACAGCAGCAAGTACGAGAATGACAGCGAAACTGATCGAAGCGATGTCGCAGATCTTCCTGGTGAAGACGACAACAACAACAACAACGACGAGGATACTTTCGTTTCCCAGGTTCAATGGCCTCAGAGCTTTAGGTAATATCAGCAACGTTTTTTTTTCTTCGTAAAGATTGAATCTCTCGTGGAAAAGATCACTACACATCTGATCATGAGATCTTGTGAGTCAGGTATTTGATTCTTGTTTTGTTTCGATCAGGGAAACGACTGATTCGTACACGATTGCTGCATCACCAATCTTCGGATCACTAAGGAGTATTCCGAGTTTCTACAATACGAGTCAAAAGCCGAGTTTCTACAGACAGAGCAGAAGTAATCTAGATGTTGAGTCTAAAGCTCCTTTCCTCCCTGAGAGGAACGAAGAATCCGACAAAGCTTCAGCTGCACAATCTGTTTGGTCTCGTAGAGGCTCCTTTGCTGAAGAATTAGCCGTTGGAGGCTATGGCTGCAGCTTAACTCAAACCATTTTCAATGGTAACCACCCCAAGAAAAAAAATATTTATATAATAGTTCCGAGGGAGAAATAGTTCACCCCTTACGACTTTTGATTTTTTAATGGTTACAGCGATTAATGTAATGGCTGGAGTTGGACTTCTCTCAACACCTTATACACTGAGAGAAGCTGGTTGGGCAGGGATGGTGATTCTTGTCTTGTTTGCTGTTATATGTTGTTACACTGCTACTTTGATGAAAGAGTGCTTCGAGAATAAGACTGGTATCATCACTTATCCTGATATTGGAGAAGCAGCTTTCGGGATATATGGTCGTATTCTCATCTGCGTAAGTCACTAATCCTACCTTCATCTAGATTTCAGCTTTTTTTTTGTAGCTATGTGTCAATGAACGAAAGTTTCACATCCGTAGTTGAAAAAATAACGAAATAATATATAAGAGTTATAACCAATCCACTTGTAACCGATAGATTTTAGACTACAAGCACTGAAAACTTAACATTATGATTTATACTGGTGATAATATAGTATGATTGGGTAGCATTAGTTGATCATGTTATGCGGATGAGTGTATATAAGCCGATTTGAAGAACCATGTTAAATCTAATAGAATAACAGTTTGATGTAAACAAAAAAAAAACATGTTAAATCTCTATGTCCATCTTTTTTTTTCATTAATCATTTATTTGCGCATTGTCTTCTAACATCTGCAATGTTTTCTCACAGGTGCTATTGTATACAGAACTATATGTACGTGAATATTCTTTCTTTGTTCCCTGGATCTTGGATAGACCCTAAAGCTTTTGTTGAACTTACAAGAATCTTTGTTTACTTCTTTTGTATAGTCATATTGTGTGGAGTTCATCATCTTGGAAGGTGATAACCTAACCGGGCTTTTCCCTGGTACATCACTGGATTGGCTCGGTATCCATATCGACTCTCAACATTTATTTGGAATCTTGACTGCTCTCATAGTTCTTCCAACTGTTTGGCTGAAGGATCTTCGCATCATATCCTACCTCTCAGGTACAGTTAACTGCTCTTTTCTATCTTATATTACATTGATTTCTTAAGTCAAGAATCTTGAATCAGCTTCTCTGGTTCAACAGCTGGTGGTGTTCTTGCAAGTGTTTTGATAGCAGTGAGCACGTTTTTCCTCGGTGCAACGGGCGGGATCGGGTTTCATCACACTGGTCATGCTGTGAAATGGAATGGGATACCGTTTGCTATTGGTATCTATGGATTTTGCTACTCAGGACATTCTGTGTTCCCAAATATATACCAGTCCATGGCTGATAAAACCAAATTCACCAAAGCAGTGATCATAACGTAAACCAAATATATTTTCAACTCTTATATAAGTTTTTGATGTTTTGATCCAGTTCTTAGATCAAAGAGTTAATTTGTTTGTTTATTGTTGTGTGTGTGTGTGTGGTCGTTACATTGCAGTTTTGCTTTATGTGTTTTGATGTATGGAGGAGTTGGAATCATGGGTTATCTCATGTTTGGTGAAGCCACATTGTCTCAGATTACACTAAACATGCCAAAGGACTTGTTCTTTTCCAAAGTGGCTCAATGGACAACGGTTAGTTGTTTCTCTCTCCATCGTCTCTGACTCTCTGGAAGTTGCATTTTTATACACTAAACACTTCATCTTGGTTTTGTTTTTATCTTTTCTGTCTTCAGGTTGCGAGTCCGTTTACAAAATTCGCTCTTCTGATGAATCCACTAGCAAGGGGTATAGAAGAATTATTACCAGAAGGAATGCCAGAGAACATATGGTGCTTTCTTCTTCTAAGAACAGCACTTGTCGCTTCTTCCGTCTGTGCTGCTTTCCTTATCCCATTTTTTGGTAAGAACGTTAAGCTTATATCAAGGTCTTTATAATCAGCCTCAAGACTCATTATTTTTTTGGTTGCAAATTGGGTATTAGGTCTTGTGATGGCTCTGATAGGATCTGTACTCAGTATACTTGTGGTTAGCATTCATCATTTCTTCTCTCCCTATTTCCTTAATATCCTGAGAGTATTATTCTTATCAAGTCTTTTATCGTAAACTGTATGTGTGGTTCAGGCAATAATAATGCCAGCTCTATGCTTCATGAGGATAATGGGTAACAAAGCTACAAGAACACAGGTGTGCATATATATAAACTGAGCTTTTTTAGTCTCTTCTTGACAGTTCTTGAAAGTAGTTTTGGGACGATTAACACTGACTTGTGTTATGTGATACCAGATTATTCTGAGTTGGATAATAGTGGCGATTGGTTTGGTAAGTGGTATCTTGGGATCATACTCTTCGGTCGCAAAGATCATTAAGAACTATGAATGAAGAAGCCACCAGAGTCTATTTTTTCTTTTTAGTTTAATGTTTATGGTAATAAAAATCTTTATTAAGATTAATTTGGACTTTAAGTAATAAGATTAGTGAAAGGTTTTGCTTTCTCAAAGCTGTCATGTTTGCCTTTTGTAATTTTGTGTATTTTCTTTATTTTGTGGGAGTATTTCTTCCATTTACACGTGAATTGGTTATTTCATTCGCAAAACATTAAAACTTCTTTTAGTCAAAAAAAATCATTAAAACTTTTTGCACCAAAGAAAACATTGAGACTTAAGAAAGAAGACAGTGGAATATTGGGCCTCGCTTGTTTCGTGATTATGATATTTTCTAAGATTTTTCTCTCTTTTTTTTTGTCACAAGATTTTTCTCTCTCTACACAAGTTTTGTTTTAGAGAGAAAAAGTCTTTGAAAATATCATAACTTAAGAACTACAAAAATCCATTTTTTGTTTCGAAACATTCTTAAAATAGTTAATAAAAAATTATAAACTTAAACAATTTAAAAAGTTTTAGTGCAAATATGAAACAAAAATAGTATTCTATTAATGATTTAAGTATATACCCAAATATCCCAAGTCTCATCATAACCGACAAGACATGGTGGATGGAAGTAACGAGACTTGAAGGTCGTCTGTCCTGCCAAGTGTTTTAATTGTTCAACCAATATATTAGAACGAAGATGTTTTCCCTTACTATAAAGATTTTCACTGCTAGTTGACTTTTGTTACGAATATTGGTTGTTCGTTTCTAATAAATGAAATTTGACACAAAGGAATGTGACTTCATGAAATAACTCATGAGCGAGTCACAATGATTTACAGAAATTATAAAACAGTGGTTTAATGTATGTTCTAATATACAATGGATGCTCTTCTATATGGAATTGGTTGGTCCATATGCCTAGAACTAGATAAAATATCCATAAATTTTATACCGTATAGAAAAAATTCTGATATTAATAATTCAACAAAGCTTCGACCAAAAAAATAAATAATAATAATAATTCAATAATTCAACAAAGTTTTGACCAAAAAAAAATTTAACAAAGCAAATATTAATATGCAATATTCATAAAAATGAAACAAGTTACAAATTATATTCTATTCATATATAAACTTATATTTTGTCTGAATGGATAATTGTTTATTTGAACAAAATGGGTCAGATCATGCATATTTTCAAACAAGTGGAATAATAAATCACTTTGAGGTTCGTTTAACAGACTAATAATGTATTCAGGAGATGAACATATTCCTTTTAAAAGATCAAGATAGTGTCAAGAATTTCAATTGCGATATAACCTTTCACAGTGAGGATTGTAAGCTTTAAAAACTTCATAATCACTGAAGAACACAGCCAAATTACGCAAATATTACTTTTGTTTGGGGTTAAAATGTTTTAACATCAGCAGAATAGTTACACATACTGCATAATAATACATACATCTATCTAAAATGGTCTACTATAGACAATAATTAACTACTACATAGTTCTATAACTTCTATTACATAAAGATGGGGCCATCCGAAAAAAAATTATTTCAAAAAATTCCAAAAAGAAAAGGGACACATCATACATCTATGATCTATCCAAATGTTCTACTAAAGTCCATAATAACATAAAAGCTTTTAGATGTTTCTTTCTCCGTTTCATTCCCGATCATTTTCTATATGGGAGATCGAACTGATTACAGAATTATTACCACCCAACTGCACATTCCACATATTATGTTTCAATAATGAAAATTCATATATGGTACTATAGATTTTAAAATATAAAACAAAAAAATGAAATATTTCTTTCTTGAATGAACACGATTTATTTACTCACAAACACAAATAATTTGCCACAAACCAAACCAAAAAAAAAAAACAGAACTCCATATGTTTTTTTTTTTTTAAACTAGAACTCCATATGTATTGACGAAACCCTGAACTATAAGACGATTTCTTCTTCTGATCGACGTGACACCATTTAAAATATATATATAAGATTTTCAGAGAGAGCCAATTCTCCCTAACGCATTCACATTGTAAAACCCAGACGAGAAAAACGCAGACAGACCTGCCGACATTTGAGGAGCATTAAACACTTCTTCATCCAACGGTGAATAATACTCACTGATCCCTTCTTCCAACGGCTGAGGATTAATCTCCTCATGTTGAGGATCTGCGGTGGCGTAAGCGGTGGGCTCCGGAGGTAGATCGGCTGCATCTTGGCCGGTGAGTTCTTGAACAAGCTCTCTAAACTTAGAAGGGCAAGTCTCCACTCTCATAGGATTCGATATGTAACGGACTTTGATGGGTTTGTTATCGTTCGTCGTCGTCGTTGCTTTCCTCTTATGCTTCGGTGGTTTTCTCGTCGGTGATGAAGATGGCTGTCTCTGGTTTAAGCTTGAGGGGAACGTCGATGATGACTTCATCTTCTTGAAACCTTGTAAAGAACCCATAAAGAAGAAGAAAAATAATATCTAGAATGTGAGGTCTCTTGTTTTTAGCCTAAATATATAAATACTGTAAGCTTTTTTTAGGGAGGACAGTGGAGATGAATGCGAAGGGAAAGGAAGCAAACAAAAATTTAATGACAAGTGTCGCAAGTCCCATTGAGTCCTCGGCTGCTGTTAGCCGACGGCGCGTTCTCTCTACGCGCCATAATACTCCTTTACTCACCGTTATTTCTCCAGAGTGATTAGTAGCTTTGCTTTTAACAACGGTGATTATTACTACCACCCTCTTTTATTAATGTAGTTGAACTTGGTGTGGAATGTGGAGTTTGCATTTCTCTTTTCATACCTATACTTTAATGTTTTCTTTTAATTTATAGTATAGATACGGTACTATACACTATATAGTACCCAGCTAAATAGTATGTTAATATAGCCAATTTTTTTAAAATGCATAAACTAAACAGGATTGCTAATCTATTGATCATTCTTTTCTAAGTATACCAATAAAAATAACTATTGTTTTGAAATCAACCACATAGGTACTTCAACTTCAAACCATCTAAAATGGTGATTTAAATTGTGTATTTATAATTAATAATTACAATAAGGAAATTACAAAAAAACATAAGTAACTATACATTTTAATGTTTCTTGTAACATATACTTTTAGTTAGTTAAAAAATACGAAATATTAGGTCTCAGTTAACAGATCAATTTAATCAGAATTATTCAAAGGCTCTAGACTCCTCGACGTGTTATGCACGTGCTAAACAATCGCGTGACATAAAAAATGTGAGTGAGGTTGAAGTGGAAGCCGCCGTAGGCAAATAGCCATCAGGGTCCACAGAAGCGCCACGTCTATATCGGTGACTTAGACACATAGACGCCATGACGTCACTTGACCCGACGATAGTGATGTCACCACCTTAATTATAAGTGAAGCTGAAGACAAATTTAAACAGATACGGAAGACAGAAGAAAAAAAACAAATTTAACCTTCGCGGGAACCATGGAAGGTCCAGGATTCCATCACGTAATTACGTTGATACTTAGCCATCATGCATTAACCCAAAATTAAATCAATATTCTTCTTGACTCTTTTTAACCGACAAGTTCGGGAGATACGCATCATTGTGTACCTTTCTAATTCTTCTTTCGGTGTATTTGTTTGGCATGTTTAGCACGTTTTATCTTACGTTCGTTCTATTATGTATTGTTTGCTAAGTTACCAATTAAACTCATGAGTTTACATCTTTAAAGTTAATGATACCCATGAAGTTAGGTACATCTTTAAAACTAATAGTACATCCAATAGCATTTATTAACAATAATCTTCGGATAAGAAAGATGATAAGACCATCCAAACGAGATGGTGTACTGTCAATGGTTTGAAAATAATGGGATTGTGAGATACTATTAGTGAACATGTCTCATATGCTTTACATGCCTTGTAGACAAAAAGATTAAACTAAAATGATAATAACCTCTTCATCTGTTTCGCTATATATACAACTTATTCACTTGATATGGGTTTACGATGCAGAATGGGAAGTTATTCAACTAGAATCAATTCAATTGGTGAGCATGAAATATCAATACGAAGTGTCTAGCTCTTTGCTCCAACTTCAAGTATGACGTTGTCCATAAAGATCAGTGATTTAGTTTATTGGATTTTAGTTACTTCTCAAAAAAGGTGTCGATATATATAAAAGATTTGTTAAAGAGTTAATTAATATAAAAATCCGTGAATTTGTTTAGTGGATTTAGTTATAGTTATTTGGCGATTTTCTTTTGGCCGACTCCAGAAAAGTTTTTGCTAGAACTTTCTTTACATATTAATGTTTTTATATTTTAAACCAATAGTAGTGTACTTAAAGTTTATGCGTAAATTTTCAAAAAGTTTTTTAGTTTATCAAAAATTTTTTTTATCAAAGTTTATCAAAACTAATTGCCAAATATTAATCTTGAACTGTAGTAGTACAGTTTGATTAGAAAGAAAAGAAAAAAAAGCTTGCAATCTGAGAAGTGATTGACATTAAATGAAGGGTCCAAGTGGACTAGTGGGAAGGAGGAGGTATGTGCTGTGTGGCAGGTCCTAATTAAAAGGTCTCTTAAAATTGGTCTAATGTAAAAAAAAAAATTGGTCTAATGTTAATGCAGGACCTTTAATTTCCCCTCCCTTAACTCCTAATAATAATTTCCTTTAACTAGTACAGTTTTTTTTTTGGAAATTGCATCCAATATATACAACAAAAACCAAATTTTACTAACTAACCGAAAACACCTCCTCTCTTCTATTTTCTCTTTCTATCTCTCTCTACTGTCTCTCTCTAAAAATCTAATTTTACTTTTTTTTGGTTATTTACCAAATAAACCATTTTTTTGGTAAACCTTTAACTTTAACGAGTACAGTTTTACACTTTTTGTCAAACATGTAAGGAAATAGTTTAACTAGTGTGTATCAGTTCAGCAATCGAACCCTTCAAGAATTTTTTAGTATTTTTTTATAGCCGATATATATATTATCCGGTTTAATGAGAAAAATAACCCCATGTCGTTGAAATAAAAGAAAAATCTATCACATTTGTACCGATCTCATTACTCCAAACGACTCACATCTTTCTCCATTTAAAAGTGTTTGAAATTAAAATGAAGAATTTGTCGGCGAAAGCTTGCTTTTATCTAGCTAGCTAATGGCCAACTAAGTTGATGGAGATGAGATATTAAATTTGCCCTAATTAATTACAGATGGCAATAATACCACAACCGAATAGATTGTTGAAACAAAAAAAGGGGTGAAAACTAAAAAGTAAAAAGGCTTTCGTGCATGGTTGCATCATAAGGAGGACATGTGTCTTGACTCTGAAGTAAACGGATCGATCCAAAGGACTTCTTTTGATCGAATCTACGAAGTTGAAACGTTCTCTGGACTTGTGTGTCGTATGAGGTTGATTCGACCAGAAGAAATATTTTGGATCGATGCGCTCAAGTCTTATTCTTTGCTATTTATCGCAGAAAATAGCAAGGACGCTTATTTTTTAGCAAAAAAAAAGTACGCTAAATTTATTAGGAGCTGATCATATTTTGATGTCTGTTATTTTTATATGTTTGTGTAACTTATGAATTATCTAATTATAAATTTTAAGAGATTACATCCAAACAGTAGTAGTATCTTTCACGTTTTTGTTGATTGAGAAGCCCGTTGGACCAAATTATAAAAGCAAAACCTTCTTCGTTAACGCTTCTCAAAGTCCATATCGACAGAAATAAGAGTAGCCCATTGGACCACATTCCAGTAGATAATTTGTTCTGGTTTGATTGCAATCTCTTAGGTTAGGGCTGGGTACATTCCTTGTTCTTCTTGACCTCGAGTATTGATGATTCTTGACTTCTTGTCTGTAGCAAAATTCTGGAGAATAAATAGAGCTGTTGAACAATGGAACTGGCTAGTTTGCATGAAGAAACCAAACAAGATATGCCTCGAGTTAAAAGCTCTTTGGATTTAGTTCTCATTTGATGATGCAGTGAATAAGAAGAGCCTTAGTAGAACGGTTCATATGACCGCATACCATGATAAAAAAGCTATTGTAGAGGAAGCAAGTTAACTTTGGTTACAGAATATGAATATATATACTAATTTATTATTATTATTCTCTTTTTTAAAAAAAAATTATTGAGCAGCAAGAAACATTCAAACAAACTGATGGTAAGAACTTCACCTTCCAATGAAATGGCTATAAGTTTAAAATACACTTGAATCATAGACTCCTGTCACAAGGGAAGGTTTCGGAAGCTTCAGTTTACTCTGTTTTGTTCTCCTGGTACTGCTGATAAGGAGTTCACCAACAACACCAGCTTAGAGAATTGTTTAAGGCCATGTGGGGCTTGAATTCACCTTTAGGTTATCCATAACTTAACTGTGTTTGATTCAAAGCTATTGTTTTTTTTTAAAACCTAATCAACTGCATTTGTCGTATATCCACTTCACTTTTAGTTAGTTGAAATACAACCCAACAGTAGTTGACCAAGTCGGTTTTGATTTCGTGAGATAGTGGCTTTAGGACTTTTAGATAACGTGGATAGATCCCTAAACCCAATTCTTGTTCCATAATCTTTAAAGCATATACACAAAAGTAGTTGGAACTTTGGTACAATTAGTTTACAAAGAAAAATGTTAAGTCGTTGGGAAGGCGTTTACGAATCCATTAGATGTTGTTGATAATTATGAATAGTGGTGCACCCAGCACCAGCTGTCACACACACGACAAAAACTCTTTAAGGCCATTGTCTCTCATGGTAATGCCAATGGAGTCTTAATGACCAAACCAACAACATTGGTTCTTCCTCTGCCCCACCTAACTCTTACCAGTATTTATTTATTGCTCACCCAATTCAATGTTTTAAAATTTAATAGCCTCACAACGAACGAGTCTTAAAAAAATTATAAACCCCACTAGTCTTCAATACTCCTTGCATATTTGCTTCATATTTGTAAAATACACAAGACACACACGCAAAGCATGAGCCACATGAGACAGCTCCCCTTGAATTTCGTGTGAATCACCCTAAAGGCAATCTTTAAACCCCTCTCTCTCTCTCTGTAGCAACTAATGTTATTGTCACTCTATTCTCTCTCTTTCTCTTTTCTACAACATTTCTTGTTCTCAATGGAGAACAGGTACTTCAACATCCTTTCGTTTTGTTTCTCCAACACGATTTGTGGGTTACTCATAGTTTCTTGGCTTGCAAGAAACATGATCTTTACTAATGGATTAACAACAACACTAACATGGAGAAGGAAAACAAGAAAGAAGAAGAATCAAGATGATGAAAACAAAATGTCTCTGCTGGATTTGCCTGACTTAACCTTAGACTGCATCTTTGAGAAGCTCTCCCCATCTGAGCTATGTGCTATGACTTGTGTTTGCTCGGAGCTAAGAGATAAATGTGTGAGCGATCATCTTTGGAAGAAACACATGGAGAAGAGATGGGGAAGATTGATGAGTGATGCAGCGATTAAAGAGTGGAAAACTCATATCGCCACGTTAATGGCATGTCTCAGAAACTCGAATAAAAGCAGTACTAGAAGTAACACACAACAATGGAGGTCCAGACTTATTGCAAATCTTAAACCTTTTTCATGGTTAAAAACAAACCATGGTTGCCACAACAGAGGTTCATCATCATCTTCTCCTATTGATTCTGTGATGTATTGGTACTCGAATCTTGAGAGTGGCAAGTTCTGGTTTCCTGCTCAGGTCTACAACCGAGAGGTAAAAGCATCTCCATTTCATTTCTAATTTTGTTTTTCTTTTTTAAGAGTTTCTCTAGGGGTTTGAAATGGTCTAATAATCGAATAATTATGAATAAAAAGACTTGACGGTCTTAGTTAAATGATATATTAATGTTAAAAAAATTGCTAAGTTGGCATTTAGAAGTTTTATAGAAAATTATTGATTAGGATATGTCTAAGATTGATGTTTTGACGTCTAAACCAATTTCCATGGAAATCATTAAAATAATTGTTTTGTTTGTGTCCGGTTTGATGCTTAGGTAGACTCTCCTAGATCAATTTGTAGAACACTGTGATATAATATATTTTTGGTTTGATACAGAATGGACATGTTGGTTTCATGATGTCTTGTTACGATGCTAAAGTCAGATACGATTACAAGACTGATACATTTCAAGCAAGGTAAAGAAAGACACTCTACAAAACTTGTTTCTCTCATGTGATTTCCCTTAAATGTTCCCTCATTTCTTCAGATACTCGGCGCATGGTCGACGTGCGGCGGAAGAAAACGTGACGTGGCAGAGATTGAGACCGGCTCTAGTAGAGACAGAGTCACGTGATCTACACGTATCTGACTGTTTGCAGGGACTAAAACCTGGGGACCATTTTGAGATTCAATGGAGAAGAACTAAAAAGTTCCCTTATGGTTGGTGGTTCGGAGTAGTGGGTCACCTTCAAAACTGTGGCGGAGAAGAGACTTGCCGTTGCATCTCTGATGGTAACATTTATGAAACGTTTATATTCTTACTTCAGAAACGTTTGAGTCATTAACAAGGGAATGAATATATTATATATATGTTTCTGTGTGTTTCTATAAATTGGGCAGAGAATGTGGTGATGGAGTTTAGACAGTTCAGACCGGAGTCGCCGTGGAAGACGACGGTGTTAAACCGGAAGGAACACCGTGAGACGGGAAATGAAGTAAGCGGTTTTTACGGTGGTGTAAAGAAGTTAGGTACGGAGGAAGAGGTTTCTACGTGGAAGCGGTTGTGGCCTTCTCAAGTTTTAGATTAAAATTATACATTAAGTCTTATATACGTATTTTATTTTATTTCTGTGGGGAGTTGCTTAAAAAAGAATACTAGCAATCTCATTTTATTAAAATTCTAATTTCTACTTGACTGTAAGCAAAAAAAGTATAAATAAAAAAGAAAACAGACTTGTGTATGTTGGCTTTGCCTGAAGAAAACATAAACAGAAACAGATGACTGGTTTTACAGAAGAAGGGTTTATTAAATCTAGCTTGTTAGCTTTACAAGAAAAGGGAAAAGTATGGAGAAAATTGCCAATTGTGACTCAAAACATGATTTCAAAACAATAAGAACCCAAACTTGAATCAATAGCAAAGTAAGGGTATTGAAATTACAACTAACCCTTGTGAACAAACAAAACCGAATATTTGTTCCGCCCACTTGTCGTCGGTGATGCACGACTTTAAACTAAGTCGTCCCGACGACTTAAAACTAAGTCGTCTGGCTCTGTTGAGCTTAAAATAATTTATAAATTAAAAAAAATGTTTGGACAAGTGAAAAATAAAAATCATGTAATTATTACAGTTTTAAATGATGTAAATTAACATATAATAAAATGAATAGTTTTCAACATAGATGAGTGAAAGTAGTTAATCATGATATTCTTTGGTTTTGAGGGTTTGAAAACATATGTTGTAGTATTGTATGTATTCTTAGGGTTAGATTTTGGAAAGCTTGGATTTTTCTAAAATATATATTTTTACTTATATGTCTTTATTTCGTGTATAGTTAACACTTTTAAGTTTAATTTGATTTTTTAAAGTGTCTAGTTAGTTAATTAAGTTTAGGGGTTATGTTTAGGAAAAGACGACTTAACTATAAGTCGCTCGTTGAATAATTAATGTAGACGACTTACATTTAAGTCGTCCAAACCGCACTGAACCTATAATTTAACAAAGTAATTTAAGCCTAACCGAATAATTTACGGACATATAAATACATTTTTTCCCTTTTCACAAATTTTGGAAACCCTACTTCTCTCTTAGCGACAACGGCGAAATCCATCTTCTCGATTCTTTCCTTCTTCTTTTCTCGCCGATATTTGCAGATCCAGCTGGTGTCGTTATCTTCTCCTACCGTAAGTCATTCATCCATCCATCTTGTAATAAGAGTCCTTAGAAGACTTATTGGAAGTCGCGACTTAAGACTTCTTGGAAGTCTTCGAAGTCGCTCTCGAACTCATTTTACAGCAATTTTATTTAGAATAGTTTGCTTGTTCGATGCTTGTATTTGTATTTGATTGTTTTGCAAAAAATGGATTTACATTATATACGTTTGGGAAAGAATGATTGAATTGAAGATCATCCTGATAATCGAGCAGTGAAGGTTTGAGCTGGGCTGAGGAGAAGTGGAGTGTCATCAAGTTCAAGGAGCTGAATTTTAATTGGGCTTCAAGGCTGGTGCATTATATACTCGGTTTCCAGCTTAAGATCAAGAAGAAATATGAGCTCGGTCTCGTTGGTGTAGAACCGATGAGGTTTTCACTGATAGAGTTTGAACACCTCACCGGTCTGAACGCGGACATGAAGGACCTCGAAAATCCAAGGTGTGAGGTTCTGAAGGAGATGGCTGCTTTCGGGACAAGATGGGTGTTCATATCGAGGCTGGGCCAAATGTTGATCGATAATAGGAGCATTTAAGAGATGCCAAGAGTGGTCGGGAAGATCGATACGGCTCGGATACCTTGCTATCTTAGCCGGATTCATTGAAGGGAGAAAGTTCTCAACCCTATCGCTAGTCTTGCAAAGCTAGTGATGGATTTAGAAAAATTTGAGAATTATCCTTGGGGAGAGTGGCTCAAGTGCTGATATTACGTGAAGGCAGCAAATTTGGAAGCAAATTCATACACTGTTGATGGCTTTATTCAAGTTCTTCGTGTGGGTGTACAACTTCCGCCGATTTAGGTGCAAATTTTGGGAATCCCCAACCAAACAGGCCGACTCCACCGCCTGGCTTACAAGGGTGGCAAAGGACGCCGATGTTTTAAAGAGGCCATCTGAGGCAGGTATATAAACTTCAGTCCCTAAAACCCGACTTAAATTTAAATTGGAAAGTGTCGTAAAATGCTTACTTTAATTTAAGTCGGTTATCCAAAATGCTTCCACGACTTTAATTTAATTTGTTGGAAAGTCGTCAGAAAATCACAGATAACTAAAATTTAAGTCGTCAGAAAAGTCGCGTGAAGTCTTTTTCAGACGACTTTCCGACGACTTAAATTTAAGTCGTCTGTGAAGCATTTTCTGGACGACTTTCCAGCCGACTTAAATTAAAGTCGTCTGTGAAGTAGTAGGGACTGAAGTTTATGCATTTTTGCAGACTAAGGTGATCAACTTTATTGAGAAGGACTTTGGTGAAATGTTTCCACGTTGGGAGTTTGATGCAGAGGACTCGGCCGCGGATAACATAATCAAAGTTATGTTTAATTCGAATCCTAAATGGAAGTGGACCATGGATTGCTGGGAAGTCAATCAGATGAATGAAGTGATTGCAGCGGAGACTTTGAGTGGTTTGAAGGAAGATAGTGGAAGGCCTCGGAAAAAAGCTTGTAAAGGGGGTCTCAAGGAGGCTTGCAAGGAGGCTCCTGTAGAGGCACCTAAAGATGAGACTGAAAAAAGCTGTTCTGGGATGTGCCTTAAGGAGATTAAGTTGCTGAGTGATAGGTTGGTGTAGAGAAGATGGTTGGAATCACCAAAAACCGAACTTCTGGCTCGCGAAACCACCTTTGCACGAACAAGGGGTTAGTACCATAACCTCTTCCAAAATCACAGAGCAGAGAGTCACTAGGCAAAGTGATATGAATAAGAACTGATGTGCTTTGTTTGTTGTGTGTGCTTGGTTGAACCTTTGTTGATTTGTTTCTTTTTTTATGTATGTATGGATTTTGTTTGATTTGTTTGATTTGTTTGATTTGTATGTATGGATTTGGTCAATGATTTTAAACCCGTCTTGTACATCCAAATTTCAGAGTGAAAGTGTGAATGGAGCGAACGAGTCAACCCGTCTTGAGGCTCCGGCTAAAGCTCCACGTATATCGATTCCACAGCTGCATGATTCTCCAGAACGAGTGAACTTAGCGTTCTTGTATTGGACAACGAGTACCCACCGCCGACATAAGGCGAATCTCGAAAGCGCACAAAGAAGGATAAAATGATTGCACAGTCCATGAAAAGATTGACCGAGAGAGGAAACTTGCTCCTTCACAGCAAACTCCTTTTAAGGGAAACAGCACGTCAAACATATCATTCAAACAAAAGGTTGGACAAGGATATGATCCTTTTGCCTTCGCTAACAAGAAGATGTCGGAGGTGCTCACCTGGTTGAAACTTGATCCGTAAGTGAGAAAATGTCCCATAATAGCTTGCTTTGTGCTATAAAATGATTGCGCTTATCTACATTATGTGTGTGCAGTTATTTCAAAACACGTTTGGATAAGAAACCACGTCTATGTCCAAGTCGGTTCTATTCCACACTCCGAACCTCCTTAGCATGGCTGGACGACGAGTAAGTTTTCTGCTATTTACTTTAGAGAGCTAATGGACAACTTAACAGACGACTTAATTATAAGTCGTCTGTTAGTCATCTATCTGACGACCAATGCAGGCGACTTATGTTTTAATCGCCTTTAAGTCATCTGTTTAGATGACCTACAGACGACTTAATTATAAGTCGCCCTATAAGTCATCTGTTTAGATGACCTAACAGACGACTTAATGATAAGTCGTCCATAGGTCATCTACCCAACAGACGACTTATCTTTAACTCGTCCGTAATGTCTTCTATCACGACTTGTCTTGTTTTATATGCAGCATATGGATGCTTTTATTTATTTATCGAGGCAACGGTACCAAAAAATCCATCGCATTTCGGAGCCAGAATGTGCTTTCTTGACCATACTTTTGCTCAGCATTGGACGTACAAGTACCCGAATTTAAGGCGCAAGCCCAATGTCAATGGTTTAGGAAGAAAGCTTCCTGGTGGGGCGTTGAAATTATTATGGAGGCAACTTACCATCATGGTGCAAATCTGGGAAGGTTTGGGGGACTGATGTGGATGATATTTATGCGCCACTCAACTACAAAAACAACCATTGGGTTGCTATGTGGATATCGATCCCAAAGAGGCACATAGTCGGTGGGACAGCATTGTCGGACATATCAGATCGAGATCGAACTAGTGGAGCCTTTGTCAACATGATCCCTTACCTGTTAAATACGCCCTCGGATGAAGAACGTTTCAAGTTGTCTCGGAGCCATACACATATGAGAGTCCAACCGTTGGAGTACCTCGTGCCGAGGTGGTGATTGTGGTTTGTTCACTCTCAAGTACATTGAATGTCATGCTCTTGGGTTTCAGTTTCGTCCAGATTTGTTGTGTCATAAGAACTCAAAGGCGTCAGGAGAAGATGGCGGTGGAGATATCTAAGGAGCTTCTAATTTCCATTCTACGAGAACGAAGACATTTTCCACCTTTGATGATGATGTACTTGACTCGGATAGAATGTAGTATTTTTGTATAAGGAAACGAATGGTCAGGATAGAGGTAGTATTTTTGTAACCTATCCTCCTACCAAACAATTATGCTTTTGTATAAGGAAACGTAACTTGCCTTTTTTCATGCTTGTCCTTTTCATACCATACTATCTGGACTTGGACGACTTAACAGAAGGTCGTCGGACTTCTGACGACTTAACTTGAAGGTCGCGGACTTGGACGACTTATAGTTTTGAGTCTTCTTAAAGAAAAAACTCTGGACGACTAAATGGACGACCTTCGGGACGACTTAAATGAAGGTCGTCTGGAAGTCTAAACAGTGGACGACTTAAAACAGTTACCAATGTTAGCACCTCTTTCTTAACCAATCACATTTAATTGCACCACACACGCGAAGAGTTGCCTTCGTTGAAACTGATCTCACGCGTGAAGGTCGCAATCATTCTCGACAACTTCTGGGACGGTTGCGATACTATCTATAAATAACCATCAACCCTCGCCTCAATACAGTAAGGAAGACTAAAGGCTGAAGAAGAAGAAGAAGAAATTCCTCTCAAACTCCGAAAGTAAGAAATCTCGACCTATTATAATGACTTTAGTTATCATCATTACGCCATACTTGTTCTGATGTGATTTATGCTGCTAGGTTTAAAATGTCTGGATCGATCGACCTCAAGAGGAAGCGTCCGATGGAGGAAGACTACGGCAAAACCCGAAGAGGGTTACCAAGGAGAGGCTGCACGGAACGGTACGGGCGATCCTCCGCTTGTTGGGATGAGCAAACCGCGACGGCCAAAAGAACTCCGAAGTCGAACGCAACTCTCTCCGATCAGATCGCTTTGCTCGAGGAGATGCTCCACAAGGGGACCGGTTTGACATCCCGGAGAAAACCAGACTCAAAGCCGAACTCAGACGCGCGAAAGAGGAGGTGAAGGCTATCAAGGTCCCTTTCGTTGATTGGGAGAAGCGAGGGCTGGTTTGGTCTCGACCAGCGGCCTTCTCCAAAAAAAATAATTTTAATTATGTTATTTGTAATTTTTTTTTTTTTAAATTTGAACAATGAATTTCTGGTTTTAAAAAATAATTTTAATAATGTTATTCCTATGTCTAACTACTAACTCAAGACTTAATGAAGGTCCGAATGGAGTTCGACGATTTAATGAAGGTCGTCTGACTTCTGGACGACTTAACGTATGTCGGCGGAGAGACGACTTTATACTAAGTCGTCTGCTTCGCACTTAAAAAATAATTTATAAATTAAAAAAAATGTTTGGACAAGTGAAAAATAAAATAAAAATCATGTAACTTGAAGACTTAATGAAGGTCGTTTGGACTTCGGACGACTTAACAAAAGGTCGTTCGGACTTACGGACGACTTAAAATAAGTCGTCCGGTTCTCGCAGCTTAAAATAATTTATAATGAAGGTCGCCGGAAGACTAA
Organism: Brassica nigra; assembly: GCA_016432835.1. Classification (NCBI taxonomy): domain Eukaryota; kingdom Viridiplantae; phylum Streptophyta; class Magnoliopsida; order Brassicales; family Brassicaceae; genus Brassica; species Brassica nigra. The sequence goes on from CM028246.1 coordinate 62,655,114, forward strand.
ACCTCGCTTTCTTACATTGTGGTTTCAGTATGGCCAGGTTCCTTGCACACGAGCATCTATAAGCTCGTGTTGCTTCTGGTTTACGTCCTCTCATCCTGGATAGCTCCAACCAGGATTGCCATCTTGATTTCTTCTTCCCGACCACGCTTTACTTCGAGGAAGGCATGTGCTCCTCAACTTGTTGTCCATTACAAGGATATATATTCTCGAGTATCCTGCAAACAGAAAATCCTTTGAGTACACCGGAGATACAAGTGTGTTGATATGCAAACCGACAGATTCTCCAGCAGCTATAGCATGAGAGCAAGGTATTTTCTCCACTGCATAGACACCACAATCACATTTCCCATGTTCCAAATCAACCACACAGTCCATTCGCCACCTTTCACAAAGAATTGCCATCCGCCAATTGGTTGTACCGTCATCAGATTGCTATCTCCGGACGAACAGCAAGCAAGTGTTCAACACCCGACTATGTTGAGTAGTGAGACTCAAAGCATCTTCTCTCCTTTTCCAAAACCACTTTCCTAGCTTCTCCCTTATGAACTCCAACAGAACTGAATCGAAATCCTCTAGCTCGCTTCGCGGAATTAATAGATTCAGCGATGTTGCTTGTTTTATGTTGTACCTGTCCCCTGGCAATGAACCCTTGACCATAGGCTGACGTCGGCATCCTCCAAATATGTTGCAAGGTCCGGATTTGCACTCCGTATCTCATCCATGTACCGGTCAAAATCTGAAACCGTATGAGCATAAGCAGCACCTTTCACCAAGTACAAGAGATGTTTCCTTTAAATTTTTTGACAATGTTTTCTTGAAGGTGATAATAACATATTCCTCGGGTTGCCCAAGGAAACACCTTGTCACACGCATTTTAATGGCCAAGTGCCGGTCGGAGACTATCACTAGAGGCTGGTCATCAGATACACAAATAGCCAATTTTGTGAAAAACCATTCCCAAGAAGGTGCATCTTCAGCATCTACGATCCCAAAAGCCAATGGAAATATCTGAAAATTCCCATCTTGTGCGGTTGCAACTAGCATAACACCTCCATACTTCCCACTTAGGTGAGTCCCATCCACCACAATGACCCTTCTCGATATCTAAAACCTTTGATAGAAGCTCCAAAAGAGAGAAATAGATACTTAAATCTATTCATAGAATCAAGTTCTATAGCTGTGATAGAATCGGATTTGCTAAGGAGATTTGCTCGAGATATGATGGCAGACGAATACCCATCTTCTGCTGTTCCTCTCACCAATGTTTGTGCATATAAAAGTGCTCGTATGAAGTGGTGTAATCAAGAGTCATGCTAAACATCTTCTTCATTGCAATAGTGATATGCTGCGGATTCAACCCATCAATGATTCCAACACGATCAATGAAAAGCCTACCAACATACTTAGGAGTACAGTGTCTCCGCTGAGCGATTCGATCTCCCACTGAACATGTGTTTTTCCACATACTTTGTTACCCAAAACGTTTCTGTCCCATGTTTCACACTTGCTCGACCTTCCATTCACAACCACTAACCGGACATGTTGTCACAAGGAGAGTTTTCGTTGACTTGTATATTCTGAAGGTGAACTTAAGCCTCACTGCTGTCAACCTCAGCCTGAAAGCAGCATCCTTCTACCAAAACTCCGGTTGACATAGATATTGTTACCATTCGATCTTCCACCTTCCTGTTTTAATTCTTCAAAACATATATCATCTTCTTCATCCTCATCTTCAACCTTTCCATAAACACTGTAATCCTCACCATTCTTGTCCGCTTCAGTTTTAATAGAGATATCACCATCCTCCTCCCCATCATCCTCCTCCCCATCGTCATCCTGCCCATCATCCTCCCCATCATCCTCCTCCCCATCATGATTTTCATCTTCAACCAAATTATCATCATCCTCTTCAAAACATTCATCAGCTTCATCATCTGAAACCATTTGCACCACACTGCTACGATACACAAAGCCGCACACTATCGCTTTGGTTATCTCGAGCAAGTTTCTAACTTGTCTATCACTTGTAACATGAATAGAAGGGTGTCCTGAGCCATCATCATTTCTGCTGGTAATGAGTAGGTTATCTCCACAGATTCTGTACTCATGTCCGGGTTAAAATCTTCTAGAGCCATGCAAGAAGTTCCGTCGTCGAACCTTCACTCAAAAAAACATTCTCGCTCCTTTGCATTATCAACCACAAAATCCCAACAGCAATCTTTTAACAACCATTCCCCATACACGCATGTAACCGACATCATCCGCAAAATTCAAAATAAAACACATTAGTAAACATAGAAGACGACTAAACAGTAAGTGACACTAGACGACTAAACATTAGGGCAGACGACTAAGCAGAAGTCGCCTAGACGACTAACAGAAGTCGCCAGGCGACTAAAAGTAAGTCTTCTAGACTACAGAAGTCGCCTGACGATTAAACAGTAAGTTGTCTGCACAACTAAACAAGAAGTCGTCCAAACAGGTCATTTTGCAATTGAATTTAATTGGACGACTTACCATTAAGTCGTCGTAAGTCGCCTAAAGTAAGTCAGCGAGGAAGTCGTCAGGATAAGCGGGTTAGGTTTGCATTTGAACTAATTGTGTCGATATTTGACTTTTCTGGACGACTTACGGGTAAGTCGTCTCGGGTAAACAAAATTACAATATTTAATGAAGCTAGGCGACTTAATTGTAGGTCTTCTACGGTTAGTTAACTTTACCAGACGATTTTACGAAAGTCGCCCCGCAGATGACTTAGGAGAAAGTCGTCCAAGATAACCAAGGTTTGACCAGATGACTTGGGACGACTTACCAAGAATCTGGGCGACTTTGCTTATCTTGGAAGACTTTCAACTAAGTCGTTTCCGGGACGACTTCCCGTAAGTCGCCCGAGATAAGTTAAATATTTAAGTTTTATTTTCCAATTGCAAAGTAACCAGGGCGACTCACGTTAAGTTAAGTCAGATTTAATAAAATTTGAAATTTTGTTTTCCTTGGGACGACTTACCATTAAGTCGTCGAGAAAAAGTCAAATATCGACACAATTCGGTCAAATGCAAAATTAACCCGTTTATTTAGGCGACTTACGGTAAGTCGCTAGTATTCTCACGATTTTTTTTAAAGAACAAAGCGGACGACTTTAGTTAAGTCGTCCGTTGGACCGAAGACTACGGGTAAGTCTTCTACGTAACGCCTCGAAAAAAATTCAATTTCTTACCTTAAACTAGTGAGATGACTTCCTTAGCACACGAGTCTTCTCCAACCACCGGAACCTCAAACGAAAGTAACCCACGTTGAATAGTATGCTTGATAGCTCTATCAACCATAAAAGTTTTGAATCAAAAGCTTGAGTTTTGGATGAATATTGAGGCAAAGTGAGAGAAGTTGTTTTAGTTCATAACAATTGAGAAAGAGAGTGTAAATCGTCTTAGGTGCATTAAGGGGCATTAAGAGCTCAAATTGGTAGTTTGTTGTGGTTGGTGTATTGATGGCAATGGCAATCAAGTAAATTTGTGAAGGTGATGAGGTTGAGAGAGTAAAAGAGCCATTTTTAAAAAAAAAACATAAATTAATGGCATTTTTGAATAATGTGAACAAGAGGGTTGAATATAATTAACCATTTCAAAGAAGAGAGGTTAGTTTTGACTTTGAGTTGTGAGCATTTTGCAACAACCCCGAAAAGTATGGGTCTTACTTGTAATATTATTTAATTAATTTATAGCATATGGTGATAATTATTCTCAAAAGGATACGAAATATTCCGGATTCTTTATTTCATACGAAATATTCGGATTATTTGCTGATTTTTTATTTTCTAACTTCAATTTTCCTATTTTAGAAAAAATAATACACATTTTATTAGTTGATTCTAACAAAATTTTGTATAGTAAAAAGCATTTATTAAAAATAATTATATATATTTTGGAGTGATCTTAGTTTATAGAAGGAATAATTATTAAAAGCATTTATTAAAAAGCAACTAATTAACTAAATAATTATAAAAATAACTTAGATTTAAAATTTTTTAAGTAATAATTATATATAAATAGATCTTTAAAGTAATAATTATATATAAATATATATATTTTTAAAAAAAATAATTATATATAAATAGATCTTTAGAAATAAAAGGAATAAAGTTTTCATTGAAAAAAAATCGTGTATAAAATTATTTTATTATTATCTGAGTGAGGTTTGTTTGAATCGGAGGGAGAGATTACTGAAATTCCTGGAAAGATCCTTTCTTGGTAGAAAGAAAAACACATCGGAGACAGACACGACTCGAGAGGAGAAACCAAAAACCCCCCTCCTCGATCCATCTCACACTTCCAAGATTCATTCCGCGATTGTGTTGACTCTTCTGTTCATCCGATTTTACGATGAACGGAGGTCCTTCTGGTTTCAGTTACGCACCTCCTTTCCTTCGATAAATTGTTTTTTTCAATCATTTTGGGGTTTTCGATTTAATGATTGAAAGTTTGGAACTTTTTGCAGATAATGCTCCGGTCACGAGAGCCTTCGTCATCACGAGCGCCCTCTTCACTGTCTTCTTCGGGATCCGTGGAGGAGGAGGTTCTTCTTCCAAGCTCGCCTTGTCTTACCAGGTACTGAAAAATCTCCTCTTCTTTCAAAATGTCTTCTCTTTGCTCTAACTAGGATCTGATTCTAACTAGGTTTCCACTTTTAGTTTCAAAGGTTCTTGCTTTATTGAGTAGTAGGGGGGACAGCAGCTAAACCCCATAATCTTTAGGCTTCAAACAGATGGATTTGCTTAAAGCAGATTTGGGTTTCAGATCTTAATCAAGATTTTTAGATAGTTTGATAATAGATAGATAGAATAAATAGATAAATTGCCTCTGCTCTGCTCAGATGATTGTTATCATGTTAGGTCAATAGCCTTGTACCCTGGAAGAGGTTTAATTGTTTAAAAAACTTCTTGTTTTTGGTGTCTATGGAGATTCACTATTATTTATTAAAGTGTGTTCCTTTTTGTGAGAGGCTGGTAATTGTCATGAACAAACGATTGTTGTGTTTATAATCTTATGCCATTTTCATTTGTAGGATATCTTTGAGAGGTTTCGGATATGGAAGCTAATCAAATCGAGTTTCGCCTTCTCCTCCACCCCAGAACTGCTCTTTGGCGTGTATTTGCTTTACTACTTCCGGGTCTTTGAGAGACAGATTGGTTCCAATAAGCACTCGGTAAGGAGATATATAGTTCAGCTCAGTTCTTTCTTCATGGTAGTTCTTGGTAACTAGAAAGAAAACATTAACCTGTACTCGTTCTTCAGGTTTTCATCTTGTTCTCTGGGTTTGTATCACTAATTCTACAGACCATCGTGTTATCACTCTTTAAAGGTATGTGTCTTCATAATCTACACTGTTTTGGTCACTACTCCTACTGTACAGTAAATGCAGACAATGGTTAGGGAATATAGTTAATGATTAAGCTTAAATTAGCCTGGTTAACAGTCAGTGTAGTGCATCGGGAGGATTAAGACTGGTGATGATGATCTTTTGTTGGTTTCAAATTCTGACTTTTTCTATTCCATCACTCTCACACTGTTGAAGATGTTTGTTTTACAAACATTTCTCCTGGTCCATGATTTCTATTATCAAGAGCTGTTTTTCTTTGTTTTCTCAATAAACACTTGTAGTATGACTTATATACATCCTGTAACACATATATATTACATTTATGAATTGTGGGCATATAAAAATATTGTTTATGTTTGTAGACCCTTCAGCAAACCTACTGACATCTGGACCATACGCCCTCATATTTGCTTCCTTTGTACCCTTCTACTTGGACATCCCTGTTTCAAAGAGGTTCAATGTATTTGGCGTAAACTTCTCTGATAAATCATTCATATATCTTGCTGGTGTCCAGGTAAACAATACCATATGTTATGTTTGTACATTTCTTTTTATACAGTAGAACCCTCTTTTTAGATAGACAAGTTACTCGGTTTCCATTTTTGTAGCTTTTACTATCTTCTTGGAAAAGATCCATGTTACCTGGTATCTGTGGCATTATTGCTGGTTCCTTGTATCGTTTGAACATCTTTGGTATCCGCGAGGCAAAGGTTATATGCCTTTCTTACCTTTTGCTAACAGTATTTGTCACTTTACTAACAGTAGTTTTTGTCTAAAACACATTCACAGATCCCTGGGTTCATAGCTTCGTTCTTTTCCCGAATGTCTTTGCCATCCTCGAGCAGCCATTCTCAACCACCAAGAAGGACATCACCCAGCTTAGGTCGTCAAGCAGTGGCAAGTCTTTACCATTTTCCCTTTTCTCTGCTTCTTTGCTTGAAACCCATCTTCATCTGCTGACATGCGGTGTTTGAGTTTCTTATAGAGATCTTATCAAGCACCGATTCCTTCGAGTATAGAGCCATCTGAGGAAGCAATAGCTACACTGGTGTCCATGGGATTTGACCAGAACGCAGCTAGACAGGCCCTCGTACACGCCAGAAATGATGTCAACGCAGCCACCAACATTCTTCTTGAAGCACACTCTCACTAGACCTTTCGTAGGAAAGATTTTCATTCGAGATGCAGAAGGGAGAGGTGTTCTAAAACATAAGAAACTCAAACTCAGTTGACACGCTAATTAGGAACCTTGCTCCATAATGTGACATATGTCTCATAAACATTAGCTTTATATTGAATATGAATTCTCATGTAACTGAAATTGTTTTACTTAAATCTATCAGGAAATTGATTTTGACAAAAATCAGGATGAACTTTTACTTAAATCTATCATGAAATTCTCATATATATGCAATGCATTTTGTTTTTTCAAAATGAAAAATGCATTAACATATGCTTAGTTTACGAGTCCAAGCAGATCATTTTTAAATCTCATTTGATTGAATCAAGCTTTAGAAGCACATAAACTATTATTGTGATGACTTGCTTACAAACTATTATCAATGAGTTGATATACATAAACAACAGACTAGGAAGCAAGAAAAAATGCTCAGGAAACTCCTCTTTGCCTTTGGTTTCACATTATACATACACACAAGTTTGGCCGAGTATAGGAACTCTTGTCTGGATCATTCTGTAGTCTTTAGTTCTTCCTTGTCTTGATCCATGGTGTAAACAGGTATCTCCCAGTTCTTGTTCTTTTTTGGATCATCTGTTAAAGTAAGATCTGTTTCATACTCTCTAAATGTCTTGAAGAACGTCTTTGCACCCATCATTACCATCCTCTCCACCATGAATAACTGATAGTTGTTCTCGATTACAGGATCTAAAATCTCACTGAAATTTGAAGAATAAGCCACTCTGTACCTGTAGTGAAAAAACAAGAGTCCTAAGCATCTTACAAGAACATCTCAACATCTAGTAAAAACCTATAAACCAATCTCGACCTCTTGGCTCTTGTGGCTTTACCTGGCAGAGAGAGGCGAGAAGAATCCAGGGGCTCTCTCATTAGAACCGATGTAAAGAGTTCTTCCCGGTGGGATCTGCTTCTGTATCCTGCTCATGATAAACTCTGGGCGCGTGTCTCTGTCTAAATGTGGAAACTGAGTTCTTTCAACGTGAAACCTGTCTCTTCTTGTTTTTAGTTTATCGCCTCGACGAACATGGATTGCATCGTAGTCACCGAGTTGTGCTTTTATCTGTTCAACCAAAAAAAAAAAAACTACTTGATATTAGAGCTAAAAGGCCACAAGATCACACTTCAAAACTAAGATTGTATGGACAATTCATTAACCTTTTCTGCAGCATTTCTCAGTTTTGGTGCTGCCATACTCGGGAGAAATGAATAAGGAAGCATGACGTTGCTACGGTTAATTCGATCCTTACACTCAACAAACCTAACACCAAGAAAAATTATAAGCCACAATGCTCATTATAACATAAGGGACTCATCAACGCATTGGTTTACCATGCAAGAGGACTTGCGGTACGGTTAATAAGCAAAAGATTTGCATAGTGACTAGAGTCATTAAGCTCACGCCTACTAGCTCCACTCACATGCGCAATCCCACGCTCCTTCAGCTTCATACCTGTCGATAAGACAATGTGCCACGTCTCCGAGTCATCCAAGATCACAGGGATCTTCGCAGAGATGAGGTCAACGTCATACAACGATTCCATCGCACAAGAGCTCATTTCCCAACTAAAAACACAAAGAGACATGACCACCTCTTGTCTTAAAAGTACACAAAACATAACAAAAAGTAAGTTCTCTCACCTTTCATTGACGGATCCATTTAGTACACCTTTCTTGTTATGTATTGGATTGATACACATACGAGAAGGCATTACAAACGTCCTGTTGAGAAACATGGCTTCTTCAAGAGCGCATCTAAGGCTGGACTCTTGGTGACCTAAACCAGCGCAGGTCTCGCAGTTCTTACCAGGACAATCAACTCTGTCTCCCCAGTACAAGTACTTGTCCGACAAGGTGTGCTGTCTCTTGGCACGACGAGAAGTCCTCGAGAAGTAATCAGCTAGAGTTTTCCGACCAGATCCTCCGGTGGAGAACGAAGAAGAGAAAAGGAGGAGGAGGAGCAATGCTGCGACGGCGAGGATAGATAAAAGAGCAAGTCTTTTGGATCCGTGAGTAGTTTTGGACCTATGGGTTTTGCTCATTGTCGCCATTGATGATGATGATGAAAGGAGGAAGAAGGACAAAGAAGAAAGGAACAGTCTTTGAGATGGATCAGAGATCTGAAGGAAGGTCACGTGGGTCTCTACAGCGGATGTGAGACAGTGATCACGTGTCTACGGATCATTGCTCAAGATCCAAAGATGTTTCAGTGAAAGAGTAGTCAACACGTAAAAAGTGTAGCAGCGCACATTTCTAATAAGATTACAAAAACATGCGCTTTTTGAGTTCTATCTACTGTCGGAGACTCTTCAGATGTATCATTTATGTATCTGATCCTTCTCCCTTTCTAATGGAAAGTCAACCGAATCTAAACCGATAACTGAAGGTTACGTTCAAATCGGTTCGGGTTTTTTTAGGGATTTTCTGAGTTCAAAATCCTAAAACACATATAGTTTTATATGATGTTCGAGTTGAATTCGGTTAATAATACTTCGGGTTCAAATATAAAGTCGATTTGAATTAAAACTCATTTTAGATTCAGTTAACAATATTTAAATATACATGAAACTAAATATTTGATATACTTTTGAGGTTTCAAATACTTACTTTAAATAACAGTTCAGATATACTGATCATAACTTTTTGAGTTATTAATTTTTTTTGTTATTTAATAGTCCATTTGGATTTGTTTAATATTATATTTTAATCAATATGTTTTTATATCATCTTAATAGATATATATTAACATCTCAGATTATATATATATATCCAGGTTTTTCGGTTTTCGGGGATTTTCCCCTATGCCTAGAGTAAATGGAGAGCAATCCCTTTAAGAGTGATCATATTCAATATGATTGTGTACGAGAATATGGAATGTCACATTCCTCCTTATCTGAAACCACACGCATTACACATACACACAGAAAGACATAATTATTGAATCTCTTTGACTCAAAATATTACCACATGAATACAATAAGAAACACAAAACTACACTTTTTAGTTTGCATCTTTTCTTCAAACCTAAAACAATGTTCGTTGCTCCTCTACGCTTTCTGTAATGTCCGAGAAGAAACGCCGTGTAGTAGTCTGACAAAACCCAAGAAACTAAGCTTTCCATCTGAATGTCTTATCCAATCCTGAAGCACAACGTGCACTGGAACTGATGGCCCCAGTCCAAGTTCCTGTAGTTTAACAAACATTTTCATTAAGTGTCTCTCTCTCAGTGAATAAGAAAGGGTTAAGATTCATACCGAAGCAAGTTCCTCAATCATGATGGGTCTGTTCCCATCTTTCTCAAACAACTCGTAAGCACGACGTGCGTGCTGCTCCCATGTTTCCATTGCTTCCAGCTGATAAACGCTTAATGCTGATGCACAAAACTCTTCAAAGTCTAGCTTCTTGTATTGAAGACAACTTATCTGCATCCCAAAAAGAGATAAGAACGTTTAACCACCAAACCTAATGATAAAAGCTTTTAGTCTCTCATTTCTTACCATGTGTACAAAATCTAAGACTCGTGAATCCTTGGATGCATCTGTTGCGGTCTTCAGGATTGCCTGAGATTTTGTATGAAAAAAGAACATCAAAAATATTCCAAAATGAGAAGAGAAGAGGTAGAGATGGTATCCATGGAGATATTAGAACTCACTGTTTTGTAATTCTGCATTGAGATATATCCATTTTTGCTTGGCCCCAACAATGTAAACTGCTCCCTCAGATAAGCTAGCTGTGCTACAGTTAATGTCTTGGCAAGAGACTGGAACCAATAATAGAAAAACACATTTATTATATAAAGTTGCCCAATGTAGTATATAATGTCACAGCTTCTTAGAGAATCGAACTCACCGCCAAAGCAGATTTTCTCAACGAAGTTGACATTATGTACACTTTCACAAGCTTGTATATGATCATATCAGATGGTATCTTAAGTTCATGTGAGCCAACCAGCCAGGGATGACCTGAGGAACAAAGACAGACACATGTTCACAATAATATTCAAACAATGCCTATAGAAATGAAGATGATACACTTACACAAAGCCTGAGCTGCAGTTAGTCTTTTACGGTAATCTTTGTTTAGCAATCTTTTCACAAAATCTACAGCATCAGGTGATAGTGAAGGCCAGGGAGCTTCTTCAAAGTTTGGTTCTGCCTTGAGAACAGCTCTGAAGATTCCGGATTCAGTACGTGCCCAAAAGGGTCTACTGCCACAGAGAAGAATATAAGCAATCACTCCTATACTCCACATGTCAGCTTCTGTTCCGTATGTACGGTGCAGAACTTCAGGGGCAACGTAGTAAGCACTTCCTACAATATCATTCAACCTCTCGTCTGCAGAACGTATGCAAAAAAAAAACACTGTCAAGTAGTTTTAATAACGAGATGGGTACATACAATGTCTGATCATTATTGTTCACATTTTCTGACCTGGCTTGACATAATCAGAGAGACCAAAATCTATTGCTTTTAGAGGAGAGGTCTCATCCTTAGTGCTGAATAGAAAGTTCTGTGAGAGGAAAAAAAACAAAGAGAAAGAAACATAAGCGTCACTATCACTCTGCATAAACTAATGGAATTGAATGTGTGTAACAAAGACTACTGATAGTGCGATGGGACCTAGAAAGTGAAGTGTCACCGAAAGTTAAATCATTTACAAGAAAACAATATAGAAATCAAACATCATCAAGGATTATGTAAAAGTACCTCTGGTTTAAGGTCACGGTGAACCACACCTTGCAGATGACAGTAAGCTACTACACTAAGAATCTGAACCATAACTTGTTTAGCATCATCTTCTGAGTATTTGCCACCCCTATATGAGATCAAGCTCAACAAAGTCAATACATCAAAAGCCCAAAGGAGCATTCAAAAGACATAGAGAGCAGCAGCAAATTACCTTTGTAGTATTTTGTCCAAGAGCTCACCACCTTTACATAACCTGATAAAAAAACAAAGAGATTGAAGTATTATTCATCACAATCCTGTAATTAAAAAGAAAAAAGATGATCAAATGAGGTTAAGAAAGTGATGTAATACTTACTCCATCACAATATAAACATTTTCATCGTCTTCAAAAGCGTCATAGAACTGAACTAAGTTCTTGTGACCAGTCAAAGCTCGCAATATCTTCACTTCTCTACTAACATCTTCAATTGCAATTGCAGTCGTCATCTGCACTCAACAACATATAACAACACTAAGCAATGAATCCAACGAGGAGACAACTTGCTTATCATCTACAAAAGAACACATAGTATTTGAACATAGACTAACAAACTCTGTTTTCAATCACACTCAGATTCAGCTTAGCTAGCGTAAAACTACAAAAGAATCAAACTTTGATCAACATAAGCATGATCTCTTTACTAGCTGGAAGTTTGGAACAAATCAAACATCATTCGTCAACATTTAAAGCAGTTCCAGGTAGATTAACATAGAGAAACCAGAACAGAGCACTTAATGAAACAGAGCACAATCCTAACACATCAGACCAGAGCACTTAATAAACAGAGCAAAATCCTAACAAACTTACAAAGACATTAAACAGACACAACAGTAACAGAAACTGATGAGTGTTAAAAGAACCAAACCTTGGACTTAGGAATGACTTTAACAGCCACTTCCTGACCCTTCAAGCTTCCCTTTTTACCCTTAGCAGAGCAAGTATACCCAAAATGCCCCCGACCCACCTCCCCATCAATCTCGTAATGCGACCCGAAGTGCTTCGAGAACCCAAAGCTCTTGTCAAGACCGATCTCGAACTCCTCCCCTTCGGGGATCGAGACCTCGTTGGGGGGCTTAGCGGAGGAGGAGCCGCCGCCGTGGCGACGCGCGAGGAAGGCGCGTATGTGCTTAGCAGGGGAAGGAGGAGGGAAAGGTCTCTTGAAGATGCGTAGAGGCGTTGAGCTCGCGCTCGAGGAGACGGCGGGGGAGGATTTGAACAAGCTGGGTAGAGGGCTCGGGCTGTAGAACGGAAAGCCTGAGGATTTCGCCGCCGGAGTAGGAGGCTGAGCAGCTTCGTCTTCGTCGGGAGCTGGGATGCTCTGTTTCTGTTGGTGTTCGATGGGTTTGCCGTGACACATCCCCATGGCTTGAGAAAGGGTGAAAGATTGAAACTTTCGATTCAGAAGAGAAGAAAGATAGAAACTTTTGAGGAATTGGTTTAGTTTCTCGTAGAGGGTGTTTAGAGATTAGATCACACGCAAAGAGGGAGAAGTAGAGAAGGCGAGATTCATACCAATTAGAAGGGAAAGTTTGAGTAAATACACTAGGCGAAGCAAAAGCAAAGTGTTCTCTTCCTCAAGGATGAGAAAAAAAAGAGAAAAGGAAGATGCTTTCACAGTAGCAACAAGAAGAAAAAAAGGTAGAGAGAGAGGGGAATAAAGGAGAGAGAATCAATAGAAAAGAAAGCAAAAGGTTTGATTGGTTTAACTTTTTTATTTTAATTTATTTTGAACCCTCTTGCAGTATCTTTTGTTAAATGGGAATAATGTGATGTTTTGGTTGCCAGGAATGAAGGAAGAGTTTGGCATTGTACAACAAGATTATATAATAAATATATATGGTTTATTAACTTGATAACATATAGTTTGAATACAAAATTGGAGTTAACCAAGATGAGGGGTTGAGTACAACAATGATAAAAACACTATTTGGTGGTTCTTGCTTGCTAACATATGTGCAGCATTATTAGAAGTTCGTTTGCTATCATAATATAGATGGGTACTTGTTAAGTTTTGTTGTTATATCATGCCTCTATAAATAGTTATACGAAATGTTTATAAAATATTGATATGCTATTATCCCCCCCCCCATTATCGAGATATCAGGTTTTAGATAGAGTGGGTGAGAATAGACGAGTCTATAAAAAGGAATTTGACAAAGTATTGTCAAGACTCATAGCAACCTTATCTTTGCACTGCTCAGTTTGGAATTGCTATATACATATAATAAAAACAAAGGATCCAGAAAGAGTTCTTGAATCATGCCAAAATGATAAAAGAGCATATAACCTCGAAGTTGGCACTTGATAAAAAGAAACAACTCAATGAAAGACCTAATTGGTTTTTCATATGTAGGTTTGCAAATATTTACATTTAATATGCTAACCTATATACGAAAAAAATTAATTTCGAAATAAAAATGTATGAATTTGCCATGCAATATTCAGATTTCTGTATACTTTACAAAATGAGACATAATTTAAATTACTCTTGCTTTTTGTCACATCTCATTTCCAATTTTTCTTGGCCTACTCAAACTTTGAAAACAACATGTATGAATTTACTTGCACGTCAAAACCGAGATGGATAGATTAATAAACAATAGTTTGGGTTTAGTACTAGCGTACTAGCCACTAGGCAAAAATGATTTGAATACATCGATGAATTTTTTGGGGTAATCATACATCGACGAATTTCTTATCGTAGAAAATAAGTATCATCGCTGGCATAGTTTAATCAACCGAATGTTTGTTTTGTTTTAGTTTTTTACATGACAGGGTGTTTTACAGTACAACCTAGGCTGTTTTTGTTCTGTTAATTAATGGGTTAAGTAGATTAGAGGCTACACTATTTCACAATGCTTTCAAATATTTATGTTTATGCCGCAGTTAATGACGTATGGACAAAACCCACCTGCAACGTCAATCACGTTTTAAATAATGATTTCGGCCAACATAACATATTTTAATTCTGTGCATCCTATGATATTATCATTAATTATTTCATGGGGTATATATCCTATGCAATCAATAATCATAATTCCTTAATTTCATAAATAAATATTTTGTGTGTAAGGCGTGAGACAGTGACTATCTCACGTGTATTACAATGAGTTACAAACTCAATTTCTCTGACCAAAAAAAAAAGAAACTCAATTTCTGGACTTGGAAGGCAAATGATTTGAATGATTCTTTCTATTGAAACGAGTGTCTCGAGTGTTTATAAAATCCAGTGGTTCTGATGTCAGTTTGGAAACAGAATGAATACACCAGTTTCATCAAAAATACAATTAAAAAATAAAGTTGGGGGTTTAGTTACAGGTTCTTATCTTTTTTTCTTAAACCATGCAGTACGTTTTTCTTAAAACCATGTAGAAGAGCCAAGTCAATAATCATTCAGTAGACATGTTCGAATTATTATTAATGAATTTGAACGTGTTAGTTATAACATAAACTATTATTAATGCACTAAACAAACAATTTAAAATAATAATTTAAGGTGACATTGCCCAAAGAAAGTGGAAACCAGAGAAGGCCCAACCACCACCGTCGGTGAGCTTAAAAGTAAAACTGTAAAAGTAGACTGAACAGAACAATATCTATTTTCCCTGACAACTATTCCACTTCATTTGCTTTTGCCACCTCTTTGCATATCTAATTTCACCATAATTATGTAAATTCTAAGAAGATCGTTAACGTTTTCACCAAATTATATAACCAGAGTTGGTTGAGCACGAACACAAAGGATGCAATCAGTTGGTCGAGATTTCTCCAGTATCAGTAAGAAAAATATAACCTAGCAGAAGATACAAACCAGGATGTTTCTTTATTTCAGCTTAACAATTTTCACCACGTAAACATTACCAACGTCTTGGCCAAAACGAATTGTGTGTGAGAGTTCTCGGTTCACTCCATGTTATACTTTTCTTAATTGTATCCACTCGGTTTTTGTTGCATCTACAAATTATAAAATGAAATAGGCCCAAGTTTCGGTTCAGTTTTGGTCCAGTCCAATTCAGAAACTCCCGTGAATTACTTGGAGTTTTGTAAGAAATGCTATAAAATGATTAATTATATGTGGTAGCAGTGTTAGTGCCTTGGACGTACGGCATAGGCTTAGAGTAGAGACATGGTCTTGTAACTCAAAGTGTTATAGAGTTGTCATGTCAGAGTCATTGTCACAATGGACTGCTCTACTCAACTCTAATTTGGGCCTTTCTCTGGAAACCCTAAGAAGAGGGGTCCAACTCCAAGTCTCTTTAGATGGGCTTCAATCTTCCGTTCGTCTCTTGTTTGTTTATATTATCAGCCCACTGAAGAGTTTGATATTGAAAAGAGAAACAATTTGTTCAAAAAAAAAAATCGAGAGTGATTGATTGTCTCAAGAGTTGAGTTTTGAAGTAGTAAGTCTCGTACGAAACCCTAAACTAATCTTAAAATGTACGGTTGCATATATACTAGATTCAACTTTTAAGATCAAAAGTTCTGAAGAGACATGTTATGTATTCTAGATAAAGTCGTCGGGCATATATAAAACACGTACGCAAGTACAGTATAAAATATTTAAATATTGTGATCTTTCACAGATGTGTTAATTTAATTAATGGTTATCGATTTCAATATCATTTAGATAATATTTTAAGGTTATATATGTCCATAGTCAATATAGACTGAGACTTGGTTTTTTTTTTTAAGATCAAACGACTGAGACTTAGATAAAGTTCATATCAATTGTATAAAAAATAAGCTAAGACAGAGAAAAAAATTCTGCTTAAAAACGATACATAAAAATTATGCTGAGGTTGCCATTTCAGTATTTTAGGAAATTACCGGTAAAACCCTGTAGTATGTGAAAAGGTTCCAACATTTATGTGTGTCGATAAACAAGAAAAACCTGAACAAGACAGACAACAAGATCACATGAAAACAAAAAGAAAACACACATATTTGACATATAATATGACAACTCATATTTGCTTGTTTATGAAATGTAAATAAAATAAAGCAAACACACAAAATAGTGCTGATATTCAAAAAGGAAATAGGATGGTCAAAATTGTGTGGTAAGATAAGAAAGGGGGACTCACATGTTCACACAATGATACACTAACGTGTGAGGTTAATGATTGATTTTGTCACAATACCCATAACTTTAAAAGGATTTTTAAAAAAAACTTGAAGGTTGTTCTACTATTTGTTGAGTTGAATTACAAATTTAACTTTAATAATAATAAAATAGTGCCAAATCTATGAAGACTTCTATAAAATATACTTTTTGGTCGAGAGGTTGAGTATCGAGGGGACACCAGCTGCCCCAAAACCATCACGCTCCATGGACAAACTTTTCTCCACCTTTTGTTTCTTCTTCTTCTCTTAGTTTTCTTCAACATTGTTTATTTTAGTAAAAAGCATTTTTTTTTTAAATTCTCCAAAAAGTTATAGGGACAATTATAAGAAAAAGAGAGAAAGGGCTAAAGGGAGGGTGATGAGAAGGGTCGGTCTTTTTGTCTCATAGAGCCAATGGCCCATCAATTCTCCTTCCTTTTGTCAGTCCCCTTTTCTCACGCTTCTCCTTCCTTTAATTTAATCCACACATTCTCATTCTATTCATGTTACAACTCATTATAATTCACTAAAGCTGTTTTCGATTATTAGGAGATCTCAAATAACAAACAACAACTCAAACGTTTGGAGCACTTAACATTTGAAACACACATATATAGTAATAACCAAGGGCCAACCATAGTTAAGACCACGTTACAAAAACTCGAATTCTTATTCTTACAATCATTTCTAAAATGAATTATTTATCCACTAAATAACAATCTATTTTTATACTTATGCTTTTATTATTGGGTTATAAGACATCTCCAATGGATCACTATTTTCTCTTCTATAATTCACTCTATTTTAGTGTAACTCTATTATAGAGTTGACTTTGCTCCAATGGATAACTCTATTTTAGAGTGACTCTATTTTAGAGTGGAAAATAGATGAATGCAACTATTTCACTTCAAATATAATAGAGTTACTCTAAAATAGAATGAATTATAGAAGAGAAAATAGTGTTTTAATGGAGATGATCTAAGAACGAGTATTAGTATCCGTGTGAATATACAATTTAGGCTCTTCATTCACAACTATCTAAGCAAATGATCACTCATGTACTAGATAATATTTTGTGAGAGCAATACAAATTAACGATGCCAGTAAAATAATTCATGTTATGGGAGATAACACACACACACATTTAACTAAGTCATTCATCCACAACTATCTTAAACAACTGGTAACTCATGTATTAGATTACCTTTTTGGGAGCAATACAAATGTTCATGCTATATATATAAAAAATCATATTTTGCGAGATAGCACATATATATAAATATATATAAGTTATAACAAAAGTATATATATATACACATATTTTCTTCTATATATACGTACTTGATTAACGAATGTAATTCGTAAGGCTTTCGATTCAAATATCTAACATTTTTTTTATCTTTATCCATATTGTATATCTTTTCTTTAGGAACCAACACGATGTCTAAGGCTAAATTAGAGAAGTGAGCTAAGCAGTCTTTACCACTCGAGTATATATACACCTGTGTTATGCATGTGCACGCTTTTTCCATATGATCCAAAAAGTCGTAGACTAAACATTAACTAAATACCTAATAAATGATGCCATTTCTCAAAAAATAACTAATACTTAAAATCTCAATTAAAAGTGTTTCAGTTTGTCACATTCACATGTAAATATGTAATATATAAGTAGACTAAATTCTGGCTTATTTTTGAAGAAGTAAGATCATAAATTATTAAACATAAAAATGAAAAAGAAATAAGATCGTCCTTGTATTCTTCGGTCTGGAAAATGTGATCACATGTTCACATTTAGAAAGACACGAACAAAGAAAGGGAAGAGAGATTGGATTCATTTGGAGACAAAGGTGACATAAGGGTCGCTTTGAAACTGCATGCAAACATATAGACCTCTATTCACCATGTACTTGTATACATTCACATATGTAGTGTTATATGTGGAAGTATAGTTTCTTTTGTACTTCACTACCAATCACAACTGTTACTAGTTAGATTCTTCTATGTCGACAAAATCCTCACAATCTCGAAAACCTAGTAGTCCTCAACACCAACAACTCAAATAATTAATTGATAGTTAGTAGAGAAAAAATAGCATAAAAATAGCATGAAAAATATACTTTATATCTTATATATTATCTTTTTCTTGAAATAGGATAAGAAAAAAGAACACACCAAACCTACTTACAACATTTGCTTACACTCCCACGCTTATAATCTTATAACTAAAACCATAGAGCATATTATAAAGTAGGAACAATAAAAAAAGGTTTTGGTAATTATAACCAAGTTAATCATGATCATACCCTATATAATAATATTAAAGACCTTTTAGTGTACTTTCATCTTCTCACTCACACCATTATGATTTGATCCAGCGCACGGCGGCGTTTTGACCGTTCTACTGCACCACCAGAACTACGTTCCATCAGCGACTTGCTCGACCGCTCGAGCAGCGACTTGAGAGCATTCTGTAAAAAATGCACAGACTCAACGCCATGCATCTCTTTGTCGGCAGCTACAACTAGAACACTTCTTGTCCGACCACCAAGAGTTACCATCTCAGCTCGAAGAGTCTTCATGTGAAGAGACCCAAGTATCTCCATGAGGTCAGGCAAGAGATCTGATCTGTCGTCACAACATAAAGAGGCTTTGAAGATTATATGACCGTCTTTTGAATAGTCTCCATAGTGTAGGACGCTAATCTCGTCGGTCTCTGAAGGTAAAAGAGTTTGGTCGGATTCGGATATCTCTAGGGTTTGTTGTTTAAGTTCTTTAACTCGTTGTACCACTTTGGCGAGCAGTGTGGCCTTATCAGTCTGAAATGGAAACATGAAATTTTGAGAAAAATCCTTTTTTTCTTGAGTTTTGGATCAAGAAGTTGAAATTTGAAGTTAATATCATAACAAATCAACTGAATAAGAACATTGACAACTTTCGATCAAAAGAAAAAACATTGACAACTTTCCCAAAAAGTGATATACTATTCCAACAAGATTCAGAAAAGGCCATAAAGCTTTTTGTTTTTGTTTTTTTCCTCGTCTTCTAACCATCTCACTGCTTGCAAGTTTTAAATATTTAAAACCACTATATATGCATACATTAAAAAACCAATGAACATATAATGAAAACCATACAGATCATCTTTGATAAAACATGTGTACATGTTAGTAAGAAATAGTACTAATTAATATGGATTTTAATTATATAGCAAGATATCATTTAGAACCTAGTATTCATGATTGAAAACCAAAGCGAATGGAACATAAGATGCAGAAACCTAGTACCCATTTCAAAACATTCTCTTTAAAATAATGAGATATAGGCACGTATATCTGTATTTACATATGTATGGAGATATATATAATATATAGCATATGAAAGAGTATTAGTATGTATATAAAATTTATATAATACCTTGGAGTTACAAGAGAGTACGTTACGGAGCTTGTTGAGATGAGAATTGATTCTCTCTCTTCTTCTTCGCTCAGCTTCTTTGTGATTCCTCAAAGCAGCAAGAGCTCTGTCTTGAGCCATCGTTTCTCCGATACCAGAAATCGCTAATGGGTAATAAGACGACGTAGAAGAAGACGACCCACATAAGCTCTGCATAGTCATCGACATGTAGTCATCTGAAACGCAGTATCCACCTCCGGAGATTTCATTTCCCTTGAGGAATGAGTACAACATCTGATCTGAACTCTCTGGTTGCATCTTTTTAGTTCTTTCTTTTGCGCCGCCTTCTTTTTGTTTTTAATGGAGTTTGTGGAGCTTTCGGTGGGTTCTGTCCTAATTTTATATACGTAAAACGAGAGTGCAGGGTACTGTAGATTAATATTCATTAACATTATTACAACATTCCTATTTGTAATATGTAGTAGTGTTTATGAAAATATTAAAAAGAATTGATTTGATTATCTATTATTAATGTCTATTTTCTCAGATACATCTAAAAAATTCTACAGTTATGTGATTAAGTTGAAGTAATTAAATAATAGATAACCTATCAAAAATGATTTATGATACCATGTTACTGAAACTAAAATACAAAAAATCTCATGTGACAATTGAAAAATTAACAAGCAAAAATTTTAAGTCTTCAAACAATTAACGCATTTACAATCAACAAGATAGTGGAGCTCACAAAAACCAAGCGAATGAGTGTACACTGTGGATAGGGGTGTCAAAATGAGCTAGCTCGCTCAACTCAGCTCAGCTCATGGTAAGCTCGGCTCTTTCATGAGCTAGCTTGCTCAGACTCATTTAATATATGAGTTTCAATATGTAAACTCGAACTCAGATCACCAAAATCATGAGTTAAATGAGCTAGCTCGTGATCTAATATAAAAATAAAATAAAATAGTGATAAAATAACTTATATAATATTTTCAAAATTTAGATATTAAAATATCCAAAAATAAATATTAAATACTAAATAAAAACCAACATATACAAAAATAAAAAAGATAACACCTAATATAAATTAAATTAATGCAAAACCAATGTTCCAAATCTATATTCTTCATGACAGTCAAAATGAGGTGTGCAATTCCCAATTTAATTATTTTTTTTCTGTTTAATTTTTAGAAAATATAATATTAATAAACTTGTATCACTACGAAGAACTCATGTGACACGGTTTCGCCAGAAACAGATTATTATAATATATTTCTTTTTTGGATTTGTATGAACCTATGTTAAAATCCCCCAATAAAAATGCTATTATAATTATATGTTATTCTCTATAGAAAGATCCGAAAGAAAAATTTGTAGAATATTTATGCATATTAAAAGTATAATGAATTTACAATTAAAATTATTATTAATTTTTGCTACATACTTTCTAATAATTATCAATCAATGATATTTGTTTAGTGTTAATATTTTTGATTAATATTTTTTAAAAAATATAGAAATTCTATCTTTTTTTTTAAAATGTATAAAATCTTTTTTTTTTGGGAATGGAAGGAGTAATACCTAAAATGTTCTCTGCAAAAAAAATTACTTTTTTGGAAAAAAATACAGTGGTGAAAAAGTTACTATAGAGTTTGGAATATTTGTGAAGGGTATTTAAGCAGGTCATTGTCTTGGCACCATCATCAATGTATCATCATTCCAAATAGTTCTATGATCTATCAGATGATGTATTGGTAATATTCGTAAGTGATGTTTGACCGCTTTGTTTTCTATCAAAGGCTAATTTCATCTTCTTATTTACAAAATTGATGTTGTTCCAAAGAAAAAAACAACGAGTGGTCATCAGAGAATACATGACAATACTTAGTTTATAACACATGTAAAGTCCCCCCACCATCTCCTGAAGCTTGGTTAAGCCCAACGCACATGCTAAAAAATGTATTGATATTATAGTGTAGTGTTGAATAGAATTAAAGTATGAACGAATCTGTCTAAATTACAAATAATGTATGTAACCTCTACAGTGACTAAAGCAGTGTAATATCGTGTGACTAAAACCTTCACAACCTTTGTCTTAATGTCACCTCCAAGTTACCAATAATCAGCGCATGAACACTTCCCGTTAACGAAATGATGAAATCTACTAGCATCTCTCAACGTGATCTCTCGGTTTCTGATCACCGATATATACTTGAAAGCAGCATGGCAATCTCCACAAACCCGCAAGTTCTTGATTATTCTAATCGGTACACCTTCAGGTAACATCATGAGCGCATACGCAACCGCTAGCTTTTCGCTGTGCTGCACCAAGTCTGACTCTTTCTCCTCCTCATCCATATCATGCAGCACCGAAGCTGTATCAGGCTTGTATCCTTTCACCTTCATCTCCAGAGTCAGCTCTTTGAGGTACGCATAGATCTCTTTCGACTGAGACTGAGAACGATCTCCCATCTTAAACTTATACACTTCACCTTTGTGCTCAAACCAGCTGACTCCCGGTTCTTTCTTCACGTTCTTATCTCTCATCGACTTCCTCACCTCCGAGACGTCACGCCATCTCTTAGCCGAGGCGTGAACGTTCGCAAGGAGGACGTAACAAGAAGAGTCGTTAGGATCAATCTTGAGAATCTCTTCAAAGGCTCTCTGTGCCGTATCTGCGTTCTTGTGTATGCTACACGCAGACAACAACGTTTTCCATATAACAGTGTCTGGTTTCACCGGCATGGACCTTATCCTCGCTTCGGCTTGATCCAAATCCCCTGCTCGACCGAGCAAGTCCACCACGCAAGTGTAGTGCCTTAAGCTAGGCTTGAACCCGTATTTTTCCACCATCATGTCAAACAACTCAAGCCCTTTGTCTCTCAAACCAGAGTGGCTACACGCGTAAAGCAAGTTAAGAAACGTGACCTCGTTCACCTCCATCTCTGTCTCCTCAACCATAGTATTAAACAGCTTGATCGCCTCTTCGCCTTCTCCATGAAACCCATAAGCAGAGATCATCGAGCTCCACATCACTTCATCTTCATCTCCACGCTCCGAGAAAGCTTTCGCCGCGTCTTCAAGACACCCGCATTTCGAATACATACTGATCAACGAACTCACCACAGCTACCACAGAGCTAGCCCCGATCTTAACAGCTTCCGCATGAACCTGCTGACCTTGCCCTCTAATCGCTAAATCAGAACACGAACTAAGCACAGACACAAAAGTGATCTGGTCCGGTCTATAACCTAAAACTTTCATCTTCTTATACTCACAAAGCACAGTCTCAGGACACCCTTCTTGAGCGTACCCGGAGAGGAGTGTGTTCCACGCAACCAAAGTACGAACAGGCATCGACCTAATCACACTCTGCCCATCTCCCAACTCCCCATTTCTCATATACATATGAGCCAAAGAACTGCTAACTATCGAATCCAACTCAATCCCATACTTAACCGCGTAGCAATGAACCTGCTTACCTATAAACACAGACCTTAACCCAGCGCATCCGCTAAACACACTACCTAATGTGTACTCATCAGGCGAAAACCCTAACTCGTGCATCTCTCGAAACAATCTTAAACCCTCTTCGTTACATTCGTACTGAATCAAACCCGCGATCATCGCGTTCCAAGTCGTGACCTTTCTTCTCTCAGACATTTCATCGAACACCTTCCGTGCGCTAACCAAATCACCTTCCTTTACATAGCCGTTGATTATTATGTTAGATGACATGTAGTGTTTCTTGTTCATGCGGTTAAACAATGCGACGGCGGAAGGGAAAGATCCGAGCTTGGAGTAAAGGGTCATGAGGTGGTTGCATATGAACTTGTCTGAGGAGAATCCGGAGACGACGAGGAGGGAGTGGAGCTGTTTTGTGTACGGGAGGGATTGTGTGGAGGAGAGGGATTTGATGAATGGGGTGAAGAGAGATGTGTTTGTGAAGATGTTGAGTCCGAATCTGTTGAAAGCTTCTCGGAAGTTGCGGTTAGAGCATAGAGTGGCTATGGTGGTTGAAGAGTCTGATGAGAGTGGACGAAGAAAGGAGGATACTTGGTGTGGCATCGAGATAGCCGGATGGTTTACGCCGGAGATGTCGCCGGAGAAGAAATAGAAAACGAAAATGAAGGAGAGAGTGTTTTTTTTTTTCTGTGTCAGCTTAATTGGGCCGTTACATATGGCCCAATAAGTTTTATGGAAGAAAAGGCCCAAAACGTATCTTAAACCTGATTCAGGTTTAAATTTTTTTTTTGTAATTTCACAAATTTGATTCAGTAGCTACTTGCTACAACAAAAAAAATCCATTTATTCACATTGTAAAGGTAATGTTGTTGAATCCAAAAAAGAACTAGCGTGCCTACTCAAAAGCTTGAATCAACCCAGTGATTAAAAATTCGATTCATCCCTAGAAGCTGACACATAGGTATTGTGCCAGTTGGCTTATGAGGGTAACCAAAAAGCCCATATCATAATGTTTTGGGGCTAAACAAGTAGTAAAAGGAAATGTAACTTAAAGACATTGTTCTGAGTCAAAGTTTACATAATGTACAAAGAACAAGTGATGTCTCTCTCTCTCTCTAGTATGAACCAACAACACAAAGAAGAACAAGAGCAAGAAAGAAAGAACCAAAGTCTCTTAAGATCAGAAAGAAGCAGAGCTTGTTCGTCTGAGCTTCCACTTAGGATCCGGTGGTGGTTCACTTGGCAGAATCTTCTCCACCTCCTTCCATTTTTATCAAAATATTCAAAATACAAAAACTAAATTACAACATAGAAACAAGACGAGATGGGAACTTTACCTTAAGCTTTCTAAGCTTTTCGTTTTCTTCTTCTAAGCTTGAAACCTTGATCTCTAACTCATGAGTATAGGCCTGCTCATCATCCAAAAAAAATCAATTTATTAGACAAAGTAATAAACAAAAACACAAGTTTGTTTTTGTTTTCTTGTTCTAAACCTGTTTCCTAGCTCGAGAGCGTGCAGCAGATTCTCTGTTCTTGATCATCCTCTTCTGCCTCCTCTCTACAACCTTCTCCACAATATCTCCTCCTGATGGAGCCACTCTTTTCCTCCCATGCGCTTGTGGTGCATCACCCATCATCATATTCATTGGAGACACCATTTCTTGCATCTCACAAACCGTATATGGGATAAACCCTTGTTGTTGATGCTGAGGCTGATGATACTGAACCCAATGTGCATTTGAAGCTACGTTGACAGCATCTCGAGGGACTATTGTCTCAGTCACTACACCAGCTTTCAACAACAAGTCCTCAAGTGTGATTTCACCAAGTGTAGGCTGCTTACTATTATTACTACTATCTATCCTCTCACCATGAAGATTAGCACTGCTTCCGTTCTTGTCATGTTGAATGTCTCTCCAAACCTCTTCAACCGTCTTCTTGCTGAGACCTCGAGGCAAACTCAAGCTGCCTTGACGAGAGAGGCCTGCCTCTGTTGCTTCTCGTGGCTGATTAGTAGCTTCAGCAGACCAAACGCTCTTGAGAAGCTCATCTAGGTTCATGCTTCCTAATGGTTTTGCGGAGCTTCCTAAGTGGTTTTGAACCTCATGGAGCTTTAAGCTATATAGAGAATTTTGTCTAGGTAATGACTGAGAGATAGGCTCTTCAACGTTTCCTCTAAGAGAACCCATATAACAACACCTTTTAAAAAAAGAAAAACACAAACAATCTCTGATATGAAAACTAGAAAACCCTATTCGATCTATAAACACCTCAAGATCTATAAGTTCTAATATTCATAGGCCTCACTGCAAGCAAGACAATCTGTGAGAGTCATTAGACATGCATGCAGCATCAATTAGAGTAAGGAAACTGCGAAGAAGCAGCGCAGATGGGTGGAGAAGTGAATGAAATGAACTTGGGTTCTATCTTCTCTCTCTCTCCCTCCCTTATTTACACACGGGAGAGAAAGAACAGAGAGAGAAAGAAAAGAAGAGTCTAAGAAAGAAACTGTAACACTCGAACTTTAAACTGTAGCTTAAGGAATCTTCAGTTAAAAGCTACTTTTAAGACAATACAGAAAAAGAAGCAATAGTCTTCGTATTTAAAGAATACTTTAGAAGGGACATGTGATATCAAGTTTTATTCCCTAGGAATAAACCTTGTACATTGGTCATATCTAACAAATATTTTCAAGACACTGTTACTTTATTATATAACCACTTTGTCTTTGTTTTTCTTAAGGAAATATAACTCTAATTAAAGACTTTGTCTTCTCAAACATAAGTTTTCCCAAAATGCACAACTTTTCTAGAGAGTCTAATGACACAAACCGAGAAGGTGTTGAAATATTCAAATGAATAAAATTGAAATAAATCCATTTTTTATTTGATGAGAAAAAAGATTTATTTGCATGGTGAAAAGAGAAAGAGGGAGGGGGGGGACAAAGGACGGAAGGGACCACATGGGCTGGTGAAGAGAATCGGGGGGTTTGCATGAAGATCCGCGTGTGCTTCCTCTTTGGGATGTTCTCCCACGTGTTTCTGCTTCCCTTATTACTCCTAAATAGATCCCAAAATATATTCTTAACACACGACACGACTATATACATTACTCATTAAATTGTATCAGTGTAACAAAAGATTGTGATAAGAAAAGAGTTTACTCCTTTTGGTGAACTTGAGGAGGAGAGTACATGATGACCAGTGAGTCTTGTGCGGCCGTTTGATCCTGTCACGGAGAGAAGAACAACAAACTGACTCTATCTTTAGTGTAAGATCAAGTGTTGAATAAGCTTTTACCAGTTGAGTGCACCTTAAATTAACCAAGTTGCTTAAATGACACCTAGGGAAATAAACAATGCACTAATTATTTAACCTGGAATCATTTGTGATTCAATAGATACCTTTCTAATGCAAATTCACCATATACTTATCTTTAAACTGGAAGGACACCCAAGTAAACACTACTACACAAGCCCAAAATTTGAAAGATGCAAGCCAAGACTTGTTCAATCTTTTAGCAAAAAGCCAAACCAAGTTGATTTTGTGTTGGCTAGGCAGATACTGAGATACCTAATGAACCTAAACAAGAACACAACTTTTGCTTTATGTTTTCTTTTTGCTATGTGAAACCACTAATTTATAGCTTCACTGCTTTGCTTTCAATAAATTGGAATATAAGAGAAGACTTTCAAGATATAAACTGGTGCAAAACCAAACACTTATCAGAAAACAACAAAGCTATGAGTCTGTGACACCAAAATTTGCAAAATTCTTAGATGACAAAACATCAACAGACAGATAACTTCAAGTGAAACTATTGACAAAACAATAAACAAAACAACAAATTTGAAAATGATGATTTACAATGCAAGAAGTTGAACATGGTGGCAACTATGAACGGGTCAAAACACAGCAAGTCCAGCCTTTAGATATAAAAGTATGAAAACATAACTGAAACTCAACAAAATCCAGGTAGACCTATTGGGCCTTGGATCATCATGTCACAATAATTGGACTTTTGAGGCCCATGTATGAACTGAACCGAGCCAATTTAACTTGGGGGGTTTAAAATATTCTCTAAACCGATAAAACTAAAGGCAAGATTTTAGTGGTCGAGTGGGTCGGCAAGTGTGCCAATTGTGTTAAGTTTGGTGCCTCCCCCCAGACACATTTGTTCGGTTTTTTTTTTTTTTGCCATCTAGATTATTATTATATTAAACGGGCTAAAGCCCAAGTTCAAACTACAAAGAAAACAAGGCCCAAAGACCAAACGAAGTAACAAAACATAAACGGGCCTGCAGCCCAAACATAACCCAACTGAAAACACGGGTTGCAACACGTGTCCAAAAGGACAGTCCTTCTCCACGCGACACACGCGTACACGAAGACGTCCACGTGTTAGCACCCAACATCCACCGAGCCACGCGTAACTCCCACGCGTCACTCAACCTTTCCTCTTCACCTAGACGAGTTAACTCGCCGGAAACTGAACGGCGCCGACGACGGAATTCATCGACCGAAACATGCATCACCTGATCACCACATCGTGACCCAAACTCACAAGGCTTACCGGAGAAAAACGAAACAACACTGTTTCGCCGGATCACTCCGGAATCCAAACCCCCGTGTCCATCTTCGTCGCCTAAACTCTATTCCACCGGAGAGCTTCATCGAACCTGTTCCGAGATCTCTTCCAAGCCAATAAAATCACAAACTGACGACAAGATCACCACCCCCCTCGAGCTAACTCCACTCGAGATCGAAAACTCCAAAAAACTCCAATATCTGATAGATCAAAGATCAATCGATGTTGGAGAAGAAAAACGAACCAACGCCGGATGATTCCACCAAAAGAAAGTGAAGCCACCGGAATCAAAATCCGGATGATTCCGCCAAGGAGAACGCAAACCACCGGAGTCAGGAGCCGGCCACACCGTGTCGAGGAGACCACCGTGTGCCAGAGTCAGCACCACCGGAGAGGAACCACCACGAAGACTCTATCTCTCTTAATTTTAGAGAGAAGGTAGAGCTTCTACCATTCCTCATTTGTTCGGTTTATGTCAACTTTATTTCTTTTACAAAAAGCATCCACTAAAACTGTATTAATTTTCTAATTAATATTTCAAAGTTTAAATTATTGGTTTATCTAATTTTGTGCATAATGTTTTATATTGTTTTTGTGCTGCTGATCTTCGCGCCAGGCGATGCTTGCTTTCTGTGTCGGAAGCGAGATGGTGATTATATTCTAAAACGTATAATAGGCATTAAGCATTCTAAGCTGGATATGAAGGCAAGCAAAGTGCCTACCGATAAAACATTAAAATATGACAAGGACATAGAAAAAAGAATGTCACAAGTTACCAAGAAAATACTAAATATTTGTGAAAAATGAAAATAGAGTTTGTGATGGTCAAAACGCCACTACAATATGATAAATGGAATATACTCATTTGAGGTAATTATACTAATTAGTATCCGACAATGATCATCCTTGATCTCTTTCACTTTAGGGCCAACCCACTAACAGAAAACATAACTTTCTAAATACAACGCAGAGAAAGAGACCAAATCAATTAGCGGCAATAATGGGAATAAATTAAATAAAAAATAACACCACCAAAAATCAATAATATATGTACTTTCGGAAATTAAAGAAAAAAAAAGGGATTTATATGTGTGTTTCCAGAAGAACATAAACAATAAGAAGACAAAAGGAACCAGCAGCGCGACCTCTAAACGCTTAAAGGCCTCTCCTTTCCTCAAAAAAATCTCTCTCCATATAAACAAATCTTCCAACACAGAGAGATAAACAAACCCATCGATTCTTCTGGAAAAGAAAAGGTATCAACTTTCTATCAATGAAACAATTTATCTTTAGTATTTTTTGATGATGAAAGAAACAATGGCGTTGATATGTGAATGTGTAACGTTTTCTCTCAATTTTGTTGCTTTAAATGAAAAGACATTTAGTTTTTGATTGAATCTGAATCCTCCTGGTATGGATGATTTTGTTGTGGTTTAGGGAGAATATTCAGTTTCTGTGGGGTCTTTCTGTATTAATTACATTATTGACAGAATCTCTTCTTTATACTTGTTATTACCATTGAAAAAGACACAACCTTTTTGTGGTGTTTTGGGTTCTTAAACAGGTTTTTTTTTGAGCTGTTGTGAAAGAAGATGATGTTTCTCCTACACAGCAGTGTTAGACATGGATTGTCATTGTCTCTTGGTGTCATCAGTGTTATCAGTTGGGGTGTCGCTGAGATACCACAGATTATGACTAACTTCTGTGAGAAATCCACTGAAGGTCTCTCTCTTGCCTTCTTAACAACCTGGATCATTGGGTAAAACACACCATTATCATAACAACCTTCCTTTTGCTTCTTTTAACATGTTCCGCTCTCTCTGTGTTTTGACAATATCTGGATTGGTTTGTTTGTGTAGAGATATCTTCAATCTTCTTGGCTGCTTGATGGAACCAGCTACTGTAAGTGAATCTTCAGAACAACCCAATCTTGGTGTTTTACTTTGAGAGTAGCTTAGCTAACATTTAATTTTCCAAATCCGTTTTGCAGCTTCCAACACAATTCTACATGGCATTGGTAAGTTACAAAAGAGCTGAAGCAGCTGTGTTACAATGTTTTTTTGTGTTTCTTTCCTTTGATTTTTTTTTTGATATGGTTGCAGTTGTATACAGTGACTACATCAGTTCTCTTTGTTCAATCTATATATTACGGCCATATCTACCCACGGTTGAAAAACAGAAGAAACCAGACGGTATACTATTTGATTCAAGATGCTTTAATCATGTGTAGATACTAAAACACCTCTCGAGTAATGTAATTGTTTGGTGTAGGTTGAAGAAGAACGGATATCAAACATATGCAGTGATCCGAAGATTCCGAGCAGATGGAGGAATAGCTGCTCTGATGCTACTCCTTGTGGCGTTCAAACCACACCCATCACTATGATTCCTGGGAGTCACCGGACTAGTTTTACCGGAAGAGAACTATTCTACACGTAATGCTGCTTCAATTTACATTCACTATCATTGTGAAAGTTAGTTTGTAGTTTTTATGCTTTTCTTTTTATTATTGTCAGGTCTGCGAGATCTTTGTCGAGTAGTCATACACCACCAGCTGGATCTGTCTTAGCTCAGAGAATGGCTCGCGGTCAAAGTGAACCAACTCTTGAAGAGCCTTTGCTTCCTGAGGATGGCACACCTCCTTCAATGCCTCCTTCCACCAAATCATTGCTATGCGTGGTTAGAGCCTTGTTCACATTGCTTGGTTTCAATTTCTCAATTTGAAGTGGTTTCATTATTGAACATTTGATCTCTCTATCTCATAGGCCTCGGTATTCATGTTTCTTGGAACGTTCAACCTCTCTAGCATGCTTAGTGAACCAAGAACCATGGCTTTAGGAGAGAGTGATCGAGTATTTGTGGTTCAAGCAGCAAGAAAGCTTCTGCAGGTACTCAAAACTAGCACATTAGGTGACCCTTTCTGAATCTGTAAAACAACAAAACGTAAATGTAAGTTGAGATGAGTTCTGTTTCAGGTCACTAGTGGCAACTTAGAAGAACATAACGGTGGAGAAAACAGCAAGATTGGAATGTGGATGGGTTGGGCAATGGCATTCATTTACATGGGTGGAAGGCTTCCTCAAATATGTCTCAATATGAGGAGAGGGCATGTTGAAGGATTGAATCCATTGATGTTCTTCTTTGCATTAGTTGGCAACATGACTTATGTGGGAAGGTAAAGACCGATAAATCTTTACTTGCTTCGAATCTCTGGTGGTTTTTTGAGCTTTCTTGTTGTTGTTGCAGCATCCTTGTGGCCAGCGTCGAATGGTCAAAGATTGCACCGAATCTACCGTGGCTTGTGGATGCAGGAGGATGTGTTGTGCTCGATTTTCTTGTAAACAATCTCTCTCTCTCTCTCTCTCTCTCCATCACCTTCATAGTCTTTGATTCCATTCTTTGCCACTGAGTTCTAACTTCAGTTCAATTCTTTGTTTTCAGATTCTGCTTCAGTTCTTCCACTTCCGTTGTCGTAAAGACACAGATTCTGACAAGAAGTATGAAACCACAGAAGCTGTCTAAGGCTTGGCTACTACCAACATGATGCCTTGAACAGATACAGTTTTGATTCTGATCTGACCACCACGATTCATCTCATTCTATTTATAGATTCTTTCTTTAAAAACCGCTGTTACAGTTTCAAATTTTTGTGCTGATAAAACTACTACTGGCTTCTGAGTTTTAATAAAATTGTAGGTGTTTATGGTTTTGTTTTGAATCTTCTCCAAGTATATGATTGCATGAAATGAAGCATTTATATAGGAGACTAGTTTGAACAAAGTAAAAATCAAGAGCATGAAGGGAAGTAGCTCGTTTTGTGAAACATATCTATAAAATTCATTCAAATTAAGGGATGAATATACTTCATCTGTTTTAAAATAATGTTTATTTTTTGGAGTTTTTACACATATTAACAAAATATTTTAAATTTTAATTAGAAATGTATTGTTTTCTGTGATTCATTATTTTCTACAATTTTTATCCAATCAAAATTCAATAATCATAATTTTTTTTTAAAAAAAATTACAATTTACCATTATTATCTAACAAAAATGAATTGAAAAACCTAAAAATGTTTATTTCCTTTGAAACATTTTTTTTCTTCTAAAACATTGATTATTTTGAAACAAAAGGAATATAAAATTTGACAAAGATTCTGACAGACACAAGTCATTTACAAAGTACAGAAAACTGTTAGAAACAGAAAATGGCGTGTACAGAAGAATGGGAGTATCAAGTTAGGGTTTTGTAAGGTTGCGAGATATTAGGGGTGACGTAGCTGTCAAGAATGCTATGTTAAGTATGTTCCAGAGAATGTATGTTGTTGTTGACGAACTTCCAATGGCGGAGGACAAACCTTTTTTAGAAGAAAGAGAGAGAGAAAGAGAAACATTTTTTTTGAAAACAAACCTTAATTAGAAACAAGGCAGAGAGAGAGAGAGAGAGAGTTGGTGTAGAGGAGGAGGAGGAAGAGAAGCCAAAACTACCGGCGGCAGCGACTTGAAATCTCAGGTGGTTTCGTTCGCTGGCCGCGACAACAAAGATATAGCAGGCAAGACAATGGTGTTTATGTTTTGGCCGTTCCGTCTTTGAGTCTGAGGCTTGAGGAAGAAGAAGATGGGGAGGAAGAAAAGCAGTCATGTCCATAGCGCTCCTTGTGACGACGACACCATGTATTCTCAAGATTCTAAACCCAAGAGGATCTACCAACTATGGCCTGGCAACAATGTATGTATATGCCTTTCCTTTCATGCTCATGAAACTTTTCTCTTGTTTCTTGCAAGGCACGGATCATGCTGTGTATTGGAAGCTGAGATGGGTGAATTATGGTTCATTTCATTTTCCCCCCCTAATATAATGCTTGGTTTGATGCTAAATCATGATAGGTTAATGACATTGTGTTGTGAACAAACACGAACTAATCTTTGAAAAAGCAAAGAACTTAAAAAAAACGAAACACCATTGAGGCAAACATCAATTTAGAGTTTGTATATTGATCTTGTGAACAAATAATTTACAACTCTTTAAATCTGCATTTAAACTAACTTCAAAACCTGATATTCTTTTTCTCTTTAGGAAAATATCGGTATCGCACTAAAGTACATCCTGTGACTGAATAAATTTGTAAACATGAGGTTTAAGACATTTGATATGGTTTGGTTTTAGCATAGTCAAGAGTTCTATCCAACCATTACTTGCTTCACAAGCATGATATAAAACTGTTAATGTCTAAATATGCAGCTTGACTTGTCTTGTTTGTTGTTCCATGTTATAGAAATTTTACTGCGGAGGGAGACTAGTCTTTGGTCCAGATGCATCTTCACTTCTTCTGACCACAGCTATGATTGGAGCTCCTGCTGTCACTTTCTCCATCCGAATGGCTTTCATGGTCGGCAAGCGCTATCCTTTCTTCCACACTCTTGTCTTGATGGGTTCCCTTTTGCTCACCGTCTTGGTAAATAACCCTAACTGTTACTTGCTTTGTAAGCTATGTTTCCCCTTCTTGCATCTCTTTAGTTTCTTTTCTTCACAGGATTTCACGTTTCTCTTCTTGACATCATCGAGAGACCCAGGGATCATCCCAAGGAACAAAGACGCACCTGAAGGAGAAGGGCTTCATAAGATCACTCAATCCTCAGAGTGGGTGAACAACAAACTCGGCAGCACAAAGTTACCTCGTACCAAAGATGTATTGGTGAACGGCTACACTGTCAAAGTTAAGTTCTGTGATACTTGTTTGCTTTACCGTCCTCCTCGGGCCTCTCACTGCTCCATCTGCAATAACTGTGTCCAAAGATTTGATCATCACTGTCCATGGGTGGGCCAATGCATAGCTTTGGTAAGTTTTGAACTTTTTTGAAAGAAAAAGTATTAAAGAGTATAATCTGTGATCTAATACATGTTGTGTCTTTGCAGAGAAACTATCCGTACTTCATATGTTTCATATCGACATCGACACTCCTCTGCTTGTACGTGTTTGTCTTCTCATGGGTCAGCATACTTGAGGCAGACGGCAAGATGTTGTTAATGGTCATCACAGACGATGCAATCTTTATTGTTCTCATCGTCTACTGCTTCGTCATTGTCTGGTTTGTTGGTGGACTCACTGTTTTTCACCTCTATCTCATCTGCACCAATCAGGCAAGATCCTTAAGATATGTTCATTTTACTTGCAACGTGTACTGATTCTTTTTGGTTCTGATGATATGTTTTTTGCAGACAACTTATGAGAATTTCCGGTACAGATATGACAAGAAAGAGAATCCTTACGGAAAGGGTCTATTCAAGAACCTATACGAGTTGTTCTTTGCTAGGATCCCACCTCCAGTGATCAACTTCAGAGACTGGGCTCCAGAGGAACCTGACGTGGAGGTTGGTTCCATTGCATCTGAGCTAGACAGAGCCTTTGGACCACGGGGAGATAATAAACGTGATATGGATATGGACATTGGAGATTGGAAACCTAGCAAGGGCGGTTTGCTTCTTCAGACACTGGAGTATGACATCAACAAGAACAACAACAAAATTGAAGAGACTGTTAAGAAGAAAGGTTTAAGTGATGGTACTGCAGAGACCAAAACAGCGTTTGATGTGAGATCGAGATAAAGACACATAGATCTGTTGTGGAAACTTTGGGCCTGTAAAAATCTAAAAAAACCTTGATTGCTTGTGTAAACTACTTTCTTGCTTCTAATGCCAAACACTTTTGTCTTCAACGAGTAAAACCTTTTCTGATCAGAGAAAAAGCATAGGAGAAGGATCAGATGTAGCCTATCGCAGATCATGTCTTGCGTTGCAAGGTACTTCAAAACCTATTCTTAATTGTCCCTCGCTTATAAGATGCATCCTATCATAAAACAATATTGAAGAATGGATAATACAAGACTCATTACACAATGAAATAATAGAGAATCAATCTCAAGATCTGAAGAAAAGGAACAGAACATTAACAACGAAGATAAACCACAATCTAATCCATTCCAAAGATCCTATACAAGAACAGAACATGGTCCCAAAACCGTAGGATACATCTCATCGTGAAAGCTTTCCAGTCTCGGACAGGTTAAGCAGAGAGCACCCTGAAAGAATGTTTATATAAGGACTCACATTACCAAATTGATGAGCTTCACTTAGCCTGAAGTTTCGATTTGTTTCCCATGATCTTCTTCTGAAAGATTCCTCTTTAATCTTCTCAACCAAATATCGTAATCCAAAGGATACGGTGTCCCACACAGACTATCAACGTAGTCAGAAAAAGCTTTCAAAATGGTTGAGACATCACCGAGCTTCTGCTGTATCAATCTTTTAGACCAAGAGGTCTCTCTCCACTGAAGAGCTCCTTCAACTGAATCCAAATCAGGCAAGTCTCCAGAACAACAGAAATAAAGCATGTAAATCAAGCTCTCCGCATCTGAGGCAGCACAGAGTTTCCCTTCCTGGAGCGCGTAAGTGGAGGAGAAGTGAAGATTCATCGCTGGTCTATCTCTGTCCTCAAGCACCGCGTGACCCCAACCAATGAGCACAAAGTAAGGATGTCTCACACCAGAGGTAACATAAACTACATTCTCTGGTCGGATATCACCGTGGCGAATTCCACCTGAAGAGGAGGAAGATAGTGCAGATAAACAATCATGGCAACATCTAATAGCTTCTTCTGGACCAAACCTTCCTTCCTTCACTAAATCAGCTACTGTCTCGCCAACGGGAGTGGTTACAAGAATGGGAGTTCCGCACCAAGGATGATCACAACGTCCACCTGAACTCGGCTTCTGACATTGTCCTGGGTGAATGATCCGACCAGACCCGTGGAGCTGTGGCAAGTACTTACTAGAGAGTCCTCTCTGTTTCATGATGCTTAATATCTTAGTCTGTCTTTGCACCTGGTACCATAAGTTCATGTCTTCCCAAGCTGGCTCAAGCTGTGAAGGAGGAGAACCAACGTAGAGAAACACAACCCTTCCTGAGTCATCCACTGGTGATGCGATAAGAGTTCCATTAGTCAACACTTGGTTAATCTGGTAGCCTTTTTGATAGTTTGAATCCTCCAACCACAGAACTGATCCAACTTCAAGCTTCATAGAATCTTCAGGCTCAATTTTGGATTCTTCTTCTTCTTGAACTTCCACGATTTCAGGAGACATGGCTTTCTGCTGGAACCTAAACATACCGTTCTCACTGAGACTAGTATCATCCCCTAAGTGCCTCTCCTGACGTCTTGAGTGAAGACGAGAGCTATGGTCAGCAGCTAAGTCTTCAATAGAGTGCCTAGGCGGTCCAAAGTACTGCATTATACTATGGTAAGTAGCGAAAACCACCTGCAGAGCACCGATGTCTCCCCAGTTTGCATTCCCCAGCTTGTTCCATATCCTGTCAACAGGCGACACAGAGATCTCGCAATGCTTCCGAACCCACTCCGCAGCGCAGTCATAAACATTGTTCACGTCGAAATCGAGTTTACTCACGTCTCCTTCCACTTTCACAACACCACCGTGTTGTGTATCAACGAGAAGGATGAAGACACAGTTTGATGAGCTTTGTGAGAAATCTAAACGGCTCACACTTCTTGCAATGAGAATACGTAAAGCATAGAAAAGAGCTTCGCCTAAGAGAGGTAACGAAGGTTGATGATGATCACTCTCGATGTCAGGTCTTAGAAGAGCAAGCTCAAGGATGTGATCCCACTTCCCGTGTGGATGACGTGGATTCTTCAGGAGAACACCAGTTGCAGAGAGATCTTCGAGCTTCCCGAGAGCCAAGGCCTGCTCAGCTTGGTAAAACTTGAGATTCTGATTGTAGAGACAACCTACAGAGAAAGGAACAGGCTCGTCCTGACTCCAAAACGCCTCCCACAAGCTGTTCACAGTAGCGTGTAAGAAATCCTCTATCGCTAGATACGCGTTTGCCTCAACGGAAGCAGAGGTTGAAGCGTAGACAGCGTTAGGCATTCGTGTTAGCTGCTGGAAAGAGACTCCTTCCAACGCGTAATCGAACTTTTGTAGCTCAACAAGCTCAAAAGGAGGCTCGAACACCGGTTCATCCCTCTCTAGTAACGAGGCAAACCAGTCTTGGAGCTTGTCGGTGAAATGGTCCTTGTCAGTGAACCTGGTGAGGAACTCTCGTCGTGTACGAGATCTGCTTCCTGATGAGACGCTTGAACGCTTTGTAGTTGTGCCAGACCCGGTGGATTCAAGGTCTGGAGATTTACCTGTTAAAGAGGAAATGAGCTCCAAAACATTAAAATAAAATCATTATAGAACCTGTTAGTGACTTTGCAATAACTGTTTCTGTTACAGACAAGAGAGTAGTAATTCATTCTTATCAAACAGGAAAATCTAAAACAGATAGTGAGAATGAAGAATCAATAAAGCTTTCAACTTTGAAGTTAATAGGGCAGTATCACCAAGTAAAACTCAATTCATATAAAGTTCAGGTCTTTCTTTACTCTATCACTAAACCTAACGCTAAGGATGAATCAAACAGTGTAAGACCCAGTTCTAGAGAAGCAAATTCAATGTGAGAGCGATAGAGAATTGGGGGAAAGCTAGGGTTTTTTTTTTATCAGATGGGTAACAATGAAGGAGATCTGATAATGAATAAAGCACAAACCTTTCATTACAGAAGATGATAATCTTCTTCTTCTTCGTCTTCTTCTCTAGTCTCTGCTCTGTATCTCTTCGTCGTCTTCGTTTAGGATTCTTACCTAAGACTCTCGCTGACCTGTCTTCTCTTTAACCCTTTTTTAATTGTTCCTAAAATTCTTTCTTTTGGGTGTTTTGTTTGGTCTCTCTATGTGTTAATTATTATTTTTAATTACAAGACAGGTCAAAAGTACGAAACGCTTAACCATTTATTAACTCATAAATTAATCAAATTAATAGGGGGCGTTGAAAGACTGCGGTCTTTGCTGTATATTCAACATATATTCTCCAACTTTATTGTACAAAAATAACAAAAGGAAATTTAAATCGGTTTTCATCCACAAACAGAAGATGAATATGACAAGCCTCCTCCTCCTCCAATCATCTTTCCCAGTTAAGTAGTTTTATTTTCTACGTTAATTAAAAACTGTCAAAATTAACATACGTACACTCAATTAATTTACACAATTTTTACTAGTGTTTTTCATTTAAACTTTACAGAAAATCTAAATAATATAAAAAGTGAAACTGTAACAATTAAGTGCAACACACAAATATATAAATCTAGTTGTATTAATGATATAGTATAGTAGTATGAGTATTTATAAGAATCTCATATATATAAAGTGGTTGATAGGTTGTACAGTTATGCTGCTAAATTTCATTTGTAAGAAAATATTAATACGGAAGAAAAATAAACAATCTAATTAATAAACGTATGAACAAAGAAAAAAAACGAACTAAATTAAATGTCAAATAATAGTTGCTTGAATCAAATTATTTGAGAGGTTATTGACTTTAGACAACATCTTAACTATGGGCCCAGGTTTTACCCAATGCCGGCCCACTTACGTCTTTTTTTTTTTTTCACTTGGGAAAATCTCACACCCAGGAATCCCTGAAGGTGGAGTCGAACCCCGGTGTCTTGGGTGCCATTTAGCCACTAGACTATGGCTGACCCGGCGGCCCACTTACGTCTACTTTTCAAAATTTGTTGATCATTTGTACAAATCTCCTAACTTGTCCCACCACTCCACATCAGAGATGGTTGATCAAGCTCTCAGAGTGAAAATGATCATGCATGTGGAATTCGATAACAAATATGCAAGAGAATTCATCATATTGAGAATATTTCCAACTCATCTCTAATTTTACTTTTACAATAATATTTAAAGGTAAATTTACTCAATTTCATTTGTATCCTAATGTTTATTTTTCTATAAACATTAGGATAAATTACAATTCTGTTATATAGTTTTTATACAACTATAATTAATAAATATGTTAAGAGGACTATATTAACTACTTTATCATATTTTGTCAACGACTATACAATACATTCTATATATAAAGCATTACAAAAGAAAACACAATCATTTCTCTACTTTCTTGATCATTCCTAACAAAATCTAGGTGATTGACAAAACTAAAGGAATAAAAACAGTATCTGGATTTCACAAATTAAAAGAACCTTCTTGGGGGTTGTAACTAGTCATGAATGTCTCTTACTTTTGAAATTGGGCTCTTAAGCTCAGAAAAGAAAAATGAAGGCCCGAGGCTACGCAGTAATATAGCTCTCCCACATGATTGCGATACATTAGTTCAATTTCTTTTTTTTTGGTAAAATATTAAATTTAATAATTTGTGACAATGGTTATAGGGAGAATTTAGCATATATAAAAGAAACAGACTAAGAATCAACGGACCATAAATATGTATTAGCAGACCAAGAAAATCCCTGAGGAAGAAACACCAAATCCGAACATCTAAGCTCGAACATTTTTGTTCTTACAGCTTCCTAAGAAGATAATTTTTGATCTTCATTGTCACGGGCAATTACCACGGAACCGATAGAGAAGAAGTCAAAAAGTATTAAAAGGACAAAGAGAAAGCAGCCTATCCCTGACCGCTGGAGAAGCATCATCTAAATGAGCAAGGACGGTTACGAATAGGACGTGGGTGGGAGAGCTTTCTAATTATGATAATTTTCTTAGTTAATATTTTGAATGAGAGTGTGATATTTTGGGTGGAAGCATCCAATAAATCACGGTGGGAGAAGAAAAAATAATAATTGTTATCTAGTAATATTTGGAATCGCCAATGCAACTGACCAACTGTTTGTAACATGTTTATCACCCCGTTCTCAAAATTTAATTTGACTCAGTAACTTTTTGCATACAGCTTAACTTCAAGCGAGTTAGAAGATGTCAAATTTAAATTTATCCGAGCTTAGTATTTCTCTATGTAAACAAAAATGTATGTTACCTGTCGTTGTACTAACATCACAATTATCAAAATTGATATACATGAACTTGATATTTCAAACGCCAAGTTCAGTTGAGCTAATAATTGGTGATTCTGGCAACAGTTGTACATACGTCTCTAGTTGTAAACACATTTCGTTAAATTTGTTTTCCATCAGAACGAACTTTTCATATTAACGTCAACTCGCTAATTAATTAACATAATTAAATACTAAACATATAGGAAATCATATGCATGCCTACTAAAAAATATCATTACCGTGTCTTTATCCTATTTGATTGAACGGTAGGTAGGTATCAATCAACCTAAAGCATACCTATACATAGGGGGGGATATGGGCATCACATGGTTCATGAATTAACTTGTTCTTTCCCTCAATAAAGAAAGAAAAGATTCCCTGCTTTAAATCATTCTCCTTCTCTCGTCTCTTTTAAGAATTTAAAACGTTGTGAGTTGCTGTTTTTGGTTTTGAAATAAAAGTTACAGTGATTTTCCAGTAAATGATATGGCACAAAACAATCTATCCTGTGCTTCTCTGGCCTTTTAATTATGGCGCTTTTAAAAGTCCAATTATAAACAGGTGCAAATGAAATCAAGGGGACAACTTTTGTCTGCTTTCACTTCTTGTCTTAGTGACTTCGCAAGAGATTCCTTACTGCCTCAATTTTCTTGGAGGGTTAGTGCTGGGGGGTTGGCCACTAGATTACTTTAATACATCTAACGTCGGCGGCCGAAGATACTTCATATGTTTCATATAGTTATTTATGTTTTTGATTTTACCCAAACAACCGAATGATCTACCACTGGTGAATTTCGGGTTCCATACTCTCACTCAAAATGGCGTTTTAGATAACTCTTTTTATTAGGGAGACATGTTTAGTTTAAAGGTAATCGAATTTGGCTTTAGGCGCAAACACCCACATATGATAATTTGGATAGATTAGGGTAATATAATATATTCCATAAACGACATAATAGATATAATCCAAATCATTTTGTACTAGAAGGGTCATGAATACATGTTCGAATTAACGTTTAGTTCTGAAAAAGTGAATTAACTCAAATTTTTGACTGGATTTGATAAACTTTATTTTGGATTCACACTTGGTTTTTACATCCTTAATTTTAATATAAAAAAAGCGATTCAATTTCTTTTATCCTTCAGCTAAGCTCAGGCTAAAACAAAATTAAGATTAGCTATAAGAAGTCTTTAAAAAAATTTAAATTACCTCAACTTAACTTTTGAATCGGATAAAACTGTAGAATTTCGATGTCTCAGAATTAGCATCCTTATTTTCCTATTACACGCCGAACCTAAAAATGGAATATTAATCATTCACACTACTCTAATGCATAGTTTATACCTAAAAAGCTTGTATTTGATTTATTTGTTAAGCAGGTTGCAGCACAAGTCCCACTATCGACCCATACCTTTTTGGCACTCTGTATCTCACAGTTTTTTAATAGAATGGCATGTTAATTTCCAATATAATAACCTTCTCTTTCGGTCGAAAATGTATAAATATTTCATTAACCATTCCTCTATCACATATTAACAAGTACTTTGGATAGACATTTGTAAAACATTTCAGAGTAATAAATTCAAAAGAAATTACTTATAGATTGATAGTTACATGGAAAAGCTATGGTATACGCATGGTTAAACCCACTAAATGGAAGTTAATTTAATACTATTACTTAGTAATAGTTTAAAAAGTTAGATAACCTAATCCATGCTGTAGTGTGGAATCTCATGCGTACGACAGACCAATTGTACGACAGGTTGCTGTTTCTTAAAAAAAAACCCACGCACAACATGACGCGTGAAAAGAC
Source organism: Brassica nigra (assembly GCA_016432835.1). NCBI lineage: Eukaryota > Viridiplantae > Streptophyta > Magnoliopsida > Brassicales > Brassicaceae > Brassica > Brassica nigra. The sequence goes on from CM028246.1 coordinate 62,696,700, forward strand.
ACGTGTCATGTGGACAGCCTAGAATCTTTCGGACCATAACTCCGAAACACATAAGACAGTGACAGATCCGAACCAAACAAAAAGCAAAACCCTACTGTTTTTGTCGTCGTCCATTTTCTGTTTTTGATTTCTTTTCATCACATTTTAAGAAAATTAAATTTATGCTTTTCCTCCTCGATATCATTAAGAACTATTCTTAAAATTTAGCGAAAGATTCGGAGTTATAGTTATCAAGTTGATGTTGTTATTTAAATATATATTTCTTCTTTCTATCGTGAGCTTCTATGGCGCCTTCGTTTATATAATAAGATATGACTTTATGATAACTTTTATTAAAATGATGTCGGCTCAACTATTGGCGCATTTGTATGCGATCTAATCCTTAATAAAATATTTACAATGAACAGATCACATACATTTAATACTGCACACCTTATCTTATACGAGTTCTTAGAAATAGGAATAATCACAACTTGGTCACGATTACAAAAGTAAAGTAATAAATAAAGAACTTGAGGCAAACATGAACACAAATCTGGCAATTTGGACGCCATGAACCGAACCATATATGACAATGACAGATTTATATGCTTAACAATACTACAATTCAACTTTTCTTGTTCTTATTTGTATATTTTTTTTTATAAAAAGAATAATCTATTCCAGTTCCATAACTCCATTAACACATTATTCAAGAGAAAATGAATCAGCCAATCACTCTCCTTATCTCTATATATATATATTAAGTACAAAATCACAATTAACTACTTTGTTCTCTCTTCCTCTAAGATCCACCTCGAACCTCTCTCTCATCCGCCGTCACATCCAGCAACTGTCACCGTCGAAAGAACACCGTTCATAATGAGAGAGGAAACTCCGAACTGGCTCATCAGATGGGAGGAGGAGCTTCCCTCGCCGGAAGAGCTCATACCTATCTCTCAAACCTTAATCACTCCTCACCTAGCCCTCGCTTTCCAAATAGGAAGCCACTACAATCACTCCTCACCGAAGAGAACCGCCACCATGTACCACCAGAAGCTCCAACCCGCCGCCACACCAACAATGATGAACTCTGACTTCGCCGGAGGAGATTCATCAAATGATCTCGGCTCTGGAGGAGGAGGAGGAGACGAGCCAGCGAGGACGTTGAAACGGCCGCGTTTAGTGTGGACGCCGCAGCTGCACAAGCGTTTCGTGGACGCGGTTGGTCATTTAGGGATCAAGAACGCAGTTCCTAAGACGATAATGCAGCTGATGAGCGTTGAAGGCTTGACGAGAGAGAACGTTGCGAGTCATCTCCAGAAATACCGTCTTTACCTCAGAAGAATGCAAGGCGGGAACAACGGTAACGGAGTCTCTGGAGGACACGTAATCGTCTCCGACTCGGCCACTGACCGGCTCTTCGCGAGCTCACCGGTTCCAGCGCATTTCTTGAGCCATGAGTACTTGGTGCCGTCTCCGTTGATGAGCCCTTATTTAGGGAAACATGTGATTACACAGCAGAACCAGGTGGTTCGTAATCTGAGGTATGAAGATTCGGAGTATGGTAATGGAGATGGTGGCAGGAAGGTTCTAAAGCTCTTCCCTGCTTGAAATTAAATGAGATTTGAAATATTTAACTTCAAATTTCTTATGAGATTAATAAAGTTTTAAGGAATGTGGGGATTATCTTTGTAATCTGCATTTTTCGTCAGGTTTTAATAATGTATTGTTCGTGTATATTTATTTTTGTAAACAAATGATGATTTAACTCTTGTTTGTATGATGTTATCATCATTTGTATTCACTAGAATCAAGTGTTTTACTATTAATATCTTCGTCCAGCTGATAAATTAAATAATCTTCCTGAACATGCACAAATGCATCATTTGGAGAATTGCTATGCGCGATGCTTGAAATCTCTCCCTGGGTATATGGGCAATGGTTCTTCTCTGCCTATCAATGTTACACTGTTAAAAACTCGATTCTCATCTCTGCTATGACTACACTTCATTCCCCAATGAGTAGTTTTATAAGAAGAATCGTTACAACAGAACTAATTCAAAAATACCCCACTTCTATATATACCATAAATGTCACTAGTAGAACTTTAAGCCATACGTCCTTTTAAAGGTTTCCATGACTTTTATTTGTGGAAAATGGATATGTCCAAAGCTATATAGTATTGTACAAATCTCCTCCCCCTTTGAAAGAGAGCTACATTATTTTTATCATATGGTTTTAGGCCTCCAAAATGTTTTTTGGTCATTTAGGAAGGCCTAACTCGAATGTAATTGCTCTCTATCTTCCATGTTGTACAAGGTATTCACCGGACCCACATCCTACCACCTAAAGCCAAAGAAATGCTCTTGGATAATTCGAACAAAGTATATAGGAAAATAAAATCAGATTTAAGCACTACACTACAATCTTTATTAAAAACTGATATCATCTGAAATAATAATAAATTATGGCGCTTAAAATACGACCAGTTCCATAAGTTTTAGTCCAAGACCGGCTATGTCCACAGTGAACCGCCCATCGAACTATGATAGAGAACAATATCTGTCTTAGTGGCATTAACCATCTCGAGCTGTAGCCTTCACATAATGTGAGTGATCTGCCCAGAAGTTTCCTAGAGGATATATAATTAAGTAATGTCAGTGAAATATTCTTATATCGCATTTGATGGTTTGCTAATTGGGTTGTTGTGGAGATAACGATAAGAAGACTTTAAAACATGTGAAAAGGACAAATCATTACCATTGATCTGATCAGACCGTACAAAATACTCTGATTAAGAATCATTCCTTTTTAAAGTCGATCCCATTCTTTTGTATTTTTGGGTTCTTTTTTAGTTTCTTGATTTATAAACTATTCAGAGATTGTGTGTTTCTCTCACACTTTCTCTTTCTTTTCAAATTATGTTTTCCTTCTTTTGGTATAACAACACTCTCAACCTCTAGCAAAGAAAACTACAACTCCAAAGAAAGGGAAACTTGTTTTTCATTCATTAGCTAAAAGAAGATCAGCTTTAGAAATAGACATCTTTGTCATTAATTGTAAAGGAGACATACGTAACGGAAAAGATACTCAAAAACAACACACACTTGGAATTTAGAACGTGAAGCGATAAGATGGCATTTTTAAAATGTTTTTTGATTCATAAAGAGAAAGAAGGAAGTTTCGAGAGAGAGAGAGGCAGCAACAAAACCCTTACTTCACTCCAACAATATGCAGTCAACGTGTATATCATGTGGACAGTCACTTACTACGCCCACCACGCTCTTCCTCTACCGCTTGTTTCATACTCGCCTTTTTCATTTTGCTCTTCTTTAAAGTCTAATTTGAATAAAACGTCTTCTTGTTTTTTTCAAGGGCGTAAAACTCAAAAACAATAAAAACACCCAGTTGTACCGTTACAACTTACTATCATAAAGTACACAAACAATCAATCAAGATAATTGCACGAAAGATCTAAATAATATTAACACTTCTAACGTGAATACATATGTAATTCTATTCATTTGGTGGTGTTCTGTTTCAAAGAAAGAGACCCAAAGTCAACACTAGCAGTATTCCTGCCAGACTGATGAAGTACTTCTAAGAAAAACGTCAAACCAATGCATATGCTCTGCTATGCGATCATCTAGCTCATTTATGCACGTATGGTGAAGAGCTTTTAGGCCTCCTTTGTCGTCTCTCAAAATTACTCCCATTTGACTTTGTATATGTGTTCTAAACTTATAATGTATGCTGAAGAGACCTCCTTGCTCGTCTCGAATCTAATATCCATCTAACTTTTGATAGGTGTTACTGTGTTAGAAGAACATCTATAGATTACCTCTATATTTAAATTCATAATAACATTTTAAAATAAAATTATTCAAATTAATTTCTATTTTTCTTTCAAATAAAAATCATAATTTCTCTTCCATTCATAGAAGAAAAATAACATTTTCTTTTTTTTACCCAAAAATAACATTTTTTATTTTTTAGTTTTATATTTAGAAACTGTTGTCTAAAAAAATATACGGGAATTCATCTCTATTATAAAGTTCTTTTATATCAAAATATAACAAAATACATTTTATGTAAATTGTTGAAGTATAAATAGTAAAAAACGCACAAAATTAGACATGGGCGTTCGGGTACCCGTTCGGGTTCGGATCGGGTAGATCGGATATCGGTTCTTTTTTGTAATCCCTCCTAGGTCCCATTTTAGAAAATTCTTAAATTTGGATCGGGATCGGATATAACACATCGGTTTCGGTTCGGATTCGGATTATACTGAAGTAACTGTATATCATTTGGATTCGGGTTTTACGGTATCGGTTTCGGATCAACTGAAGTAAAATTGAAAAAAATAAATAAAATAAACATAAGACACTTAAAAGGAAAATAAAATAAACATAATACATCTGTAACTTAAAATTATTAGTTAGTATAAATATTTTAAAATTGATCAAGTTGACATGTTAGCAATATAAGCAACATAAAGTAAATATAAGAATTAAGAAATATGGCACTCAAACTCATTATAAATATATGCAACTACAAAACAAATTGATAATAGCAACGCAAAGTTTTAAAATGAAAACAAATTGAGAAAAAACAAAGTTTCAATATCTAAAACAAAAAAAAACACAGAATAAAGCATCATACATATATATATATATATATATATTTATCTATATTATACATATACTTCGGTTATTTCGGGTTCTATTTTGGAAATCGGATTAAACCGAACTCATACTCGATAACCAAAGTATCAACATATCAGCATTGATCGGGTATTTTGATGGATCCATAACCGGTCGGGTTCGGGTTTTTCGGTTCGATTTCGAATTCGGTTCCGGATTATGGATAATATGCTCAGCCCTACACAAAATGGTAGTAATTAATTACGTAAAATACTTTCCATATTTTTTGTTTTTGCATTGAATCACACATATAAAACTCAATAAATGAAATCTACCATTTTTCCTCTAAATGAAAATTCAATTCAATTCAATTGTGTAGCATTAATGAGAAACAACAAAAACAAATACTGAATATTAGAAAATCTACTATCACATCACACAAAAGTTATTAGCTAGTAATAGTAAAAAAACGGAAAAAAGTATTATTCAATTTTTTGTCTAGATTTATCATTTGTTACTCTTCTACATATATATTTACAACGAGATGTAATCTGGATTTGTTTCTATCATCACTAGTAGCAGGCTAGAGCGAGTGCAATTCCGGAGCGTGAGCCACGCGCCGGAGACTGAAACAAAAGCTTCCTCCTCCTATGTCTTTAAACCTCTTCCCGTGACCACTCTCTTCCCGCATAAATCTCTCCGTCTCTCCAATCTCCAAATTCCACAAACCCTAACCCTAAATGTCTCAATCAATCACAGAGGAGCCTCCGCCTCCGCCGCCGCCACCTTCCTCCGACTTCGATTCGTTCTCAATCCCTCACCAATTTCACCTCCCCGACTCCGATCAGACCCCGATCGGCGAGCTAATGTCTGATCTAGGCTTCCCGATCGACGGCGATTTCGAGCTCACCTTCGACGGGATGGATGATCTCTACTTACCCGCCGAGAACGAGACCTTCCTCATCCCCGGAAACCAAGAGCACTTCGGAGATTTCACGCCGGATTCCGAAGGCTCCGGCGTCTCCGGCGATCGCGTCGTTCCCAAAGATAATAACCCCGCTCCGTTGTCGTCTCAGGGATCGGGGAATTGCGGCTCCGACGTCTCCGAAGGCGGCACCACCAACATCGTCGTCGATCAGAAGGTTAAGGTGGAGGAGGACGCTGCTGTTGCAACCAAGAGGAAGAAGAAGGAGGAGGATATGAGCGACGAGTCTAGGAACAGTAAGTACAGGAGATCAGGAGAAGAGGAGAGTGCTGTCACAGGCGAAGACGACGAGAAGAAGAAGGCGAGGCTTGTGAGGAACAGAGAAAGCGCGCAGCTTTCGAGGCAGAGGAAGAAGCATTACGTGGAGGAGCTCGAGGAGAAGGTTAGGCATATGCATTCTACTATCACCGACTTGAACGGGAAGATATCTTATTTCATGGCTGAGAATGCGACTTTGAGGCAGCAGCTTGGAGGGAGTGGGATGTGTCCTCCACCTCCTATGGGAATGTATCCTCCGATGGCTGCTTATCCGTGGATGCCTTGTCCTCCTTACATGGTGAAGCAGCAAGGAGGACAGGTGCCTTTGGTTCCTATTCCTAGGTTGAAACCGCAGAATAATAGTCTTGGATCATCGTCCAAGGGGAAGAGTAAGAAGGGTGAGACGAAGACTAAGAAGGTTGCGAGTATTAGCTTTTTGGGGCTTGTGTTTTGTCTGTTTTTGTTTGGTGCTTTGGCTCCTGTTGTGAACGTTAATTACGGAGGGATTAGTGGTGCTTTTTATGGGAACTATAGGTCTAATTATGTTACTGATCAGGTTTATAGCCAGCATAGGAATAGGGTTTTGGAGACGTCTCGTAGTAATGGGAGAGACTCGGGGAAAAATGTATCTGCAACAGAGATACCTCCTGGAAACGGTAGCGAGCCTCTGGTTGCATCACTCTTTGTTCCGAGGAATGATAAGCTTGTGAAGATTGATGGGAATTTGATTATTAATTCTATTTTGGCGAGTGAGAAAGCGGTGGTGGCTTCACGTAAGGCTTCTGAATCAGATGAGAGGAAAGCTGACCCGGTGTTTGCTAAAGATTATCACCCTGCGTTGCCTGCACCTGACGTGGGGAAGATCGAGGATATGGCTAAGCATCTCTATAGATCCAAGGCTGAAAAACAGAGAGCTTTATCCTCTGGCGCTGCTGATAATCTGAAAGACCAGATCAAAACAAAAGCGGCAAATGGTGAAATGCAGCAATGGTTTCGTGAAGGTGTTGCAGGTAATAATTGGTTTCTGATGTTACTCTCTGTTTCCTTGAATTGATTATGTAGGTATATTTGTCCTTATCATATTTTTTATCTTCAAACTCGAACAACTTTGATATTGATCTTGCCTTCAATTAATCTCTGGTTAAGATTATATGCATAACATAATCAGGATAGGTGCTAAACAGTAAGCACTAGTGAGTAGCATGTGAAATAGTTGCTCATAGAGATTCAAAAGAGTAGATCAAGTGACTTAAGAGTAACATGTGATTCAATTAGATGCTAGATAGTAAGCACGTAAGAGCAACATGTGATTCAGTTACTCTTAAAGATTGAAAAGAGTTAGTGACTTTCATCTTTCTCTTGCAGAAGCTATATGCTCGTGGCTTGTATTTTGGGTTTTTGTGCTCAGTATAAAGTAAACCTGTTTTCATTATATGACTCAACTGCAGGGCCAATGTTTAGTTCAGGGATGTGCACTGAAGTGTTTCAGTTCGATGTCTCATCAACCTCCGGAGCCATTATTCCTGCATCTCCAGCAGCTAACGTCTCTGCTGATCACAGTAAGAACGCCACAGACACACACAGGAGAAAGAACAGAAGAACCCTTCGTGGTCTGCCCATTCCACTCCCAGGATCAGACTTTAACTTCACCAAAGAGCACCAAAGAAACAGCTCTAGAAAAGAAATCAAGCCCTCTTCATCAATGGTTGTGTCAGTGCTTGTTGATCCCAGAGAAGGTGGTGATGGAGATATCGATGGGATGATTGGGGGACCAAAATCACTGTCCCGAGTTTTTGTTGTCGTGCTTGTGGACAGTGCAAAGTATGTGACATACTCTTGTGTCCTGCCTCGATCAGGAGCTCCTCATCTTGTGACCACTTAGACTTTTTCAGCAGTCTTATATCCTTCAGCTGTGTATGTAGAAGAATAAACAAGCTGCCTTCTCTATGGAATCAAGTAGTATCCTTTAGCTATTACCGTTTTTGTTTCCAGATGTAGAATCCGTGTTCTGTAACTTTTCTTTATACATACTTTCCATAAACTTATATAGAACCTAGAAAGTTATACTCATGAAACTTCTCAAATACATTACAAAAGTGAGATGACAAGAAACATGTGTCTTCTTCAACGAGACTTAAGTGATCAGTTAGCTGATTTCATGGTTTGAGCCAAAGGGGCATCGGTAATAGCCATCTTCATGTCAGGAGGATTCGAGCCACGTTCTCGGATCTCTCTGTATTCTTGGCAAATGGCACACAAGTGACAGAAGAAGTGTGTTGCAAAGTCCCCACAAGGAGCCTCCTGCATCAAAGAGCGTTAGAAACAATGATATGATATCTACACATGTTTAACTATCTAAGCCCACTTTCTACCTCTAAATTGTACTTGGCTCTTAACGATCTGCGGTATCCGTAAGCATAACATGACACAAAGCATCCAGGTAGAGCGAGTAACAAGCCACTGGTTGCAAAACAGCAAATGGTGTTGATTAACGCCCATGAAATGCAATGGGTTAAGCAGGGTCCTGCAAATGTTCCAGACCCCAACAACTCTGCGTTTTTGCTAAACACATAACATGGACAGAACAAACCTATGTAACCTGTGCATCCGTAAACAATCCGCAGTAAGTTCATAACATTATAACTGTGTCTAAGAGAACCTTTAACAAACTTGGTTCCTGTAGTAAAATCAAGATATGGAAGACAGAGAGAGGGTAGCATACAGCTCTTTGTGTTGTCGAAGCAAGCGCATATACCAGACGACCACTGTACCGGATCACCCTTTGTGCCTCGAGTATCAGCACCTTCTAGATTCGGTGCGGTGGTTACTTCTGCATCAGCATCCCCAGACTGACTTAAGGGAATGTAACTCGGTGGCACGTAATGTCCCTTCTCTTTCATCTTACGCTCTTCAAGATCCAATTACCTCAGAGCCTTAAATCTAGACACGAAGAAACATATCAGTGTCTTGAAACTGCAACAAAGATGAACATATCTACAACGTTTCACAGCAGTTAGATCAAAAAGGTAGTGAGAAGGAGTACATAAGACTGTAAGAGCATGAAGCAGAGGAAGAAGAAACTTAGCCAAAGCCTAGAAGAAACAGATATAGGTAGAGTACAACTCTTACCTGAGCTCAACGGAGAGATTTGTTTCCTTTATTTTTTGTCAGGACTGAGTTTCCACGTCCATTTAAGTATAAGATATATTTATTTAATATCATGAAATAATTTTAGATTTTTTTTTTTTTTAACGTCTGAGACAAACTGAAAATTCAGTATAACAATGAAAAGGAAAGCAAGAAAATACATCAAAGAGCTTCATCTTAATATAAAGACTAAAGAGCTTAACGCATTGATGATAAATCAAATAAGATGTTTCTTTCCCAAAGTGTTAGTTATATCAAAGACGATGATCACCTTGCTGCATACAAACTTTCCAAGTCTTCAGAGAATAATACAGCGTTGCTACGCGAAGAGCCTCTGGTGCCTGACGAAATGTGGTAAGTAGTGTTTTCTCCTTATGCCTCATGTGGTAAATTAACAGTTTGGCTGGTTTGTGGTGAAACTTGAACTAAGGCAAGAGGATGAATGATTTTCAGAAAAAAACGCTATTTTATTTCAACACACATTGTTCCTCGTTGCTAAGTTAGTCTAGTGGTTGTTGTTACCTCAGGTTCTGTCCACAATGCAATGAAAGAAGACAGGCAAGCAAAAAGCTCAATTTGTGGAGGCGTCCTGAAGTCCTAGTCATACATCTAAAGAGATTCTCATACAGCAGATCCATGAAGCTGGAAGCATTTGTGAACTTTCCAATTCATGGCTTCGATTTGACAAAGTATGTAGCCAACAAAAACCTCTCTCAACCACAACTTTATGAGCTATATGCTTCGACAAACCATTACGGTGGTATGAGCAGCGGACACTACACCGCATTTCCTACTGTTTACACTTTTGATTGGTAACATCGTGGGATGGCAGAATCACGTTTCAAATAAAATTCCACCAATATTTTACCAATTAAAAAAAATTATAGAATGAAAAAATGAAAAAAATACAGATTCGCATTTTTACTGGCAAAAATATAAAGAAAATTTTCATTAGTTGGAAAAGTGAATTTATAGTAAATTGTTATAGAAACATTTACAAAATTACAATTCGTATTACTTAATTATATATGCTAATAATATTCTACAATTCTAAATAAATAGCAATAACTCTCATAGTGATAAATAGTTATATATTATATAAAGTTTGTTCCGTCAAAGTTACTAATTAACATGTTTGTGAGACATGACAAGTATATATTTAAGATTGTGACATGTGTTAAATAAAAAATTTTCTTGAAAAAACTTAAACCAAATTTTTTTTTAAAGTTAGTTTTTCTTTTTCAAAAGGTCTTTAACCAAAAAAAGTAAATGATCAAAATATTTTCATATAAATAACTATTTAATAGATAATATCTTTTCTGCACGTGGGTTTATGATATCTTGTGTATTTGCATGATTTTAATCCTTGTTTTAGCTTCTTTTTGATCTTCAGAATCCATATAGAATGCATATAGGTTGCATTTGCATTGCATTTGTCCTTATCAGGTATTGGAGATGCTAGTTGGTGACTTTGGAGACATTAGAGATGATTTTGGAGCAAAAGGATGATTCATGTTCGAGAAAGCTCACCACGCTTATGTCCCAGCCGCCTAGGTGCCCCAGTGCCTTAGGCCCCTCGCCACCTGCATCACAAAGTTGAAAACGCACGTAAGCTCACTCGGCCTCATCCGCGGTCACTGCCGCCACGAACAAGAAGCCCCACACGGCTAAGTGTCCCAGCGGCCTGTGCCGCTCATCATCCACTGGAGGCCCTGTTTATTGACTATTTACCATTTTGCCCTCTACGTTTTAGACTCTGAAAACCTAAGTTTAAGTGTTTTGTGGAAGCCATCAGGCTAGATTACCTTTGACCTTTGAGAAAACCACCAAAAAAACCTCTTGGAAAAGTTCTTCTCTTTGATTTATTTGATCATTGTTCTTGTTATCTTGTTGATTGGGATTCCATTATCTATTCTTTCTACATGATTAATCTTCAATCCAATATGGGTTTAAGAGGAATCATGGAGATTAGTGAGTAATCCTCATTTGAATTCATGGGTTAGAAAGATAAAGGGTGATTAGGCTAGATCCAGGATGTTTAGGTGTAGATCATTCTCATTCCTTGCTAGTAGAGTATTCATAATGCATCTTCTGAGTTGGCCACTCAAAAGTTGATCTTTAGACATTTCCCACCCACAAGGTGTTTGATGAAATGCCTGAGACAACTCTCCTAAGCTTTTAACATACTTTACCAAAGACATTTGTTGTTAAAGGTGTTAAGATAGCCAATAGACTTGTTAGTAATGATTGCTTTCATATTATTCAACCAAAGACATTTGATGTTTGAAATGTGTTAGCAAATGAACATTCATCTAGACATAGAGTTTGTTTAAGATTGTGTCTAAGCTTAAGGTTGATAGTTTGATTGATCATTTGCCATCCTTAGTTCGAAACTTGATCACCCAAAGTCTAATTCATATACCCATGAGTTCTCTTTATCATAGCCAAAGAAAGTCTCTTCTTTTATTGTTTTAATATTCTGTTATTGCATTCTCTCATTAGTAGTAGTTTAAAACCATCCAAATTATCGGTTGCACTTAGATTAAGTAGGTACTTGTATTCTTGGTGCTTTGAATCCCTCAGAACTGGTTCGACATTCACTCATACTACAACATTTGTCCTAGGAGCCTTGAAAACTCCTAGCATCAAATTGGCGCCGTTGCCAAATTCTGAGTAGATTTAAACATTGAGATTTAGTCACTTGCTTGAGACTAAGTCGTTTTTCTTTATCTTGTTACTGATTCTCCATCTTCATCTTCCTTGGCATTTCAGGTGTATGAACTTGAGGAGTAGAGGCACAACAAACCTTGTTCCAAGAGTTGAAGACATTAGAGCATTTGAAAGGGAAACTAGAAGAAGGAGACAAGCAGAAGAGCAACAGGCTCACTTGGAGAGGTTGGATACAGACATGGAAAACTTACCACAAGGTGGAAATGTGAACGGTCAAGGTGCTGACGACCCTCCACCACAAGGGCCACAACACCCACAGCGTCCAGCTCGAGCCATTGGAACCTATGACCGCCCTAACATTCATGGGCATAGGTTGGGAATCAGAGCACCAGCTGTGGAAGCCAACAACTTTGAGGTCAAACCAGGACTCCTCAACGTGATCGAGAACAACAAGTATCATGGCTTGGCTGTAGAAGACCCATTTGATCACTTGGACAAGTTTGACAGTTCTGTGGGTTGTCAAAACTAATGGTGTGTCCGAGGATGCCTTCAAGCTCAAGTTATTCCCTTTTTCTTTGGGGGATAAGGCACATCAGTGGGAGAAGTCTCTACCCAGCGATTCCATCACCACCTGGGATGACTGCAAGAGAGCATTCTTGGAGAAGTTCTTCTCCACTTCAAGAACTGCTAAGCTGAGAAATGAGATTTCTAGTTTTCACAGAAGAATTTGGAAGGATTCAGTGAAGCTTGGGAGAGATTCAGAGGCTACCAAGCTCAATGCCCACACCATGGTTTCTCCAAGGAAAGCTTGCTAAGCACATTCTGGGGTGCTCTCCTAAGTACAGAGCCAGATTGGATACTGCTAGCAATGGGTTCTTCTTGGGAAGAACTGAGGAAGATGCAGAGGAGCTGGTTGACAACATGGTGAAGAGTGACGCAGTCTACAGTGGAGACTACTACGAGGCTAGAACTGATGATAAGCAGACGAGGAAGGAGCTAAAGGCTCTGCAGGAGAAGATAGACATACTGATTGCTGATAAAGTTACACAGAGCAGCTGAACTTTGTTGGTAACCCAACCCAAGAACCACCACCTAAGGTCAATGAGGTTGAAGGTTTGGAAGGTCAAAAGAGTTGTGCTTCATCAACAACAATGGCAGTTGGTACAAGAAAGAGCCCAACTTTCAGTACAACAACTACCAACATAAATCCTATCCTAACAACCAACAAAGTGGTTATCAGCCTAGGAACAACCAGCAAGGCAACTATCAGCCTCAGCAAAGCCCTCCTCCTGGTTTCTCCAACAAAGGGAATCAATCTTCTCACCAACAAGCTAATCCTTCTACCTCTACTCCTCAGGAAAGCAGCACTGATGTTCTACTGAAACAGATCTTGGAGTCTCAGACTAGAAGTGAGAAGCAGGTTGGATATGAGTTGAAGAACCTTCACTCCAAGATTGATGGAAGTTACAATGAGCTCAACAACAAGTTCAGGGTTTTGGAAAACCAGTTTGCTTCCATGAACACTCACCAGAATCGCCAGCAAGGGTCTCTACCTGGAAAATCTGAGAAAAATCCCAAGGAGTATTGCAATGTTGTCCTCTCTACTACTTCGGGATTGAATTGAGTAACCACAAGAAAGAGGTAGATGAAATTGAAAATTGGTGTTTGGAACTGAGATTGGACAGATTGAGCATCTGATTGTAGAACAGCTGAGGCAAAGATTGTGGAGAAAATTGACAAGATGGTTGAAGCAAAGATTTTGAAGGGAGCTGAACCCAAGGCTGACAAACCACTTGCGAAGAGAGCTAACCAGAATCTGAAAGAGGTCAAGCTGGAGGACACCACTGAGGTTGAGCAGTCACCCTATGACAAGCTCCCATTTCCACAAAGGGTCCTCACCAAAGCTCAGAAGAAGGTGATTTCCAAGTTCAGAAAAGACCTAGGTGCTATTGGAGTTAAGCTTCCAGAGATCTCGGGTATGCGTGAGGCTCATGTCCAAATGATGCTCATCAAGGACATTGTAGACCACCAAGCAGAAGTAGCAGAGCTTCTCAACATCTCAACTTTGAAACTTGATCCACCAGTCACACCAAAGTCTCTCCCTAAACTAGAATCCCAAGGGAAGTTCACCTTGTCTTGCTCCTTGGTAAGCTCATCTTTGATGATGCTCTTGTTGATTCTGGTGCAAGTGTGAATGTGATCTCAATGGAGATGGTGAAGAGTCTTGAGATTGAACACATGGAGCCAGATACTTCCTCTCTCACGTTTGGGGATTCTTCTACTACCCCTATTGGTCTCATCAAGGACTTTCCCTTGAAGATTGGATCTTGCACCATTCCTATAGACCTCACTGTCTTGAAGATGGCTACTGTGAAGAGAGTTCCATTGATCCTGGGCACACCATTCCTTACTACTGTGGGTGCTTGCATCGATTTTGCCAACAAAAAGGTCACACTCCTCAATGTCAACAAAGCTGTTTCTTACCCAATTCAGTCTCCCCTGGATGTTGAGTATTGTGGAACCATCACTTGTGGAGACCCTCCATTGAGAAGATCAAGGCTGCAGTGGTTGGTAGTGAGAAAGAAACTTGAAGGTGGGAAGGATCCACCTTCTCCACTCTCCATTTGAGGTACCATTCCACCACCTTTCCATTGTATATACCAGTTATTTTTTTTGCATATTAGCTTTCTTTTGGGTATTTCTCTCAACTTAACAACACAGAGACTGTGTGACTTAAGTTTGGGGGAGGTACCAGTATTTGATCATGTTTGCTTTGATGTTTTGCATTGAGTCTTGCATTGTACTTATCTATTTGCATAGAAAACCCATAAAAATTTGAAAAATTGAAAAGCACAAAAATAATCATTTAGTTTGCATCACTTGCATTTCTAGGAGAGTCTAGAGCATATAGGCTGCATTCACTTGCATTGGAAGACCTCGCGCTTGAGTAGCTTATGCACCTCTCAAAAAGACTTGTATGCTTGAGCCTTGAAAACTCTTCCGAAACTTGTTAATTGCTGAAACTCAGTCTTTGAAGCCAACTACAACCTTATTTGAACTGGACAAACTTAATGCATCCTGCTCATGGTCCCTTGTGTACTGAATCATGGCTATACACACTTGAGTTGTCACATCTTTTATGCCAATCTTTTGACAACCTCTAGTGGTAGACCTCTCCCAAAACCCTTTCCTCCTTTTAAGCCTTCATTGATTGATGAGTGAGGCATTTTCGAAAGTCTTACATGCACATAATGTTGAGAGTATTGGGAACGACAATGCTTGATCTTCATTCTTGCTAGATTACACACTATTGTCTAGCCATAGGATGGGGTGAGTGTTGTAAAGTTTGATTTGGGAATATGAAAAGTTGAAGGAAAAGAATAAACTCTTTGTGCTTAATTGACTAGTCTTTATGGGATAAGTAGAGAAACCTAAAGCTGTGAAAAGTTTTAGCCCCAAATATAAAAGAAAAAAGAAAAGAAAAAATATATAAAAAAAAAAAGAAAAGAATAAAGAAAGGGGCTAGCAAAGTTAGTATGAGCTAAGAGGTGTTCAAAAGTGTGATGAATCCCTTGTAGAATAAAGAGTTTTATGTTGAGAAGTGTTCTTGAGATTTTGGGTGAGAGATGTAAGTTGAGATTGGTATTGGGAAATGAATGTGTATCATATATGTTTGGGAAAAGGGTAGAACAATGGAGATTGAGCATTGTATGCATGAGTTGATCCCTTTCTTAGATATATTATGTGCAATGTCAAGGCTACTAGTCTTGAGAGTATACCATCTTAAAGATCATATTTCTTGAACCTCTTGACTCACTTGAATAAAAGCCTACCCTTACCCAAATGATTTGGACCAATTGACCATTTGCAAGAATTCACTTGATACTATGCTTAATGAACATGAGAGTTGGCTGATTTGTATGTGTGAATGCATGATGATGAGTGTAGGGACAAAAAGAGTTAAGATAGGCCTAGAGAAGCTAGAGTATAATAAGAGAGAGTGTGCTCATGCTGAATTTAGATGTTGATTTGAGTGCTATGTGTGTTTCTTTTGGTTATAAGTTTCTCTTTCAAACCTCTCCTCCTTTGTCC
This sequence comes from Brassica nigra, assembly GCA_016432835.1. NCBI lineage: Eukaryota > Viridiplantae > Streptophyta > Magnoliopsida > Brassicales > Brassicaceae > Brassica > Brassica nigra. The sequence continues at coordinate 62,712,477 of CM028246.1, forward strand.
TTGCTAGTTTACTTGTGGACAAGTAAAGGACTAGTGTGGGGGAGTTGATATCTTGTGTATTTGCATGATTTTAATCCTTGTTTTAGCTTCTTTTTGATCTTCAGAATCCATATAGAATGCATATAGGTTGCATTTGCATTGCATTTGTCCTTATCGGTATGGAGATGCTAGTTGGTGACTTTGGAGACATTAGAGATGATTTTGGAGCAAAGGATGATTCATGTTCGAAAAAGCTCACCACGCCTAAGTGTCCCCGCGCCTAGGTGCCCCAGTGCCGTCCCGCCACCTGTGCTGCAAAGTTGAAAACGCACGTAAGCTCACTCGGCCTCATCCCGCGGTCTGCCGCCATCGAACAAGAAGCCCCACACGGCTAAGTGTCCCAGCGGCCTAGGTGCCCCAGCGGCCGGTCATCCAGCTGGAGGCCCTGTTTATTGACTATTTACCATTTTGCCCTCTACGTTTTAGACTCAAAACCTAAGTTTAAGTGTTTTGTGGAAGCCATCAGGCTAGATTACCTTTGACCTTTGAAAACCACCAAAACCTCTTGGAAAAGTTCTTCTCTTTGATTTATTTGATCATTGTTCTTGTTATCTTGTTGATTGGGATTCCATTATCTATTCTTCTCTACATGATTAATCTTCAATCCAATATGGGTTTAAGAGGAATCATGGAGATTAGTGAGTAATCCTCATTTGAATTCATGGGTTAGAAAGATAAAGGGTGATTAGGCTAGATCCAGGATGTTTAGGTGTAGATCATTCTCATTCCTTGCTAGTAGAGTATTCATAATGCATCTTCTGAGTTGGCCACTCAAAAGTTGATCTTTAGACATTTCCCACCCACAAGGTGTTTGATGAAATGCCTGAGACAACTCTCCTAAGCTTTAACATACTTTACCAAAGACATTTGTTGTTAAAGGTGTTAAGATAGCCAATAGACTTGTTAGTAATGATTGCTTTCATATTATTCAACCAAAGACATTTGATGTTTGAAATGTGTTAGCAAATGAACATTCATCTGACATAGAGTTTGTTTAAGATTGTGTCTAAGCTTAAGGTTGATAGTTTGATTGATCATTTGCCATCCTTAGTTCGAAACTTGATCACCCAAAGTCTAATTCATATACCCATGAGTTCTCTTTTATCATAGCCAAAGAAAGTCTCTTCTTTTATTGTTTTAATATTCTGTTATTGCATTCTCTCATTAGTAGTAGTTTAAAACCATCCAAATTATCGGTTGCACTTAGATTAAGTAGGTACTTGTATTCTTGGTGCTTTGAATCCCCTAACTGGTTCGACATTCACTCATACTACAACATTTGTCCTAGGAGCCTTGAAAACTCCTAGCATCAGTTTACAAAATACAAAATATTATTTTAAGATTAAAATTTTAAGTATTTTCTTTGCAAATTAAGTATTAAAAAATATTTTATATTATTTCATGTCAAGCAAATACTAAACCAAAGAGAATTATAAAAAAAAATAATTTTAAAAGTCATTTTGACTTTTTCAAAAGATCTTTAACAAAAAAACTATAAAATTTCAAAATATTTTCATATAAATAACTACTTAATAGATAGTATTTCTTTTCTGCAGGTGGGTTTACAAAAATATAAAATATTATTTTAATATTAAATTTCTTGAAATTAAATATTTAAAAATATTTAGAAAACTTATTTTATAGTATTTTATGTTAAGAAAATACCAAACCAAAGAGAATTGTAAAACAAAATTCTATTGCAAGGTTAAATAAAAGAGATTGGTTTAACAAAATTAAATAATCATGAAACATAGCAATAAATATTCTAAAATTGTGACATGTATTAAAAATTCATAAATATAGAAAATTTCAATAAAAATATTTGATAATTGTTTTCCCTTTTGAATCCTATAAAATTGTTAAAAATTTAATTCTTTTAGCTTAAGCGGCTCAACACAAGTGACGGGTCTTCACTCTCTAAGCATTGCGACTCTTATGGCTCAAGAAAGCCTTCTAGGATTGATAACTCTGATTTGATCTATGCTTATGCATTGGAAGACCCGAGTGAGATTATTGATATACTTCAGGAAGGCCGCGACTATGTTTTGCTCCCTCAACAGGTGCGGAACCAATTGAGTTCATGGTGAGTGTAAAGGGCAAATGAATGGAAACTGTAAACGTTTCTTCCATCGTGTGTACACCATCTTAGGTACATTTGGTATGCTGGATCATGTTTAACTCATGTACCTGGAATAGATACCGACAAGATCAAGACCAATGTCTCTCAATTTACATGCATCTGATGTTATCTAGGTTCTAAATTCGCTCCTATGTTTTCTTTATTCTTACTGATGCATGTCGTTTAAAAACAGATTTTGGTTGAGGTGCTTGACATCAATGGTACATGATCAAAGTGGTCGCATTCAATCTATTCATGAGAACCGATTGGTGGACGAAGGCTCTACTTCTGTTCTCATTATTCCTGTAACGCCCCGACCGCCTACGGCTAATGGGCCATCCACGCCCGCTCTCTCGGCCCGTGGGCCCCATCCCATCTGACGGTCGGTCGTTAATTTTCCAAGGCCCGAAATCATTATTTACTGACCCTGCAATCACCACCCGACCTTTCCCCGTGCTTTGGCCTCACTCGCACGCTATCGCAAATCACTTCCGGATAGGTCACCCATCCTTCCACTACTCCAGCTCAAGCACGCTTAACTCTGGAGTTCTTTCAGGATGTGCTCCGGAAAAGGTAAGTCAACTTTGGTGATATAGGTAGCCAAATCAATTCATTTAAGCCTTTTCACATATACCAGAAATCGGGATGTTACAATTCACCCCCACTCAAAGAACGCAACGTCCTCGTTGCCACAGTCTCAAGACGCTCTCGGTCAGAACGAGATGGCTAACCAGCTCGATACCACTTGTAACGCCCCGACCGCCCACGGCTAATGGGCCATCCACGCCCGCTCTCTCGGCCCGTGGGCCCCATCCCATCCGACGGTCGGTCGTTAATTTTCCAAGGCCCGAAATCATTATTTACTGACCCTGCAATCACCACCCGACCTTTCCCCGTGCTTTGGCCTCACTCGCACGCTATCGCAAATCACTTCCCGATAGGTCACCCATCCTTCCACTACTCCAGCTCAAGCACGCTTAACTCTGGAGTTCTTTCAGGATGTGCTCCAGAAAACGTAAGTCAACTTTGGTGATATAGATAGCCAAATCAATTCATTTAAGCCTTTTCACATATACCAGAAATCGGGATGTTACAATTCCTTTCTAAATCGAGCTTGTCAGTTGCAGGAGGTTTCTCTTCAAACTGGAATGCTGCATTCAGAAGTGGTAGTGTAGAAGTTTCACAATCCTTGTTGATCATAAATATGTTGCATACATAAATGTATGCGTAGGTATGCGTAGATGTAGATATCGTTCGTTCCCTTGTGTTCCCTGTTGCACGTAAATAATCTTTTGCAGTTATGCATGCTTAGGAGAAATATAAGTCAATGTTTAGTATGTCCAATCTGCAACAAGGTTTCCGTAACGTTTGATCTGTTCATGTACATATCTTTGCCGCTTTAGTTCAACACAACTCGAGCAATAACAGTCGCAGATTTTTCCTGGGATAAAACTACCTTGCCTTCGACCATCGCTGTCGATATTTCAAAGCAGAGACGTTGCAGAGACTTGATGCAGGCATTAACAAGTGCTTGTTCCTTGAATCGAAATTAAGAGCTGAAGCTTGCACAGGTTTGTAGCTTCAAGTGCTCTTTCCAGTAAGATGGTCAGGTCAGTCTTTTGGATTTTCCTTAAAACTAAGTTTTAATACTTTTGCTGCAGATTCGAGATCCATGGTTTTTTTGAAGACCCCTCTAATTCCATTGTCCACTGTCAAAGACGATGATCACCTTGCTGCATACAAACTTTTCAAGTCTTCAGAGAATACATCGTTGCTTAAGCTAGTACTCCACCACAGAGATCAGTAAGTCTTACTTTGTGTAAAATAATTCTAGGGATTAGTTTAAGATAACAAATTTATAATACTAAACTATTAACTGGACTAAAATGTTTCAAGAATGCTGGGGAACATGAAAATACAGTACTACTGAAACCCTATGGAACACCGTTTCTCTCATTAGCTTCGGTCTAATGGTGGTTGTTATCTCAGGTTCTGTCCACAATGCAATGAAAGAAGACAAGCAAGCAAAAAGATTTGATTTGTGGAGGCTTCCTGAAGTCCTGGTCATACATCTAAAGAGATTCTCATACAGCAGATCCATGAAGCACAAGTTGGAAACATTCGTGAACTTCCCAATCCGTGACTTGGATTTGACGAAGTATGTAGCCAACAAAAACCTCTCTCAACCACAACTCTTTGAGCTCTATGCTTTGACTAACCATTACGGTGGTATGGGCAGCGTACACCACACCGCACATATCAAAGTTAGTTTAGTTCTTCATATGGTTTGATTCTGTTCCTTTAGTTGTGAGTTTCTTCTTTGCTTTTTGATTTTGTCAGCAGCTTTTGGAGAAGAATAGGTGGTATAATTTTGATGACAGTCATATATCACATATAAATGAGGATGATGTGAAGTCAGGTGCTGCTTATGTGCTCTTCTACCGGAGAAAGTCTCTGATGCAGGTGGAAACATAAACTTAGTATGGGAACACATAAGGAAACATTAAGAGCACAATTATTGGGGTTTCTCCCAATGGGTTTATGATCCAAAAAGCATGTGGACCCCTATCAATTTGGAGAAACCAGGGACAAAAGGTTATGAGTAGAGGATCTCTTTTGGTGGGTTTTCTGCACTGTTTGCTGGCCCCACCGATACGTGGCGATCCGTGATTGGTGCAATTTTAATTTTTTAAATAAATAAAAAAAAATTAATGAAATCATGTGGATTTCTGTGGATAATGTTGCTCTAAGAGCACGCGAGACACTGGAAAATATATACGAAAACCTCCCAAGCGCCCTTATCGAGGAAACCAGTCCGACCATGTTTCCCGACGCCGGCAGCTCTCTAGCTAGCTGTCGTCGTCGTCTCTCATCTTTCTTCCAGTTCTCCTTCTCTCTTGTCCTGTTTTTTCCTCTTTTTCCCAAAAATTTCTCATCTTTTTAGGCTTTTTAGTTTCCTCCTTAGTTTTTGTGTTTGTTCAAGATTACCGGAGCCATCTTAGTGTCGCTTGGCTTCTGTTCCTCATCTGCAGCCCTCATCCATCTCTCATGTCACCACCCGCCAGATCTGTGAAGCTCGACGGCCCGAAGCACCACCTCATTCTCAATCCGGCGAAAAAACTCTCGGTTGAAGATCTACAGACCACTGTCTTGCTACCTCAGACATCACTCATTCTTACACCTCCTGGTACTTGCTCTTTCATGCTCAGCTTGATTGAATCTGAAGACAAGCGGTTTGGTACGGATTCCGTCGCAACTACAAGGAACCGACACGGTAATGTTGGAGTCCAAAGTTTCTGCTCGGATTCATGTGTCATTGACTCTTCAAATCTCGTCAAGCCCATACAACAGGTCACCACTGCTCGCTCCCACTGGTTGATGTCCCTGTCGTCCTATAACTTTCACTTAAGCCGGCTCCCCAGCACGTCCAACCGAGTCACCACCACATCGGAGTCTGATCCCAAGGCCTCTCTTCTTCAAAGGCGCATACCGTCCAGTCAACCATCACAGCTTCATCACCGATGACATCTTCCCTCCGTCAACCGTCCAACGGCGCCGCCAAGCTACAGTTTCATCAAGTGTTGCCCTAATCTGTCTGTGCCTGGGCCAGACTCATAGTTTAAAAGGCCCAACACGAACAATGGCCCAACCTTTATGGCCCACTTGGTGTACTACTTTAGAGCCCATCAGCTGCATCACTTCAAAGCCTAAAATCTACATCGTCAAACCCAGCTTTCCTTCAACGAGAAAGTTCGACCAACCACAACACATCTTTTCCTTCGCGCTCCGTCCAGTCATATTGAGTGTCATCGGACTCACAAAGATGGAAACTACAGATCGCTCCGGCGAATCGAGAGACGGCGTGGGTGAATCATCACACAACAAAACCCTACTTGTCCTTGTGAGTATTTTGGGTATGGGCTTTGGTTTATGGTGTGAGCCTATGCTTAACAGATATAAAAATCCTTTTTGGGGGATGGGTCTCATAACCATGTTGGTGTCGCTTCCTGCATTTTCTTTAAATCTCAATGAGTCTGTTGATTGTTGGCTGAGGTCTCTTCTGGTTACTACTAGGACCTCCGACACGGTAATGACGAGGTGTGTGGTCCTGACTTGATTATACCATCTGCTACATCACTAGACATCATCTTGCCAAGCGTCTTCCTCCAACAACTTCCTCCGACAAAGTCGACCATTCTGTTCGGTTCAATGACAAAATCACCAATGGTTTCGGAGAAGAAAACAGTTTCAACAGTCTCAACATCTTGCTTATAGATCATGTTGCTCTCCGGATCAGCTGAGATTCACCTAGTCTCCCGAGTCAATATAATCGGTTCTAGAACTGATCTCTTGGGTTTATTCTTGATGCGGCTCTCCATGAAGCAAATTCTTGAGTTTTCATCACTCATGGTTCTCGCCAACACTTCAACAACACTCGTTAGAGCTATCATCGGCAATCTTCAGTCAAAAGAAGTCATCGGCATCGTTAACATCCGATTGATCTCGTGCGGTTTTGCACCTATTTCTTTCTTGCATTTGTCTAGATTGGAATATGGCGTAGCATATGTGGCTTTCTCAAGTCCATCTATCTGTGTAATGACTTCCAGTTTGTGCCATCTCTGGGCCTAAATCTCTTTTTAGTTTTTAATTAAAATTTCCGTGACAAAAAAAAGTATGAGAACATAATTTTCTTAGTTTAGTATCCCATGAAAGTAATTTTTCTTTGGACATTTATACTTCAACATGTTAATATGTATTTAAACTTAGTTTGATACTAATATAACCGGTTACTAGGTAATTCTACAGATATAAACATTTACAAAAACAAAATAATCAAATCGTTATGATTGATTATCTTTTTGCTTCTTTTTTTTTTGATAAAAATTGATTATTTTTTAATTTATATGATTGAAACATATATAAAATATTATTTCAAATTACATTATTTTGTTATCTTAATTAAATATATGATTTTGGGTATAATTATTTGGATTAGCTATGTTGTTTGGGTATCTATTTTTCCAACTGGATTATAATTAGATTAAATTAGATTATGTTTAATTTTATTTAGTTTGGTGTATCCTCATTTGTAAATATGTATTTATAATTTATGTATAAATTGTTATATGTTGTTTTGGGTTAAATTTATACTAGTTATTTTTATATTGAGATTATTTAAAAAAGTTATTAAGAAAAATATTAATATTAATAATGGCAATTAGTAAAATAATTAATTAATTAATGATATTACTGTAATTGACCATTGAATTAACGTAAAAAGAAAATAAAAAAAAATATTATGGAGATATTATTAACATGTCATGTGTTATAAAGAAGACAATATCATATATATACGAGTTAGTTTAATATATTTCTAAATTAAGTAATTAACAGTCTCATATTAAAAGTTCATTGATATTATATACAATTAAACTTTATAAAGCTTAATACGATTAGTTACATTTTTCTGTAACAAACGATATGATTGGTTACATTATTGAACATGACAAAAGAGATTTTCAGAATTGTTGTCTTATTGAAAAAGATTCTTTGACCAAAACATTTTACGTTCCTTTCTTGAATGGTTACTATTTTTTTCTTTCGCTCTTTGTCGGCTCAGTCATTAATATAAAAATCCCGTTCAAAACAATACAAATAATGTCCGGAAAAAGCCAAATTTACAAAATGTACATTTGATAAACATCACCAAAGAAATATTATTTTTAAAAAGCAAGACTTGGACTACAACCAGTGAAATATATTTCTGATATGTATACACACGTCACCACAGTTATAAGAGACCACATCCAGTAAGACTGCCAAATTGCTCAACTACTGCCATTTTCATCAAAAAGAAAAAAAGAATATCAAAAGACATATTACTTTGTGTAGACCCAAAATTTGTGTGTGGAAATGAAATTGCTGGAGGGTGATTAGATGACCATTTGGATTTGTTGCTCTCTTTCTTTTCCCATTTCTCTTTAATCTTTATTACCCAAAAACGCACCCACACTTTTGACCCACATCCACTTTCTTTATTTTTCTTCTTAAAATGTTCTAATCAGATATGCGTTTCTTTTTAAACCCACCCCTAAACATATTTTAACTTGAGTTTAATATTTATGTTTATATATATATGGACACACAAGTTTATATGTACAGATATATAGTCCCAACATTTGACGTTTGGATTATTGGATAGTTAACTATATCTCATGTACTGGAATTCTATCATTTACAATTATGTCTAATATACAATTATATTCGACTAAAGTCCTATAGTCTCAAGAAAACAGTACTATAATCTATAGTTTGATATGAATAGCGACTAAGTGCGCACTGAGTGAATCGTTACGGCTTTGAAATTTTCTGATTTATGGAACACTTATGACACGAATTTATCAGAAAAAGGTCAAAAGATACAAATGATGTGGATATAGACGCCCGACAATATGCATGGTTCAGCTCGAATTTGGTATGTGAATCATATTGAAAGCTGAAAATTATTTAATTAGATTTTCGAATGAATTTTTGCGTTAAAAAGTCTGATAATCTGCCAGACGTTGTCAGAAGGAATTTGTGTAAGTATATATTTCCCCAATCGCAGAGACGTATTATATTCGATTCGGTAACTAAATCATGAGGCATCGACACGTTTCTCCGATGCATTTACGTGGAATCCACCCATCTACATTCACATGACACAAAATGCACCTTTTGATATGCTAATTATAGCCACATAACTATAATGTTAATATGTCTAAGGGATCATTCTTTAATTTGGTCACGAAACTGTTGGAATTATCATGAAACTTCGTATGTAAAACTCATTTACGTTATTCATATTAAGATGATAATTAAAATCAGAGTTTCATCTTTTACATAATAGGGTTTATGTGTTTCATTAACATCAATAATAAAACAAAAGATATGGAGCTTGCTTTATAAGATGATATATCAAAATGCATAGCCTACTATGATGAGTTCATTATACACTTGGTCTCTTAATTATTCATTGAATTTGATGTGTCCAGCAGAATAGGATAATATACCGATATAACACTAGTCACTTAGTCAGGACTCAGACACGTTTTTGGATTTGTGTATTGACCGCTTAATTAGTTTAAAAAGAATGGAAAGAACCACCACTAAAAAACGATGTAAATCTAGATGTCCTAGGGATGGAATCATTAAACTTTTTCTGATTAGTTTGAAATGAAAAATTTCGTAATAAAAATAATTCATATCAGTTCTCATCATAGATTAATATGGGACCTAGTATATTACAATTGAATCTATCTAGTTAACCTAATTAAATTTAAGATACAAATTCCACACAACCTTCCACAACTAAGAAAAGTAGCCACTATTGTCCCTTAAAGTGGAATTAATACATATTTTATATAAGATAATGGATGTTCAACTACATTATAAAATATAATATAAGGTTTTGAGACATAAACATGATTCTAGATGCATATCTATGGATATAATAATACATGCAAAAAAGTGTCCAATGAGTTATTGAGATGTGGTTGGCTTTTCTGTAAGCATTAACTTAGTATTATGTGGTTCACATTTTGGATAAGCAATTCTATCAACAGACCCATATATATATAGATGTTCTCACATATATAAGCATGGCACTCACATATGCACATGCGGCGCATATTCACACACATATATATATATATATAACAAATTATTTTCTGTAAGAAAAGGAATCCACCAAATGTAATCAGTTTTTAATTGATTATCGTCTTACATAACGTAGTCCAAATTGATTATGGGGTATGTTACTGTTACTGGCAAAACTTTCAAATACGTAAAATTCGGTATTACTAGTCATGACATAAGATGCGACAAACCACGTAATCATGTGATTTGATTGTTATTATTACTTTCAGTCTCACATTGTCATTGTAATAATTGCTTGAAACTATAGACGATACACACACGTAATAACTTTGGCCAAAAAATATACACGTAATATATTTTAGAATATGTGTTCAAAAGAAAATATTTTAGAATATTTTACACGTCTTGTTCTGATTATTACAAGCCGACTTCTTTTTTTTCTTGGCAACTTACAAGCCGACTTCAAACGGAGAAAATAAAGATATGAAATGGTGACAACCACTTGAGGTGGTGGGGTTTTGGGATGAATAGTAGTTTTAGAACCACATAAGGTGGTGGATTTATATTATTTTTGTATAAATATTTTATATGATTTGGATTTTTGATATTCTATTTTCACGTAGATAAATTTATATAATGTATATCAACAAATAAAAGGTTAAGATATTCATTTTGAAAATACAGATATACACATACATGTGTACCATCTACATTTATGTTAGAACTATTTATTCTCTAAACAGAACAATCTATTCTATTATTTTTGTATAACAGAGATTACTAATATATATACTGTTGTCTAGTAACTTTATATATATAATCATAGTAAACATTTCTTCTTCCTTTTAACGACTTCTCTAAATTGAACAATCATAATGTACATGTATTGTCCGATATATAAACTACTTCTAATATACATATATATATATATATATATATATATATATATATATATATATGCTCTAATTCACGTTAACCATGTATAAGTTTTTAGTATTGTTTGGTCATGTAGATCAAAAATATATGCCTTAAGTTTTTTTCAGAAGAGATCGAAATCGATAACAGACAAGACATCCAACAAATATTTTGTCCACTATATTTTTCTCAACAGAAGAACGCATTTTCAGATAACATGGTATATTTTTGAGTTATGGGTCCCAGACTTACGTAGGATTGAACCCAATTGATTGTTGCTACCACGTGGAATTCACTTTGTCAACTTGTGTTTCTTCATTGATTTAACCTCTCAAGATCGATCATTTGTGACCACGAGTCTAGGAATTAGGATAGAGCTAGGTGTCCCTATGCGTCACACTCCATATATGTACGTATATAACCCATATTACAACGATTTTCTCTTTGTATAATCCAATGGTTAACGATTGCTCCCAGTTGGTTAACATCCGTACATGAATCACGAGTTAGGCCAATAGCATGAATAACTAGATTTTTTTTTTTGTAAACGATGAATAACTAGATTTACTAGATATAGACATATAGTTACATTTAATGTCATATGCATGAATGAACTAGACGTCGACATACACATATATATACAAAGTTTTTATAATAACGTGCTTCAAATGGTGATTGGCTGATTGTTATTGTTATATTAGTATAGTCCCAATGGCCGTGATTGCATATAAGTTTTCCTTTTGCTTTCGCATGTTCTACCAACAAATAGGATCATCCTGAATTTTTATTTTTTTTTGGATCATCTTGAATATTATCGTTTATGCCGCTCTAATTACAATAAAAAAAACGTAACATGATAAAATATCTAGAAGCATAATGTAATGGTATCTACCATATTAAACTAAACAACTATTTCCTTCCACATCAAACACACTACTGATCTGATCTTTTAGTAGCCACAAGTTTTATTTATCTAATATGATTGGTTTCACTAAGTCATACAAACCGAATATTTATATGTAGAATGTTCTATCCACTTACTTTAGACATAATGAATTCATGACACCAAATTGCTAAACCGAATAAAACCGGAATAATTAACGCCAACGTCATTATAAATAAAATTTAATGACAAATATATAAAAGAAGAACAAAAGGAAGAAAGCAGAGAACACTGAACAAATCCAAATATTATTTTTGATATAAATACAAAGAACCTCTCACCACTTGGTTCTCAGGAAAAGCACATTAATTCTATAAGTGTTTTCTCTCCTCTCTGTTCCTAACTCAATTCTCTTACATACAAACCCTAAATTTTGACATTTTCTAACCTTAAGAACATAAAATAACCCCAAAATTTTGTTAAATTTTCTTGTCTTAAAGCTTAACAAAGCAAATCGAGATGGGACTAAGGATGTCAGAATCAGCTAAACCTTACTTTGCAATGGTTTGTCTTCAGTTTGGATACGCCGGTATGAACCTGCTCACTAAAACCGTCCTTGACCGCGGTATGAGCCATTACGTTCTTGTTGCATACCGCAACGCTTTTGCCACAGCCGCGATCGCACCTTTCGCATTTCTCTCTGAAAGGTAAAAGAAGTCCATATTGTTTCTAAGATATCATTTCTTTTGTGCGTTTTGTAATATTTCTGCGTTGGGGGATTTTGTAGGAAAGTGAGGTCAAAGATTACGTTTTCAATATTCATGCACATATTTGCTCTTGCTCTTCTCGGGTTAGTCTTCTTAAACCATCTCAAAAAGACGTTTTGTATTATTGAATCATGAAAACGATTACATGTATAAGGCTAAATATTATCATTTTATGCAAACAGGCCTGTGATTGATCAGAATCTATATTACATCGGTCTGAAACTCACATCTCCGACGTTTTCCTTGGCCGTCAGCAATATTGTGCCCGTAATAACTTTTATTCTCGCCACTCTATTCAGGTACATATACATACTACATAAAAGCAATATTTTAATTGTATTTTCGTACGTGGATATGCACCAATTCATACGTTGGTATAAAGCAATTTATATGTAGCGAGATAATAAAATATGAATATTGATGTGTTTTATGTAAATATATGAATATAGGATGGAGAAAGTGGAGATGAGAAAAGTAAGATGCCAAGTAAAAGTAGCGGGTACTTTAGTGACAGTGGTTGGATCCATACTGATGATATTATACAAAGGTCCTTTCATCACTTTCTTCCGATCTCACCTCACCACCACCTCCACTGCATCTTCGCCGCTGGCTGGTGATTATCTTAAAGCCGCCGTCTTCCTCCTCCTAGCTTCCCTCTCATGGGCTTCCTTCTTCGTTCTTCAGGTATCATTAGTGATTCAATCTTAAAAAGTGGTTGGTATTATAGTTTCGTGAGAATTTGGAGGATTACAATATTCAAAGAATAAACATTCTCACGACTTAAAAAAAAACATTCTCATGACTTTTGATTTATACAATTTGTTATAGGATATAGAAAGATATATGGATCTAACTAATGAGAGCGTTATATGTTATGATTTTATTTTTATTAGGCATTGACTTTGAAGAAATACGCAGCCCATCTCTCTCTATCAACCATGATCTGTTTCATGGGAACGCTACAATCCTTGGCCTTGGCCTTCGTAATGGAACACAATCCTTCTGCTTTGAACATCGGTTTTGACATGAACCTTCTAGCTTCTGCTTACGCGGTCCGTTCTTTTTCTTTAAATTTCACCATGTTTGTACATAACCCATCAATTCACAATAGATGAAATTGAGACTTATGTATTGTGATTGGTACGATTACAGGGAATAATGTCATCGAGCATAGCTTACTATGTTCAAGGACTTATGATGCAGAGAAGGGGGCCTGTCTTCGTCACGGCTTTTAACCCTCTTGTTGTCATCATTGTCTCCATAATGAGCTTCTTTGTTCTCGGCCAAGGAATCTACCTAGGAGGGTATGTTAACAACAACCAATTTATTATATTATATATTTGGTTTAGTCTTGGTTCATTCTTGTAATTAACGTAAACCTGAATTTATTTTTATACTTTATAGGGTTATTGGAGTGGTTGTTTTAATGGTGGGCGTCTATGCGGTGTTATGGGGCAAACACCTAGACGATGATGTCAAAGAAATACGCCGTGAAGATAACATTTTAGAAGCAATTAAGTGTTGTAGTGGCAATAATGGTCTCTCGATCATGCCAACAATTGATGAAGCTGATGAGAATGTTGAAACGGGTAAAATTCAGGCGGTTGAGAAGGAAGCATCGGTGGTTGTTGTGGTTTTTTGCCGTGAAAATGTGGATAACATTTCACGATGCTAATTAGATGGTTTTTGTTTTTGTTTGAGGCGAAGTTGGGGAGAAGAGTAACTTGTTTTTGATACTTGTAAGTTTGAATTCCCTCTCTTGCTTCAAATGTCTTATTTATAGTTTTGACTTAGAGTAAGTAAGGATTCTATGTACCATCCATTTTGATCCTTAACTAGCGATAAGCTATGTAAATCACTGCATTTGGTATTCATCTGCAACTACGTACGTACCACTATATTGTGGATTAGCGAAGATACATAACAAATTGTATTTCTTATTTTCAATTGTTTCATAATAAGTGTTGATTTACAAGCTTGTTTCAAAAAAAAAGAAAAATTAAAGCGTTGTTGTATAAATCTTACTCTTTCAAGAAAAAAAAAGAAAAAAGAAAATATTCCCTTTATAAGAACCAGTTTAAGCCTAATCGATATATGATTTTAGTTACGAAGAATCAATTAATTTTTTTTTTAACTTTTTCCTATCAAAATCAAAAACTATTGCCTTCATCGCATCATTCAATTAAAGGCCAAACTATTTTCATAATATTCTAAATATATGTAAAAGTATTATTTTTATCATGATTTCTCTTGTTTACTTTAAAACATTACTATTTTTTGACACATTTACTTATTAATACATAATTTATTACATTAGACCAAATTTCATATTAGTTTCTGTATTTTAAAATTTTGATTTTTTTAATGTTGAATAGAAAATAGGTCATGAACGTCCAAAAGGTTCTCCAAACTAATAATTTTACATTAAGCCATAAAAAATTTGCAAAACGAAGACTTACAAGATAATGAAGGAAATTGGTTCTCTTTGAGAAGTTTGTTCTTGATACCATTATGAATTTGATTATTTTAGTTGTATTTTAAATTTTCAAGTTTCCAATTTTTGTTTCACAGAGTTTCCATTTAGACCATATAAACTCCAAGTCAACATAGCATTAATTATCACTCAACAACAATATTGAGAATCATTTTTTTTTTGAGAAAACAATATTGAGAATCATACCAACTACTATTGATGTTTCTCGGCCCCGAGCCCATTAACTACCGAAGAAAGTTAAACCTTCTATGAGTATTCAATCCATAATCTCTTTTGATCTGGCACCAAGTTATGATTGTGGGATAAGTGATTTCTGTTACATAAATCATCATTCTCCAAATGTGTCACTAAAGCAGACATTTCAGTTAATAAGAGCAACATTAGTGGTAGAAACCAACTAAGTTTCTCAAAAAAGACAAAATAATCTTATTTCATTTTTCTTTAACTTTATATAAGTGTTAGCACACTAATTAATTGCCACATGTAAAATTGATTTCTCAAGACATGAAAAAAAATTCTTCATGAAGGTATTTTCTACACTATCTCTCTTTTTTTTTCAATTATCTTTTTAATTTTTAGTGATGAGAAATTCTTTGAAAACTCCTCACTAATGGTGCTCTAAGAGTTGTATAGCGAAGATATTTGTAGCACAAATGCAGACTATTACATTTATCATTAATGGTGTCAACTAATATAACTTAGTCTGAGTAAATCAATCCATTAAGTGACAAACCGATTATTTTACTTTAAAAAGGTTAAAATGCAATTAATAAATCATTATGACTGAATTATATGAAAGTTATAGTCTGCTTTCAAGGTATTGTTGTTGTGTCACAGTTAGAATCAGATTTATATAATATATTTCTGATAACACTACCAGGCATTGAATCAAATATGAATCATTGAACTCACTTTTTTTTTTTTTTTTTTGTGAATCATCATTGAACTCACTTTAACGTACACAAAACTCTACAGAAACATCCAAAAAAGTAAATAGTTTTATGTCTCATCAAATCCACTCACCCACCCAGTGCAGAACTAACCTTTTATACTGTCACAATCAAAATTTTAAAATATGTCCTTACACAATATCGCTAGACAGTGAAAATAGCTTAAATTTTTATTTAAAAGTCAAAGTCTATAGTCTGTTTATAAAAAACAGTGTAGTAAATACACTCATTTTTGAAATATAGTTTTTCTTATATTTTTTCTATAAAACCATCCATTAGATTCACATATTGAAGTCCTTTAATCGTAACTATTTCAAATGATAACATAACCAACCCATTTAATATTTCTTGTAACATGGTAGACCACAAATAAATCTTATCAGCATCAACTTCGAAAATTTTGATTTAGTTGTGGCGACTACACCTGAATGATCAATAATGTGCGATAAACAATTTTTGTATATTTGATATAACAATCATTTTTTTTTCAAAAAATCAAACATTTCAATAGACTTTCGAGCTTTTTCGGGCATTGATTCTCGAAGAATCATTAGTTCCTTAAAAAAATCATCACCAAATATATATAAAGCGTACCATTCTTTAAAGAAACTTCCAGATTCAATTATGATGTCTTGGAAATATCTTCACATGCCTCTGTTGGCTTTTTAAAATTAAATAAAATCCAAAAATTAAATTCATACTTTCGGATTTTTTTCAAATCTGAATTCAAATAAAGGTAGAGCTTGATCCATACATGTGTTAGAGTAATCAATCTTTAAGCTCTCATCTGTTGATAATTTATTATATATTTAATCTTGAAGAAAAACTAAAAAATTATTAATATATTTAATTTTAAATTTTTTTATAGATATTGTTGAGAGGTTTAGAAAATTTTATTCAAACTAAAAAATGCCTAGTAAGTAATATTTTAATTAAAACCCCTATAAATTCATTTATTTATAGATATAATTAAGATTTTTTAAAAACAATATGTCGTACTAATTTAGATGCTCCAATTGTTTGGGTGGTTTGCCCTCTGACCGCCCTGCACCCACCTACTCGACTAGACAAGCATTTTTTCCGTTATGAAACAAAATAATTAAGAACAGGCCCTGGAATCACATGGCCAGACAAGTATATGGATCTTTAAAGATGCTCAAGTGGATTTGCAGATAATTCAAACTTTTCACAGTCTCACCTCTTAGTCCAACAATTAATCTTGTAATCTATTGATCCAATGTAGATTTGGTAAATAATTAGCCTTTTAATATTTTTTTATAATCAAAGGCATATGCTTCAGTATTTGATTTCTCCTTGCACGTGCGTTTCCTTATTAAAACCTAGCTACATGCATGCATGTGTTTGAACACTGATGATGCAACAATGCTTAACATTTAAGTGAAAACATTTTGCTAACAATTAAAAAGAACGAACAACTTCTTATAAACTATTTAATTCAAACGTCGAAAAATTCTGTAAGATAATACTATTAATTTTCACTAATATCATAATATTGTAAAATTATGAAACAAAACAGAAAGATGTCATCACTAACTGTAATATACTAATATGTATGAAAAGCTGCAGTAACAAAAAATGCAGCTCAGCTGCTCAAGCAAATGGATTTCACCTCAGTTGATTAGATAACAAGTGAAATATCAAAGTAATTAATGAAATTCGTCTTTTTCTCCGATAAATTTCCATACTAGTAAAAACGGTTAAAACCCCAAATCTAAATAATGATATTCAAGACAACTAATTTAAATCAACCTCTGTTCCTTTATCTTTCACTACCAACTTTCCCGTAAATCAATAATCGACATTACCCACTTTTTGTTTGTGCCATGAATATTTTCATGTTTTACATTTTTTTGGGAAAGGATTTTAAATTTATTCAGATCAGAAAAGACTTCTGTACAAACTAATGCAACTAAGAGAGTAAGAGGTAGTTTGTGACATTTAAAAAAAAAAAAAAAAAAAACAGAGCCAAATGTCTATTCTCTAGCTTCAAACCAAATTGCCAAAGCTTAGAAGAAATTTCTCCCTCCTCGTCCTTGCAATGAGATGATTCTGTTCCGTATCTGCTTATCAATGAACTTGATAAGTATACTTGTGGTTCGATGATGCTTGCCATGTCTCATGCCATTCCTCTCAAGCCATATGGTGTGTACCGAGACTTGAAAAACATTAGCGCATGAGGAACTTCACAGTACCTGATGCAGAGCTGGTCGATAAAAGGTGCAGAACCTGGGCCCATAGGTCAAAGAAGCTCTGTCCCATAAGCTTCTTCATGAAGCTCTTCCATATCTCTTCCGAGAAAGAGCAACTAAAAACATGTGATCGCGGGTTTCGATAGCAGAGTTACAAAGCACGCACTGAGCATAATTGCCATGTTTTATAATGATAATGAACTAATAACAGTAAGAAATTATTAATGTAGTATTCCTTTCATACCATAAAGATAAAATTATCATGTTTTCACACATATTTAAAATATATATTGAATCTATATCATAAACGCGTCATTTAATGACTATCGATTTTAATAAAGTCAAACCAATAATAATTTAATAAACTTAATTAATGTTTTAAAATTTTTTTAACTTACTATTGTTATGATTTTATAAAAAATAAAAGTTATATATGTGAACATTTTTTTTCTTTTAAAATATGAAACGAAATAAGTATTCTACAATAAACAAAATAAATCGGCTCACCAAGTTTCCTCCCTAATATAAATCAAACTCTCGACCAGATCTGTCTACAAAGTGAATTTGATTTACACATTTTTTCCCTTTTTATAGTAATACTCGATTTCATCACTCCCTCTAGAAAGTAAACAAAAAACTCATGTCATGGTTTCTTATAACGGCGGTCATCGCCGCAGTCGTGTCTTACAAACTGATCCAGCGGCTAAGATTCACGCTCCCACCGGGCCCACTCCCTAAACCAATCGTCGGTAACCTCTGCGACATAAAACCTGTCCGGTTCATATGCTACTATGAGTGGGCACAAACCTATGGACCAATCATATCGGTCTGGATAGGCTCGGTTCTAAATGTTGTCGTATCTAGCGCCGAGCTAGCAAAAGAAGTGCTTAAAGATCACGACCAGAAACTCGCCGACAGGCATCGGAACAGATCAACGGAAGCATTCAGCCGCAACGGTCAGGATCTGATATGGGCTGATTATGGACCTCACTACGTGAAGGTGAGAAAAGTTTGCATGCTTGAGCTCTTTACACCTAAACGACTCGAGTCACTCAGACCTATCCGTGAAGATGAGGTCACTTCCATGGTTGAGTCCGTCTTCAGAGACTGTAACCTTCCTGGTACGTCATCATCGTTCCTTAGATCGCCTTTTCAAAAAAAAAAATCTCCATTAACGGAGTTTTAGTAACCTAAAAGAAGTCTTCAAAAAAGAAAGAATAAAAGAGAATTTTGCGATTCGTGTGGAAATGCTCTGATTAATATTTATTAAACCAATAATATTTATTAAAAGTATTATAAATACTTGAAAACCTAATTTATAAATATCTTCAATAAATGTTTCAAGATATTTCTAAATGAATTCTTAGTTATTTCAGAATATAAATTTTAGTAAATTATTATTAGTTACATTTTAAAGATATTCAAGATAGAAGTTTCCAAATAGAATTGCTGAAAATTCTATTTTATACAATAAAATATTTCAAGCATAGAAAAAAAGTTAATGATTTTAAATTATGTATCTTAAATTTTTGAGAACCCAATTTTAAAATATATCAAGTTAAATATTCTGAGATAGTTAATTATCCACGTGCTACTTAGGAAATGATCAAATATAAATATGTTTTCATGTTCTCTTTGTTGTTACTTGTTATCAAACCTCAAATGTATTTAAATAACTGATTTATGTTAGTAAATGATCTTAATTATGTTATTGTTATTTGGTTATAAATTTGTTTCAGTAATCAACATAGCTTTTTCTCCATACTGAATTTATTACATATCCTCAGAAAACATAGCCAAAGGAATACAACTGAGGAAGTACTTAGGAGCAGTTGCGTTCAACAACATAACGCGGCTAGTGTTCGGAAAGCGTTTCGTGAACGCGGAAGGTGTGATGGACGAGCAGGGGCTTGAGTTCCACGCCATAGTGTCCAACGGTCTGAAGCTAGGTGCTTCACTGTCGATAGCTGAACACATTCCCTGGCTCAGGTGGATGTGTCCGGCTGATGAGAAGGCGTTTGCTGAGCACGGTGCTCGCCGCGACCTCCTTACTCGAGCTATCATGGAAGAGCACACTTTGGCCCGTCAAAAGTCTAGTGGACCTAAGCAGCATTTCGTTGATGCGTTGCTTACGTTGAAGGATCAGTATGATCTTAGCGAAGACAACATCATTGGTCTTCTATGGGTATGTTTTACTGCTTAAATGGAGACACATCCGGATGAAATATTTTGCTTCACCCTTAATTTTAAAGAGTAATTATATACAGATAAAATATTCCCTAAATTATTAAAAAAGTCTACTAAAATTAAACTAAAAATATTTATATCCTCAAGAACCTTAAATTCGGCTGATGGAATCAATTGAGAAGTAATTCTTATTTAGACACTTTATAGTTTATTCTGTATAAATTAATTGTTTCTCACGTTAGGGTTCATGGTGTGCGTATGCAGGATATGATCACGGCAGGGATGGACACAGCAGCGATAACAACAGAATGGGCCATGGCGGAAATGATCAAGAATCCAAGAGTGCAACGAAAGGTGCAAGAAGAAATCGATAGAGTCATTGGGCTTGACCGGGTCCTAACCGAGCCAGACTTTGCTAGCTTACCCTACCTGCAATGCGTGGTTAAAGAATCATTCAGGCTGCACCCACCAACTCCTCTAATGGTTCCTCACCGAGCCAGCGCAAACGTCAAGATAGGAGGCTACAACATTCCCAAAGGTTCAAACGTTCATGTTAACGTGTGGGCGATGGGTAGAGACCCGGCCGTATGGAGAAACCCATTAGAGTTTAGACCAGAGAGATTCCTGGAAGAAGATGTTGACATGAAAGGTCATGATTTTAGGCTGCTTCCGTTTGGAGCTGGAAGACGAGTTTGTCCCGGTGCACAACTTGGTATCAACTTGGTGACTTCGATGTTGAGTCATTTGCTTCATCACTTTATTTGGACACTGCCTCAAGGGACTAAGCCAGAGGAGAT
This sequence comes from Brassica nigra, assembly GCA_016432835.1. Lineage (NCBI taxonomy): Eukaryota > Viridiplantae > Streptophyta > Magnoliopsida > Brassicales > Brassicaceae > Brassica > Brassica nigra. The sequence continues at coordinate 62,733,476 of CM028246.1, forward strand.
TGACATGTCTGGAAACCCTGGAATCGTTACTTTCATGCGTACTCCTGTTCAAGCCGTTGCCACGCCTAGGTTGTCTTCTCATCTGTTTAAACGTGTGCCTTTTAATATGTGAATGACTCTTCTCATCTACCTTCTTCTGATGCTACGGATGCTGAGGGTCTTGCTGTTATTTTGTATGCATGTTTAGTTTTGCGGTTTATCATGGAAATAAGCAAAGAAACCAGCTTCTTTGTCATTGAGTTTAACGATCTTCAAATCAACAGAAACCCATTATAAATAAATAAACTTCTAGGGAAACAGAATAAGTTTCTTGGTTACATTACCTTCATGTATTTTTACATTACCTTCATGTATTGTTACATTACATTACACACACCAAGCTATCTCAGACTTCATGCCCCACTTGTGTAATGAGGAAAACATCCCTTGTTAAACTCGACAAGCACCCTGTCTCCTTTTTTTTAACTCTTTAAGTAAATTTAATACGGTATGTGACATGGTACCTTTAACACAAGACTTTATTTTGGATGGTTAACAACAAATACAGAGTTTTTTACTGTGCCTTATGGTCTTTATGGACAAAGAAGATGAGAGCATAATACTATTTTTGAGTGATAATAACGAATAAGCAAACATTTGTGGAACAAAGATTTGGTAGCAAGATATCAGAGAACTTATTTTTCATGGGTTTGGCTTTGTTGAACCATCGGCTATATATAACTCATTTCTTGTTGTTATCATCTTCACCAGAAGCTGGAACAGATCTTCCGCTGCTAGAAACGAGGTTTTTGATGGTTGACTTCAAGTCTACGTCCTTCATAAGCGAGTCCAACGTCACGTGTACGCCTGTGTTCACAATAAAAAAACAGTTTGCATCTCAATTAAATTAAAAGCTGGAAACCTTCTGAGCCCTTTTCTTTGTGATGGTACTTACGGTATCTCCAGTAATGTTTTGGGTTTGTGGGGTCATTGATCGTCTCTTCTTTTGCAGGACGAGCAGTGTACTCTTCTTTCAGAGCCAACATATCCTAATTGTTCCAAGAGCAAAAACACGTATGATAAAAGGTTCTAAGATCTCAGGATGCATCGTGGTGTTCGAATGAATACCTGAAGTGGGAAAATAGCCCACATTGATGGAGCTTCAACATGTTGCCTCAGAATGAAATGGGTTATCTCTGGAACACACTGACTTGGAGGGATTTCATCAACACCAATCACTTCCTTGAAGTAACGTTGCCTTCTCTCTTCATCCTCTTCCCACCAAGCTCGCAGTGTAGAGCAGTCGTGGCATGAAGGAGCACAGACCTAATATATGGAGACAGTGGACCGTTACAAGTTCTTCAGGAAATGAATGCAAGGATGCTATAAGTGTGAAAGACAAGTTATGAGATCTAACCGTCATGTAGTCATAGTTAGACGGAATCCCGAACTCCGCATCAGACTCACTAGGCATGCGCTGGATGCGCAGGCCAACCAAAGCCAGTTCTTTCATAACCTGAGTAACTAGATATTTTAGCATTCCCAACACATTATATGTATGCTTCTACACAATGAGAAGCTGTATGAATCAAGAGTGAGGAAAACAGGGTAACATACAGGATGTACACAAGCTGGAACGAGACCGAGATCCTCTCCACAGGCCAGCATATTAGACGAATTCAACAGAGCAGGCAGGGTTTTCAAAGCATTTTTCCTCCATAGATCCTCTTGGCGATGGAAATAGTAGTCATAGTATAGTCTCTTCAGAACATTTTTGCTGTATCAAAAGACGTTAATCAGAGTTTCTCATGTTGATGAAAATTAAGAAAAAAAATAATAAGAGCAGACGAGAATCTGTGTGTGCTATAGAATCAAAGGAAACGAAAACAGACTTCTTGATTTGGATCTATACTACTGTGATTAGGAAAAGGTTTTGAAAGTACCTGTGATCATCCAAATCCTGGAAACTTGAAGTATCCTCAATATTAAAGCGAGGATAGAATTTTCTTGCATCCTCTGGATCTTTGATCAGAACAACATTCTAGGGACACATATTCAATTGAATAAAGAACTGAGAACAGAGAACTCGAGAGACACATAAAGTGGGCAGTGTTATTTTGTAGTTAACAAGGAGAAGAAATGTAGAAGCAATTTACCCGTAAGATGTCAAAGACATCACGACGAACTTTGTCTTCATTTTCTAGCAACAAAGACTTCTCCGCTAATGACTTCAGCTTTGCTGCAATCTTTTTCTCTGTGTTGCTGTCCTCCTTGAACTAAAGCATAATTTATAGGAAACATATTAAGAAAGTTTAGATATCTATCCACTGAGAAAAACCCATAAAAATGTTGACAGCAAAAATTCAAGATCGATCTAGAACTTTAAACTTCGTGCATCATCATGATGCTCTATTAAACCTTGGTAACATATGGAAACCCAAAACATTATCTGTCTCATAGGTTATCATCATAATGCAGAGCTATGCTAAACTGTTATAAAATTGCTAGCGTGGTTGCCCAAAGGAAAACTCTCTCTAGATGGGGGCTTGTACTGACCTCGTACATGTCTTTCTGAGTTTCATTCAGAAAATTTGACGCAATAAATGGCCAGAAATCTCCAAATTTCTCCTGAAAGAACAGAACAGTGACATACATCAAATAAATAATGAAAAATTTATGAGGTAATGGTTGTCCTTGACATCTCACAAATCAAACTTACTAAGCTGTAATCGGTCAAAACTAACCTCAAGAAACTTCTTCTGGACATAAGGCTTGCTTAGTCGGTCAAAATCCCATATTCCCTCCTTTTCCAACTCTTCCTGTGTCAGAAGCAGGATGGTCATTTCTCTTTAGCTTTACACAGAGTTCAGCTGTAGACATGAGTTTTGAAAAACAAAACTCAAACTGTAAAGGTTGTTTGTGTACCTGACTTAATGGAATAGATGGACGGAACTTCCCCACTAAACCAGTCATAGCATGAGCTGGAAGTTCCCAGATACGGAAGAATCCTAAAATATGGTCAATCCTATACGCAGTGAAATAATTTCCCATCTACAAAGCAAGTAAGCAATGTGGTCAGACCACAGATTGCAACGGTCGTTGTAAGGACAGTAATGCCAACCTGTGTCAAGCGAGCACGCCACCAACCATAGTTGTCTTTTGACATTTCCTCCCAGTTATAAGTAGGAAATCCCCAGTTCTGACCATTTTTGTCAAAATAGTCTGGAGGTGCCCCTGTTGACGTATTCATGCGGAACAGATTCCTGTTAACCCACGTGTCGACACTGTTTTTGTCAACGCCAATAGGTAGATCTCCTTTCAGCACGACTCCTCTCTTCCTTGCATATTCAGATGCTTCTGACAACTATTAAAAAAGGAACAAGCACACACTTTTAATTGAAACAGTCAATAACCACCTTTGCTTACAAAAATGTGACATAACTTGATGAAATATCAATGAATCAGAACATACTCACCTGAACATGTAAGTGGTACTGGATGTAGTAGTGGAAGCATATAGTGTTGTAATGCAAGCTGTCCTTGGATGTCAATTTTTCAAGCTGCAGCATGTGTTATTCAGAGATGTTAGAACTTACTGAAACTATCCAGATGAATTACATCTTGCAAAGCTTGAACTAACTGACCACTGAACTTCAACAATATTAAAGCATATAATACCTTGTCTTCTGTGTAGTCAGAGAAGGTTCCCCACTGGCTATGATCCGAAGTCTCGAAAAAGTCACGGAGAAAGCAGAAAGCTGCATATGGTTTCAACCAGCCCTTTCCAGGAAAACAAAACTCAGTCAGGAAAATGGAAAGCTGAAGTCAGCCTTTGGAGGCAGAAAATCTTTACATGTATCAGATTTTAAAGCAAACCTCGTTCTCAGAGAAGAATTTCTGGAAAGAGCTTGAGCTCAACGTCTGGTCTTTCTCGAGGTCGAAGATCTTCTTGGCAATTGAAAGCTTAGTTTCCATGGTAGCCTCATAATCAACATCCTACGCATAAGAATCTTTAAATCATTAGTCTGCACTCGAACTCTACTGTGACGCCCTAACGAATGACACAGCATGGTAGACACAAACAAGAACAATTAAAGCATTACATTCTTGTCCAGTTGCTTCTTTGCCTGCTCAATTTCTTCCTGAAAGGAAACGTAAATACGTCAGCTAATTTATTTTTCAGGAGAATAGTTCTTTCAGGAACCTATAAGTGTACAAAATTACCTTTATGTCTGCTGGCAAACTTTCAGAGAGAGCCTGTACTCTAAGATATAATGGATGCAATGCAAACACAGATAGGGAACTGCAAGAGAGAAGCAAAAATCCAAAAGAAGATTAAAGGTGAATCAGACAGTTCAATGAGACGTATAACTAAGTAGAGAATTAATATTCACCAAAGTGATACTAACATACCTGTAGGGATACGAGTCCCACCACATCTTATGCACGGATGTGTCATTTACTGGTAAAAGTTGTACTAGATGCAACCCCGAATCTACAGACCAGTCAACAAGCAGCTTCAGATCGAGAAACTCTCCCACACCAACATCATCTTCTGATCTAACAGAGAACATGGGAACTGCAACACCAGCACCCCTCCATGGCATTTCCTACAAGTAAAGTTAATTAATCAAGACAACATTGATCCTGTCACACCAGAAGCTAAGCTCATAATCTGTTACTTACTCGAAACAAACCATCTGACATGACAATGTACTCCTGTTTGTTACTGGTTGAGTGAAGAGAAACCTCTCGATTGCCACCAGATTCCAGACCTACGTTACCGTCCTTTTGAACTTTACAGTATCTATACGTGAAATGACAGTTAAGAACCCAACACGCAGGAAGCATATGAGTAGTGATATATGAAATATTTGCCACAAATCAGTCTGGAAGCAAAGGAAAAAGGATATTTGATAGGAAAGTCTGCTTTAAGAATCAAGCAATCTGCTTCCCACATGGATTCACCAACATAGTTGAGTCTAAGTCCACTTTCAACTTTCCATTTACCCAACTTCCCTGAGGTGCCTAGAACATACACCTGGCATGTCATATCAAGGATAATAAAATGTTAGCTACAGACATTACATCAGACTCGACCACGAGAATAAAGAAGCCCAAGAAAGGCATACCGATGTTCCTTCTCCAACGTCTGGGCAACAGATTTTGAATTGGACAACAACTGAATCTATTTACAAGAAAAAAAAAGTCATATGGTCCACAAAAGTTAGCCAAGAGAGATCTATTCACAACAGAGAAAACGGTGTGACAGGTTCAGAATAAACAAAAGTGTTACCATCTTGATCCGACTTATTCTCAAATACCCCTAGAGGTTTTTCTACTTCCACATCACCAGTGTTGCCGAAGATGACATCTTTAAAGGCGCTTCTAAATGGGAGAGCTTGATCCCCACTCTGAAACAATAAAAGAACATAGCTTTTCAATAGAAAATCAAAAGGAACAATCGTTGCTAGCCTAGCCATTGTTTAAAGCCCAAACCTGCCAGAGATCACGAAGCTGCACAGACTCTCCACTAGTCAATGTCTCAGGCACCACAAGCTTCCTCTTCATCCCAAACTCAGTCCTCAGCACATTCTTCAAGTCATCCACAACATAGTAGCAGTAGTCACAGGTAAACCCAGGTGGGACAGAAACAGAACCACTCCAGATGAGCTGGTCCTCTTGCTGAGACGGCTTTAGCAGCAAGCCTTTTTTAACGTTCCCGGAACCAAGTCCAGGAGCCGAGCCACAGACCAGAAGGCTCTGTCCCCAGTGAGTGAAATACGGTATCCAGAAGCTAAGTCTGACCATTGGCTTACTCGACTTGGTGGTGGTGGTGCTCAGAGAGAGCGATCCTAGATTCACCATTCTCTAAAACAGAGTAACGAATAAAAATCAAAACTTTGGCAAAACCCATATCACAATCACATGAATTTACCTACTTATCCGACACACAATCCAAGAACCACATAATTAAAAGTGAAAGTCAATAGAACATTAACACGCAAGGCAGTGGAGTAAATCGAAAATCACGGGAAGAAAGTGATCACCTTTGCTTGTTTCAAAGCGTGAATCTAGAGACGGGTGGTGAAGGAGTGTTGTGTTGGTGAGTGAAGACGAGACACTGTTTACTATATATGGCAATAAATGATTCTCTCAGTGACGTATACTGATGATCATTACAAATCAAGAAAGGCTGTCTTTTTCAAAAGAAGATATTTTTAGTTTCGTTCGATCGCTTTGCGCCGTTCATTTTTCTTTTTAAATAAGAAGGTCACGCTCACGAGATAGCTCGCAGGAGAGCCTCATTCGTGTCCAGACATTCTCATTTTTATTTATTTTATTTTTGAAATATCAAACCCAATTGACATTGACATAAAGCAGGTTTTACACATGTAGAAGATCTACAGTAACAGTAACACTTCTCCATATTATTTATGTTGATAAGAGAGTAAGAGCAGAGAGAGATAAGAGTGGAAAAAACACACACGCACAATCACAAACATAGAGCATAGTGAGACCAAAGTTTTTTTTTTTACTTTAGTTCACCTTTAGTAATCAAAAGGCCAGCCACTGTAACCCATACGTGACTGTTGTTGTTGCTGTTGCTGGTGATGATAGTTATGGTTTTCATCAGTTGTGTCAGAGTTTCTTGTTGTGCCCCCACGGTTTTGAGTGTTGTTGTTTGAGCTTGAACGGAATGGCCACAAGGAAGAGAAAGGATTCCTCCTTTCATTGCTGCTCTCACGGCTGTTACTACTACTACTGCTTCTGTAGTTTCTGGTGGTGGTGCTTCTGTTGTCACTACTTGAAGCTCCTCTAGCTGATGGCAGCTCTTGGCGACAGACCGGGCACGAGTTGTGCTGAACCAGCCACGGGACGATACAGTCAGAATGATAGATGTGGTTACACGGCATCTGTTTCGCCTCTGCTCCCAACTCGAACTCGTCTTTGCACACGGGACAGTTAGAATCCGACGACCTGAGATGCCTCTGCGCGATCTTGATGGTTGGCAACGCATCTATTGAAGATCTCGGAGCAGGCGCTGGGCCACGGCGAGTAGCTCCGGTAGAAAGCTGCTCAAAGAGCTCTTCAAGACCAGGGCCGAAGAAATAGTCGCCAGTGTTACCATGTCTGATGCCAATACCCGGTGAGCCGTTACTGAAGAGAGCTTCGACTGCATTGTCTCCAGATAGTCTGTAAGGGACCTGACCACCAAAGATCAACAAAGGAGCCAGACCTGGAAAGCTTTCAGGACGAGAACTGATGGCTCTTCCTCTGGTTTCTCGGTCGGCTAAGCGGTTTCTCATAAAGGCGGAGAAAGCATCCATGAGATCAAAAGCGGGATCACGTTCAACGACGTCCCTGTGAGATCTAAACATATCAAATGGGGTGGTGGCTTGAGGCATGTCAAGCTCCTCAACGAATCCTCCTCCGCAATAAGAACATACAGTGTCTCGGCCGTGAAGCCGGACAGCACGCTGGCATCTGTGACACCAGTGGGTATTTCGACCGCTTGACATCCTCAGCTTTCTCAAATAAGATAAAAAAAACAACGAAAGATCCTCTGGTTGAATCACTAAGAAGAAGCTTCAGCTCATTTGATGAATAAGCCTGCAAAAGCAGAGTACAAGTTGGTAATCACATATCTACAATATTGCCAGGTAGACAATCCAAAGAATCTAGCGAAAATTCCAACCTTTGAAATGTACCTTGAAAGTATTTATGATGGTATATTACTCAATCATGAGTGGTCAGCCACTAGAGAGCATATCACTCAAATCAATTAAAAGACGATCAATTATGCTGGTAAACGGAGTGTATATCACTCAATCAACAAGGGCCAGGCATTATAAAATCTAGCTGCTAAATAACACACAAAGAACCGAACACAAAGTTTTAAGCTTTAACGGTAATTAGATATTAAACTATATCAGGCAATCCAAACACAGTGTTCGAAGATGCGAGAAAACTAATACTTCAATCGAAAGGAGAATTACCTCGTTGTGGATCGAGAGGAAGAGGAGGAGGAGGAGGAGAATCTGAAAGACGATGGAGAAACCCTAGCGAGTGGATTTGGGGGAGAAGAAGAAGACGTAGAGTAACCACACTAGAATCATCATCAGCTCTTCTTTTTCTTACACTGTAATCAAACAACACTAACACCAACTCCTAATATGCCACGTGTTTATTACCCGCTAAATAAATGTTATATTGGGCTTTAATTGGGCTTCATTTGGGCTTCTAATAGTTAGGACTGTGCTAACTTTAATAAACGTGAAACCAGGCCATGTTGTTTTCTGAGAATTGTTCATGAGATGTGTATTGGGCCAACACTTAGAGAATACAATTCATTCATTGACAGAAAATAATTACCTTACTTCAAGGGTAAACAATGAACTTATTTTACTCTTTTTTTTAACTTATTCTTAACTTATTTTACTTTCATTAACTACGATCATCAGTTCTAGATCACACATGATAATATGGCCAAAGTTGAATATAGCTTCTTTTTTTTACTACTACTATAAAGCAATCACGTGGAAGAATTTTTTTATAAACCATGAACAAATGTCAAAGACTGTATGTAGTCTGTGAACTAACGAAGTCCGTGATTTATCTTCTTGGATTCCCTTAGTTTATAGATACTTGTATTGCATTTTCGGATCTCCAAATGTTTTTTCTTCCACCGTTGAAGAAAACGACTTGTTTCTCAACTTTATGTGTCGACAAAATTGAAAGGCCTTGATAGTTCTAGTCTATATAATTATAGCTTATCTTGATGCATGTGTGTACTAGGAATAGTCATCTGAACTCATGTGCAATTTCTAATTTTTATTTAATTTTAAGATATCAAGGTCCTTTCGATAATTAGCTAATATACTAGCTTTTTAGACCAAAACGGATAAATAGAAGCATTTCCTATTTTAAATGGGGATTGGATTGGAGAACAGAAAATTAAGAGGCCAATGTAAGGATTTGTAAAATGGCTTAACTAGAAATGAAAGTGAAAAAAAAACACAGCTCATGTTGTTCTGTTTGTTTCTGGATTGGACTGATTCATAAACGTTATATTTATTTCACTTAAATTATAGAATAGAACAAAACAGGTAATGATTATAAGCGACAACGGTTAATGTAAAACTGTATCGGACAATGACTTTAGGTGGATATGGAGATGGAGATGTAGAAGTAGAAGTCCTCTTCACGTTCACCTCATTGATTGATAGTTTCTCTCGTTGGTGAAAATATCAAACATCGACTTTTGACCTTTTTTAACTAAACCGTTGCCTTTTTAAGATAAAGATTCCACCAAGTGTATTGTTATCCATATGACATCTTCCATGTGCCTTGTTACTTCGATTTTTTTTTTTTTTTGCGAGCCAAGGTAAGATCGCAAGATAATGGCCAAGTTAACGATCTTACTGAGTTTTATTACCAATATTATTAACTCTGAACCTACATAAAAATATATTTATTAACTTGATTTTGCCTTGCACAACTCATGGGTATCTTTATAGCCGTCTAAATGAAAACATTCCGAAACGTGCATGTGGTTGGCTTTTGTTCGTTCCAGCTCCACTGTACTTCATGAATATGTCCCGTTAGCTACTTTAAACTTTACAGCTATATTTTGTTAATCAATGTTGAGAAAAAGTTAGCACTTCATATTTGAATTACGGTGTCAAAAACAAGTAAACAACTCCATTTCTCTAAATAACTTTCAATCTTTCAAAATATAACCGTTCAAGTCAACTATTCGACCCATCATCTTTATCACATGCGTGGACAATACATTGATGTTTATTATAAAAGATTTCAAAGAGAGTTTGGTAAGTTGCAACTATCCATTTAATCAAAAACATAAAGGTTCCTTTTCATTTAATTAATAATTTAAAGTCTTCTTTTTCTGAACCTACCGAGTTAGATTCCATGGATAAGAAATGTAGGATTGGTAGTACAGAGTATTTGCATGTTCTATAAATCTAATTCCTTTACCAATAATTGTACTTCTTGCGATCCAAAAAATAATTCCACATCTTTGGTCACTAAGCAACAAGTATTCTAGCATTGCATCTTTTGTCTATGTTTACCAACCATACTCAAATAATATACTTATATACTTATTTATAGATTTTTTCTTCTGTAAAGTAGATTTCATGTAAAAAAAGAGCAATGACTTCAAAGTGGCTTATTTCTTCTTGACTATCTAGTCTTTAGATTATTTCATATATAATAATATGACCATATTATAAGAGAACAGGAATCAAAACTAGATAATCAAAAATCTGTAAATCATTTCTCAAGTGTATCAATATTTTTAAAATAGTAAAATAAAGACTGAACATATAAATATATCATAAAAGTTAAGTGGGTGGCTTTTGTTAAAACGGCTATCTAAATTGGTGGCCATTAAACCATATAATATTTAAGATACAAAAATTCTCAACAACAAGAAAAATGGCATGGAATGGAACCCCACAAGAGATTAAGAATCAATACTGTATTATTTTATGTCAGATTGAGATAATTAGATTATGTCACGGACAAATAATATTATGTTCTTTATTTCTTTACTTGAGCTTTGAATAATATAATAAACTGAAGGAAAACAGTAATAAATGGCTCGTTAAAGAGCCATAATTAGCTCCATTAAACAGAGGAGGTCCATTTTCTCCCAGGAGGAGGAGAGTGGGAGCCACAACAGCGATGCACACACAGAGACCCGACGGCGCGTGAGTCTCAGAACAGAGAAAGAGAGAGAGAGTTATAAAAAGAAACGTTTTCTTCTTTTGTGCACTCTTTATCGATGATGGCGTGAAAGTAAGAGAAAAAGAGAGAAAGAGAAAGACATGATGATCAGTCAAACGAGCTTCTTTTGGGAAGAGAGACTCAAGAATCACAACAGGACCAAAGGTGTTTGTCTCCTTCTTCTCTCTGTTTTATTGATCATGTTCTTGCATTTTCTTCTTCTTCTTGAAAAGTCTCTGTTTCTGGGATTGGTTTAAAGAACTATAACAAGTTGATTTATATATTAATGTTGTTTAGATCACAACCGGATCCTGATGAATCTTCTTGTATCATCTTAAATTGGTGATTCTTGGTTGCATGAATTAGAAACTTAATATATATGTAATCTAATATCTTTATAGATTTGCAAAAATATTTCAAGTTTTAGTATCAAAGTTACTGTTTTATAATCACTTTTTTTTCTTGTGTCAGGGTTCATTCATCTTTTATATTCGTTGATTATTATTATGTGAAGACATGTTAGTTTAATTTTTTTTCTGGAAAGCAGATAAGATTCCGACAATGACTAAAGTATGTCCTGAAACGGAAGAAAAGAGAGTATGTGAAGCAGTAGCGGTAGTGGAAGCAATCTCAGCTGATGTTAGCTTTGCTTCCAACCAGTTTCCATCATACAAGTTAGGACCTGATGATCAGATTCTTGATGAGCCTAAAGAAAATGAAAAACATCCATCTGTTAACGATGTAGTCGATAAAGAAACAGGAGATTTGTCGGATCAGCACAAGCGTCTTTCAGTGCGTGACCTTGCTTGCAAATTCGACAAGAATCTAGCTGCAGCTGCTAAACTTGTTGACGAGGTTCCGTCCTTTAACAATTCTTCTATTCTTTCTTGCTGCTATTATATATGTGTGTTTTAAATGAATGCGTATGGAATATTCAGGCAAAGTTGAATGAGGTGACTTCACTGGAAGGACATGTTATGCTAAAGAAACTTAGAGATGCTTTAGAATTCATGAGAGGTCGTATGGATGGGCGTAACAAGGAAGCAGTTGAAAAAGCTATCTCTATGGTTAGCTTTTCTTTACTTATGAATGTTTTTAAAAACATTTGCTTCTACTTTTTAAAACACTTGTTTTGTGTTCTTTGTTTTGTAGGTTGAGGCTCTAGCAGTTAAGTTAACCCAACATGAAGGTGGGCTTATTCAAGAAAAGACTGAAGTGAAGAAACTAGCAGGCTTCCTCAAGCAGGTATGTCCTCATGTGTAGACTTTCTTCTTCTAGCATGGTTACTTCTCTTGACAACATTCTAAGGCTGATTCATTGTGTTCTTAGGCTTCAGAAGATGCGAAGAAGTTAGTAAACCAGGAAAGGTCGTTTGCTTGTGCTGAAATAGAGAGTGCAAAGACTCTTGTGATGAGACTTGGAAGGGCATTTGAAGAGCAGGCGCTTTGTTCTAAAGCTTCTCGAGCTCAGGGACCGGTATGCATCAATTTGAGATCAATCTTCCTTTTTGATGACATCAGGACTGGTAATATGAATCAGAGTGATGTTTCATTTCAACAGAATGTTGAGAAATTGGTTGAGGAAGTTCAGGAGGCTAGAAGAATCAAAAGGATGCATCAACCAACCAAGGTCCAACTCCAAATATTCAAATACAAAATGATTTGGATGGGTTACATTAGAAGTTATAAACTGAATGCTTTTATAATTTAGGTGATGGGCATGCAACATGAGCTTCAAGATTTAAAGAGTCAAATCCAAGAGAAGTCTGCATATTCCATTAAGCTTCAAAGAGAGGTACACATTTATGTCTTGGCATCTTTCAACATATATGTTGCTATAACTAGTCTTGCTCAACAAAACCATTCTTCCCTCTCTCTCTTAGATAGCAATAATCAAGAGAGCCGAAGGGTCCAAGTCATGTCCTTATGTTCTAGATGGTGCACAAAGTCTTGGCTCCTGCCTAAGGATACGTGCCTCCTCAGATAGTAATGCTTCAGATATTTCCAAATGTTCATTCCAGTGGTACCGTGCAGCATCCGAGTCTAGTCGTAGAGAAGCTATATCTGGTATTGCAATGTCTCTCACTTAATTTCCTTCCATCATTTGGTTTAATACATAGGACAATTAACATAGAAGATTCATTCACACATTGAGCAGTTTCCCATATTCCATCTCAGGTGCCAACCAATCAGTATATGCTCCAGAACCATATGATGTTGGCCGAGTAATACAAGCAGATATTCTTTGTAACGGCCAGAAGTTCACTGTTACAACCGACGGTCCAATTAATACGGGTTGGTGTTATTAGTTTTATATTTTCGAGTACCTTATGCAAAGTTTTCATACAGATTATGTATAATGGAGAAATCATCAAAACAAAATGACTAATCTTATCATGATTTCTACAGCTTCTGGCTTGCAGTCACGCGTTGAATCACTCCTTCGAAAATCTAACAGTGAATTCACCGTATGGTTTCAATGTTCTTTTACTTCTTGCATAAGAAGTCTTGAGTTCTTGCATTAATTTAACTTGACATTCTTCACTTCTTCTTAGGTGGTTATATCACAGATGAATGGGCAAGATCATACATCGCGATCTCATGTCTTTACTGTCGGAAAGGCGAGAGTAAAGCTGTCTCGAGGATGGATCACAAAGGCTAGAGAAATATATTCAAACTCCATGCAGGTAATTTTGACCTCCTTTTTTAAGCTCTCGTTTTTGGTTTTATTGAAGTTTCTTTCTTGCAAATTTAAATGTTTGGTAACATTTTTTCGCAGTTATGTGGAGTGAGAGACAATGCTAATGCTCCTGCAAAAGCATTGTTCTGGCAACCAAGAAAGGGTTTAAGTTTCTTGCTAACTTTTGAGTCAGAACAAGAACGTAATGCAGCTATTGTTCTCTCCCGTAAATACGCATATGATTGCAATGTGAGTAACGCTAGCCTGAAAAATAAAATTCCAATAATTCTGATTTTTTTCTCTTTTGTTATAGATAAGTTCTTTTGCGAGCAACCATTTTTGAATTCTGCAGGTTACTCTGGTTGGGCCAGACGATTGAGCTAATAATGAAAGGAGTAACAACTTTTTCGATGAAGACTCCTAAGCTTGGCGATGTGGACTGTTATGTGTTTGTATGTTTTGGAGGTGGCAATTTTAGCTTGGGATTCTCTACTGCATAGTTTGTGTGTTGCTGCATAGTTTTAGGCAGGAATCACATTTTGTGTGTTTTGGCATGATCACTAGTGTGAGGTGGTTGGCTTTTTCTGATTTGATTTGATTGGTTTGTGTTTTTTGTTTGCGTGGTTTAGCTTTTCTTGTTTGGTCTAGCATTGGTACGTAGAGTTTTTTTTTCTGAGTGTGAAGATTTGTTTGTATGTAATAATCAGAACAGAGTATAATTCATTCATATGATCAGTGTAATAAAATTGAAATGAAAAATTTACAAAGTTATGTTTTAACTTTTCGACATCTGACATTGCAAAATTATCCATATGTAAACAAGAAACTTGTATGGTTTTAGATATATATAAATACTAGTGTTACTTCCCGTGCTATGCACGAAACAAATTTCTCATATCTTTAATTATTTTATTATAATTGTGAATTTAAACACTTGAAATTCTATTCTTACAAAAATGTAAGATTCCATAAAAATACTCGAGAATTATATAGTTGAGTTGTCATCACTAAAACTTTAAAATGTTCTAGAGGTAGTTAACTTACTGATGGAAATATTATTTAGGGGCTTACCTGATACAACCTTTGAAGAAGATGCAGACATGCTTGAAGTGAGTGGCATTATATTTTCCGTATCAATGCAAAAATGAGATAATAGTAAGAATAAAATAATTGATATTGGAATACACTATTTTACCATTGCAATAAGTTGTATTTGACTTTTACTGTTGCAATTTGGATGCTGCTGGATTTGAATATTTTCCAAATCTTGAATATTCATACGGGTTGCTGCAATGAAAGTTATGAATTAGTTGTTTAATCTAAATGGAAAATATCGTATGGCACAAAGTTAGCTTATATACCATTTGTAATATCAGTTAATGGCTGCTTTCCATGAATTTTGGATTTTCTATAACACATAGTATAACATAACATTAGTTTTTTTTTTTGGAACACAAGATTAATTAGAATAATTTACCATTGCTACAAATTGTATTTTGACTTTTGATGTTGCTGTTGTATTCTTCGTGTTTCTTTCTTATTTTGGATTGGGAATCTTCATTCTTCCAACTTTCAGTGTTGATTATGGTAAACGTCTGAGAGATATTCAATTATAACGACTCATCAACGTTAAAACTTGCGAACATTGATTTTACAGCAATAGATACTTTTTCTTCGTGATGAGGAAGTTGTAAGAAGTTAGTAATTTGAAGCATTTTTAACTTCCCTCTTGTGCTGAAACGTGTATTGCTTTTTCTGTATTTTTCATTTTTTTTCAGTTTACATTAATCAGGTATATACCCCAAACGTGTTTCTTTTTTTTGGTTTTCATATGTTTTTATTTTTGTAATTGTTTTTTTTTTTAGTTTTCCACAAGGCACTCTATCATTGGTTGTGCGACTTGTGATTTATATAATAAAGGATAACTAAATATGTTTTAAGATGTAATTTGATATCTGAAACAATTTTCTAATCACAGCTTTGTATGGCAGTGAGTATATGTCATGAGTATTCGACTTACCTACCAGCTTACCTCTCCAAAGTGTCTCCGTTTCCATTGATCCTCCATTTCGATCACCCTCATGAGTCCTGAATAATAATACGAAGCAGCAACAGCTGGATCCGTATGGCTGCATTTATATTTGAGACTTTGTAGATAATTTTTTATATGATAATATATAAAGTGGTGTGATTAGAAAATTGTTTATTATTTGTTATTAATTACCTTCTCTGTGGAGTTATTAGAAATTTTACATAACATAGTGTTTAGAAGCGAGCTGGGTATGATTCTTGATATGTACATAGTCCCAATCAGTAATGCAGGTCTTTCACTCGAGTAAACATGCAATGAATCAAATCTTATGTAGTCTCACCAAATCTACTTACATAGTCATGTTTATGTACAGAGGCTTAGAAGAGTGGTCGGAGCATGAATCTGACTTATCTCCAAGGGTGCTCGGTCTTTAGATTGTGGATATATTCTAGCTGTCCCATCTCTACCCCGTTCAGAAGCTCAAAGGTGTATCTGTAAGAACTGTGAGCCCAAGAGAACTTGAGTAAGCAGTGGAGGCCACTAGATTAATCTCACAGCAATACTAAACGGGAAAAGGTAATGTTCTTATACACCAAAATCATACATTTGGTTGGGCAAAGTAGAAACCACACTAAAATGTACTTCTTTGACTTTAATGGTCGATTATTTATTTATTGATTGTCAAATATATTTTTGATTTTGTATTTTTAGAAAATATAATGTTGAAGTGTATTTCTCTTGTTGTTTATTATGACTTAAATGTTACAGAATCATAAATTTATTTTTAGGCGTAATCATCCCCTATACATTATTTTCGAAGTGATTTTGACATATGTCATCTTCATAATCAATTTCACCAAATAAATATGACATGATATGTTAAATAAATGACATGACTTAAGATTAAATGTGACATGTACAATAAATTTAATGTTTATTTATATTTTTGCTAATTTTTTTTATAATATGGTAGTAAATTATACATCATCATTAAGTAAATCTATTCAAATATGACAATAAATAATATAAAAATATTTTACAAATTTCGAAATAGTATTTATAATTATAAAATTTTATTCCTAAAAATATTTTAAAAGTTTTACTGTTTCTTTAAAATTATAAATTTTAACCATAATATTATTAGCTTCTTTTATACATCTAAAAATTCTAAAAATACTATTCATTTGTACTTTTGATAATTATACAGTTTTAATATCAATTTTGTTAATTTTATACAAATTAATTTGATATATTTTATCAAAATAAATAGATAAAGATCTATCTAAGGTTGTTATTTTATCTTAAATTTATATTATAATATAGGTAAAAAATAATAAAACCTAAAATAATAAAACAATTTACTTTTAAAGATATTTTAAATTTAAAAATTTATATTGCACATGGTGCAGAAAAACACCTAGTTTGGTTAAAAAACATAAGTATGTTACATTATTCTCAACTGGTACGTAGAATCTTATAAATTTCTTAAAAATAAAATTCTAATATTTTAATTATAGATAAAAATCAAATGAACTAATAAATGGATAATATATGTTCTAAGATTATTTATAACTCACTTCTCTATTAAAAAATAGAAAACTTTGATAGAAAGAAAAATTCTATATTTACAGGAATACATACATTATTCTATTTTAAAGAATACACTGAAAGAACTATAGCCATATTTCTATAATTATTTTATTCAACAAATATCTAAAAAGTTATTGAGTTAGAAATTTTTATTAAAAACTTCTCATTAATATTTTACCTACTTTTTACTATTTTTATTTATTTTGATAATGAGACATTAAGTGAAAACCTAGTTATAATATGTTCTTATATTTTTGACAATAATGTTGAAGTTTTTAGAGATGATATAAAGATCACAACTTACTTATATATTTGACTTTAGTGTTACTAAAGAAATTATTTTTTCACCATATTCTGTTTTAGAAGTATACATTAAAAGACGTTCATCTTTATTTTAGAGTTTACCTGTTTCATATATAGATGAAAAGTAAAGAAGATAATCTTACTTCTTTTATATTCGCAAGACAATTCATTGGTCCAATGAAAAAGGACATGTTATTGAGTTGCATTATATCATATATTAATTCTACCCTTTCTAACAATTGGAGTTATGATGGCTTTCGATTTGCATTTTTTGTGAGAAAATGTCTCCTTATAAAGTTATACCTAATATGGAAAAATCACTTTGGAGGGAAAAAATCCATATTTAGAAACAAAAGAATTTGGTAAAGGGGATTGAGAACCCCAATACAGTCACTTTGGTCAATGCGCACCAATAGTAAAAGAAAGATTTAAAAAACACCTCAGCTTCCGAGAGAGGAGACATGGACCAATTATCACTTAATTCTGTTTCAGTTAAAAATGAAAAGTAATCTCGTAATAACCTTTGACGTATGAAAAAGGCAAGTTGTGGACGAACGTCGAGTACCATTTTTCTCGTATTTCATGCTAGTTTTTCATGTGGTCGAGACTTTCAGGCACCGTTACTTACATGAATATGAGTAACATCATATCGAAAAGGAAATATGTAATTTTATATTCAATGTAGGAACTCTTAAACTTTGCATTTTTCTGAAAAAGTACTACACTTCTCCATATCTCAATGGAGGATATAATATGAGATATACATGCACAAATTCTCGATATACATGAAGCTTAAAACGTGATGAGTTTCGGGAAATTAAAATATATATTTTTGGGTTACACGTAAAAAGATGAAACATTTTGTCCGCAACCACCGGCCTCAACTAAAATAATTTATAAATCCTAATTCATATATATATATATATATATATATATATATATAATATTGTAATTTATTTTATTCCTTCGACCAAATGATGCTATGATGATGCCTTTTCTCTTAAAGATATTGGTTAGTTGGAGATCACATGAGGCTAAATTATCCATATACAGCCAGTGACTGCGTTCCCATATCTGTATTATTGCAGACAATACACGAACCACACAAATACCTTTGATGAAGGCAATATTAAATAACAACTCGAGATCGTGCACGAGGTCTATATATTATTTCTATGCGAATTTTAATGATATATATACACATCCAAACAGCATCAAATTTGTATTATATTCTCAACTATAGATATTCAGCATGAATTCATAATGCTGACTTACTAGTTCTATGTTTTTTCATAATCGCTCTATGAAAACTAGTTCAGAATATGCTTTCTTTAGGATTTAGGTTTAATCCGACTACGTATGTGTGAGGTTTTTCTAAAACTCGTATGTGAGGTTGTGAGCCAATTATCAACCAAAAAATGGTAACCAATAAAAGCAAGTGTAAGGATTAGTTGGTATGATCACGACTTAGGTTCGATTCGATGTGAATGACACAGGCATATTAACGAGTTCCCAGCCTATCCTTACAGCAAGTTCAATAACCCGGCTTTAATTTTTCACACAATATATTCATCTAAAACTAATTCAAGGTTGCTAATTTAACTGGTTAAGAACATAATACATAATGTTATTACTGTTACTTTACTCTGGTTTGACTTTAGCTTGGAGCCTTCGACATGCCTTACTTTCTTGTCTCAACAGATGTACTAAGCAAATGAAAATCGAACTATAATAACCCAAAAAAATCAGTTCAATGTAAAATTTAGTATCTTCTCGTCTGAATGTAAACAAATCGGTTACCATCAATGTGAAGTCTTTAAAAAAAGGACGATGTGAAGCTGTGTACCATCCATGCTCCATCTCCAGTCATTGGGAACATAAAAATTACAAGTACAAAAGTTACTTAATTTACAAAATACAAATAAGGCAAGAACACAACCTCTCTCCCCATATACCTATGTAGATGTCATTTCAACTACCAAAAACAAAATAAGAGTTTTACGAAAAAGAAGAGAAAACAACATCATTGTAGTTGTATCTATATACCTTTGCGTATATATCTCCTTGGAATTTATCAGCAGAAAGCTTACTTGTAAATATGACTATATCTTTGAATGTACAACGCTAGCTAGTGAGTATTTGCTAGATTGTCTGACATCTAACTCAAAATCATATGGTTATGTTCTTTGACTAATTAGATTCATCAGAAAGAGAAACTAAAAACGCAAATCCATATTCAATTCAAAATCAGTTATGCACTAGTGATCAACATGCCAAAAATGTGAATATGTTCTGATAATGGGAAAATTGAAACACGTAGAGAAAGAAGGAGCTCCCTTCAGTCCAAACACAGATAAAGAGAGACGAAAAACATCTCCCGCATCATTCACGCAGTCACTGTGGTTTAAAATCTCTTGTTTTTTTACCACGAGTGTTTGGATGAATGAGTCGGCAGATATTTCTACCCTCTTGTTATATCCACGATTGGACTGAAAGAATCTCCTGCTATATCTACCTATTTTAATCTCGATTACACTTCAGAAACACTGAAAGGCCGCTTTTAATTTATATAAACAAAACAATTTTGGGTTCAGTTGATTCCGCAGAATAATACATAGGCATGAGATATAGTATCAAACACATGGACTTATTATCGCTGCTAATAATGGGCCACTGACAAGAAGACAAATGTGACCAAGACAGCTTCCTATGTGCTTAATATTTGAACATTTAGTTTGAAATGGTATTTGCATGTATTTATAAATGCATCAGCAGTGAATTAGAATGTCAGATAATATCTGTATATTGGTATATACATGTATATGAATTAACTTACAAGGTCTGAATGCTGATTGTTATGTGTGAAACTTCACAGGAAGAAGCAAGCTTTACTGTGCAAGAAAGACCACTGATGGGTCTTGTCAAGAAGAGGATGCCAAGAGAGAGAGACAAAGGACGAACTGTTCATCAAACATTGAAATCATAACAACACTATTAATGTTCTTTTAAAAATGGTATTCGTTTGAGAGTGATGCAATCCCTGAGCATATGAAGTTATGAACAGTCCCCATATTAATAACATCATTAACTATAACTACTTGAAAGTAAATATATACATAAACAGACGACAGGTCCAAAACATGTGCGGAAAGATGCCACAATAGTCATTACAGATCATGAGGACATAAAATAAGAAAATATATAGAAAGACTAGCTAGTTAAACAAACACAAGTTTGTTTGACCACTTGGTAAATACAATTATATCATAAGATCATCAGGTTATGGAAGGTACAAGAGATTGGATTTCAAAATCATTGTATACAGTTTCTCAGTTAGGGGTCAAACAAGAAAAATACAGATTAAGGAAAAAGTTTCTTCATGATCTAGACAAGTTGAAAACCCTAAAACACAGAAATGAAAAGAGTCCAGATTTTGTTTTATCTTTCTTGTGGGGTTAAGAAAGAGATTGTAGATCTAAAGTAAGTCACAATGGTAATAGAAGATCATAAGACAAGGTAATGCAAAACCTACCGGAAAATTGAAAGAAAAAAAAGGAGAGATTAGATCTCAAGCAAGTAAAAACTAATGGTAGATGTGATGATAAGAAAATCTTACCATGGATCTTGAAGTTTCACCAGCTCTGATTTAATTGGACCTGTGCGGAAACCCTAGCTAGATCTCTTTCTGAAACTTCTCCCAACCGAGTAGTGCTGAAACTATAAGTGACGAACAGTAACTTATAGAGAAAGAAGACGTAGGTGGATGTAGCCACTAGCAGCTAGCTAGGTTTAGCAAGTGGTGGTTCAAAGAAGGGACAAACAAAAAGAGATGGTGGTGATAATGATGAATGATGAATGATGATGATGGTGGTGATGTTGGGTCATTGTCTTCATGGGAGTCAGGGAAAGCTAACTGCTTACATATATATATACATATATACATAGAGAATACGTAACATATATAGATCTCAAATTTTTGTACTGTTTTTAAGTTTTTTGGCTGTATATTTATAGTGATTTTTGATGGGAGAGAGCTATTAGAGGTTCCTCAGCCAGCTTTTTAAGGTTCTTTAGTTTTATTGCTGGATCACGTTTAATGAGCGGTGGTAGAGCTCGAGAATTTAGATAGTATTCTTTAGATACTCAAGTCTATTTGTTAATTTATTTGTTATTTATTTAAGCTCTTAGGTTAACGAGTAGACCATAGATGAAATAGTAGCTACTACGCCTATAATTCATATAATTGTACGCTAAGGATGATTAGTGCGATATAAAATAATTAGTCCCAGAAAATGATATTATCATTGTCAAAGACTATAAGCCTATAAACATCAACAAAACATTAATTACTGGAATTTTTCGTGAACAATTCAATAGTTATACATTTTCAGTATGAAGGATTTTTCGTGTTCCATATTGGACTTAAAAAAAAAACATTATCATACTCGTGGAATAGCAGGTTATTATCAATAGATGATCAATTTTTTGATTACATGTAATAGGTCTTTACAAAATATTCATGTTGCTTAAACTAAATGATAAATAATTAACTGCTGGCTACTAATGCCTTGAAAAAAAAAACCTGCTTGCTACTAATAGTTACATCTCATAGTACTCTTTTTCTAGTGAATATTATTAACCTATATTCACAAATGAGGCCATAACAAACTTAACTTAGGCTAATTAACTTTCATAGAGGCTCAATCAATTCAGTATTATTTATTTATATAGATGATTATGTAGAAGAAGAAAATATAATTGAAGAGACCTTGATATATAGTCACATGTAAATAAGTAAAATATCATACAAGTTTCATCATCACTCACTGTACCATAAAGATATAAGTAGGTGTACGGTTCATACAAGATTTTCCGAGTTTAGATATTAAAGATTACGTAGTCCTTCGCAGTAGTATCACCACTCACCACCACTCAGGAAAACACTGTAAATGACAATCCACCCCTGCCAACCTGTCACTTGCGGTAAAGACCAACACGGGAGTTTTTGAAATTTTTTTACACTTTGTGGGCCCTCTATGTAAGGCTTTGTTTAAAAGCCCAGTAAGTAAAAATGGCCTCTACCCGACCCGGATGAATTAACCCAAGTCGGATTATCCGCTCCGATCTTCTCCGACTCGATCCACCAACGTCAGAAAAAAAATCAGGAACTCAGCAGAAAAAGACGATAGCTTTCTTCGACCCTTTCACTCCTCGATCTCAAATTTGAAATCTTTCTGCTACAGGGATGGTGAAACCATCGGATTTCAAAGCAATCCAAGGCTTTATCCGTTCGCATTACAGTCGGGTCAACCCGGTCACCATCCCCCACCGGTCAAACCCATCGCCTTTTCCATCGAACGGTGTTGCTTCCCATCTCCAGCCTAGGCTCTTCACCTCCTCCTCCAAACCCACTTCAACGAACGTGGGCTTATCTCAGCTCCTCTCCTCTCCTCAAAAGCTTCAACCTTTGGGTCTGCCACGTGTGAAAAATGTGAGCTTTGCATCTGCGTTTAGATTGTTGTCCACTAAGAGCTCTGGGTTTCGAAAAGTCGATGGGAGCTTTGCGAGGAAGGTTGTTGACAAGCCTGTGAAAGCCGTTAGCTCTAGCTTCGCTAGGTACCGTGAGGCTATGGGTCTGCACGTTGATGCCTTCTGGAAGAAGAACAGTCTTGTTTTGTATGGAGCTGTTGGTGTGTTTGTGTGTATCTTCCTTTGGAGGATTATGTTTGGGATTGCTAGTACCTTTGTTGGGCTTTCAGAGGGTATGGCTAAGTATGGGTTTCTTGCTCTCTCCTCAGCCATCGTTGCATTTTCTGTAAGTTCATCTGTTTCAGTGAAGATAATGAGTTTAGGCTCTCTAGTGTTCGTATTGTGGTTATTGGTTGATATAGTGATTTGGTTTAGTTTCACAAAGGACTTAAAGTTATAGGAACGTTCAGCTTGTTAACTAGTGTCATAGGTGTCGTTTTGGTGTTACATTCTCCTATAACTCATTGATTGTTATCTTTGTGTAATGATAGGGACTATACCTCCGGTCAAGGTTCACGATAAATCCGGATAAAGTTTACAGGATGACGATGAGGAAGATCAACACAGCAGCTGACATTCTTGAAGTGATGGGTGCTCCTCTGTCTGGATCAGATTTGAGAGCTTATGTGATGTCAGGTGGTGGCATCACGTTCAAGAAGTTCAAGCCGACGATTAGGAGCAAGCGTTGCTTTCTCCTGTTCCCTGTTCAAGGCTCTGAGAGAAAGGGACTTGTTAGCGTCGAAGTTAAGAAGAAGAAAGGCCAGGTTACTTTCTCAACTCCACACCTCATGTGTTTGTTCACGTTGTAGTACTTAGGATTCTGATTAGCTTTGCTGAAGTGAAGCTGGCGTAGGTAATAGATATAGGTCTTCTATCTCTAGCCTAGGACTGGATGTAGCAGATTAGAGCTGTTGTGGGTTGATTAAGAGGTTTATAAGGATATGAGATTTAGTTAGTCACTAGGTTGTGAGAGGTGAGATTCTCTCATTCATTGATCTTTCTTGTTTATTTCCTCAGTATGACATGAAGCTTTTGGCGGTGGACATTCCTATGGCGTCTGGTCCTGACCAACGGTTGTATCTGATTGGAGATGAAGAAGGGTACAAAGTCGGTGGTGGTTTGATCTCTGAGCTAAGAGACCCTGTTGTGAAAGCCATGGCAGCAACTAAGGAGTTCGATAACCTTGACAGAATCGAAGAGGAAGAAGACGCTGAAAGAGAACTTCAAGAAGCTGAAAGAAAGCACCGTGAGGAGATCGAGAAGCTCGAAAAAGAGAGCTCTTAAATTCGTTTTTTTCCGTTTCTTCCCTGGAATACTTGAAAACGTTTCTTCACAACATCTTCAGTATCTCATCAGTGGATATAATAAAAAAGAACAACAACACCTTGACTTTTCTAAAAACCAAAGTTTATTTTTCTCTGCTCACTTCTTGCATCACGTTTTTGATGTAGATTGTAGACTCTCTTTTGTCTTGTATCACCAAAGACTCTTTTGTGTCTTGTATCAGAGAAGCAATGGACTACTCTCTGAACCTTTTTTTTTCTTTGTGCACACTCTCTGTATAAATCAACAATCTCGCAACTTAAAATTCTTTCCCTTGAGAGGATGCATAGGCTTGCCAAAAGAATGTACTGGATGTTTCTAAGAATCTGTTTCTGCATTGCATTGTACCCCAAACGGTCTCAATCTGTTTGTGTTTGTGTTTGCTTCCAGTGGGGGGCATGCCATCATCCCTCTAATCTCTTTCACCATCAAGTCATGCTGAACTTGATATAGCTGAACTTGTTCTTACTATTTAGGAGAAGGTATCTGCAACATTCAACATTGGTTCATTCTCATACCCATCGAGATTGATCATGGTCTGGATTGCTCGTCTATACAATGTCACTGAACTCCTCAATGATGATATTGTCTTAACAATATACGATGTCCTTAAAGACGACTTGGCCCCAGCAAGATGGTGACGGACACATGACAAGCTCAACAATCTCAGTCATCATCATAGCTCTACTTGTGCCCTGAATGATACTTTACGTCTACTTTCATATTAAATACAATTTTTTTAAAAAAGCAGCTTGTTATAAACGCAAAATGGACACTCCTTTCTGATTACAGATTTGGAGTGTATGCTTATTCTTGTGTTATAACATTTGAGAAGACAAAAAAGCCTACATTGAAAAGAACCAAAATTTTATTCAGCCACATTGCAAAAGAAAGTCTACATCTTGGTGATTCCTTCAGTTCTCTTCAGTAGCAGGTTTGTCGATGAACGTCTTCTTGATCCAATCAAATGGCTGTGAATGACAAACAAATTTGATGTCAAGATACAAAAACAAAATGAAGTCAGTCAAGGAGCTTAGGGGACTAATCTCTTCACAACACCAAATTACATCACTGTCATATAACGAAAGAGAATGCATGTAATGCTTTTAGCATAACAGATGGAAACAACAAGTAAGAGTAACTCATGTCTCAGTATACAACATATGTATATATTCAACGATGCAATCAACACTAAAGTAACAGCCTTTAGGGAAAAAAAAATATGAATCTAACGAGATCACGCGTAAAGTTTTTATCTTTCGTCGAAATCAAGCTAGCAGTTTCACCAGGAGACATAATCAGTTAAACCCAATTTGAAAATCCGGAGAAAGAGGCGGATTTGGCTTACTTGGACGACCCAGATGGCGCCGGCTGCGGCGGCGATACCCCATCCTACGGCGGCTTGGATATCCGCCGGTTGGATCTTTGGGAGCTTGGGTACACCTCCTGGCATCACTGCTTCGATCTCTCGGCTTTTCTAAGTTCGCTATCAAATCGACTTATGCCCCCACAGAGATCCTTAAACAAACTGACGATAATCAATGAGATGCCACTAGAAGGGATATTACACAGACATTGTCAAACGCTATATTTTACACTGCGTGCCGTTCTACGTAGTGAAATTTAAACAACGTGTCGCTTTATACTGTTCTCGTTATTGACTTTACTGTTCTTCAAATTGACCACAAAAGTTATAAGATAGCTTTGTTCAACAGCTACATTTCCTTGATGATTGTTACATTACATCTCAAATGTAATAGATATTATTGAAATTATGGAGAGAGCAGCAGTTTCTTGGACATAATCACATGGCTATAAAGTATAGACAACTGACCTTAATGTTTCGGGCGATAATACATGTATATTGTGGAATGGATTAGTCAGAAAAAATAGTAGTATTCGTGATTCGTTTTGTTTTTGTCATTAGTTTGTTCTTGAATAACACCAAGTGGAGTACAGAAAATGGTTAGTAACAAGATGGTAATAACTAGATAGATAATGCCATAATGGTCAATATGAGACTTCTGTATAGTTATGTTATTCATGTACAGGTTCGTTTCAGTGAGTAGACACTTCACAGTTTCACAATATGTTTCGCAGGAAGTTTTCTTTTCACTAGACTCCGTAGCTTCCACTAGTGATTCCAATCAAAGATTGGACCAAGAAATTATAACATTGTTTTTTTTGTTTATGACGAATATACATACATTTATTCAAATTTATAATAAACTGAAAATCTGAAACATAAAACGCAAAAAAATTATTTAAATATACGGAAATAAGGAAAAAGAACGATCGTTGTTTTGTTTCAAAATTATAGCTAGGAGGGATATGCCATATGTATAATTGAAATATAGTAAAAGTTGTAGTGAGAATGCAATTTCATAGATGCATGATTCATGTTGAGTCATTACGGGAAGCTAAGTCTGCTTTTTTTTTCTAACCAATTAAATAAAGCGCTTTATGGAAATACCTCACAATCTTAACTAAAAATCTGAAATCTAATTTTATATTAATAGAATATAAATAATTTTAAAGTTTCCTGGCGAGTCCTTCTACTTTTGTAAACGTACGACACCACACACATGACACATCAATAATTGGTCTTATTGAAATGCCTTTACCATCAAAAGTTATTTTGGTCTAGAACTATATTGCTCAATAACTCTAAAATAGAGATTGTAATTGTCGGTCCAATATTATCTTGTCAACATATTTCCTCTTGTTTTTTTTTCTCTTCTTGAAAGTGATTTTATTGCTTTCTAGCTCAATAAAAATAAATAAAGAGAAAACATTTTGTTTTCAATAAGCATTTTAAAACCTAGCCAAGTTGTCTGAGGTCCTTTTAATAAACAAAGAGTAATCCAGGAAGAAAGGAGAGAACTAAAAAAAAAAAGCCACCAAGTCCCTCAAAACGTGTTACGGGGATGGCCAGATGGGTGAAGTCACCTCACCTCATCTACGTGATGTCAGCAGAGCTCTGGTAAACCAATGGAAATGCAAATAAGCTATCACTTTCCCATTATATCCTCGAATCCACTATACTATTCGTAAGCAAGTTCTGAAAATTTTCCGTTATACCCTCCACCCCATTATAACTCAAAACCTAATCTCTCTCTCTCGTCTCTCCTTCTCAATTATCTCCCTCTTACTATCTTCTCTGTCTTGATTAGAGATAAAACAAAAAGAAAACCCCAGAAAAACCTTTCTTCTGTCCATTATATTACACCATTGTCTCATCTTCAGATCAACACATCAAAAAACCTAAAAAGAAAAAAAAACTCACATACCTATTGTAACAAAAAATGGATCCAAATAGTAACAACACCAAATCCATACAGAGAAAAGTTGTCGACCAACTCGTCCAAGGCTACGAGTTCGCTACTCAGCTTCAGCTTCTCCTCTCTCACCAACACTCTAGTCACCAAATCAGTCAGACCCGTATTGGATCCGGCGATCCGGATCCAGTTGATGAGCTCATTGCTAAGATCTTGGGTTCTTTCCACCAAACCATATCGGTTCTTGATTCTTGTGACTCCGTCCCTAAAGTCGTGGAGGGTTCACTGAATGCTTCATGTGGCGATGATTTGACGGCTCCGGTGAGTTGCAACGGTGGAGATTCCAGCGATGGTAGAAAGAGACCTGGGGTTAGTAAGGGAAAAAGAGGATGCTACACTAGAAAGTAAGTGAAAAAGGTTGAATTCAAGTATATATTTATTGGTTTATAATTTTCATTCGTGTTTAATGATTTAATCTACTTTTGTGGCTGTTTTTTTTTTATTTAAAAAAAAGCATTTTCATTTCGATTGCTATTAGTTTGTCTGTTGATTCCATCATATAATGTGGTAGTGCCCCATACTGAAATGACTTATCGTAAGTTAAATCACATTGAATTTGGAATTGGATTTGTTATATAATATGCGAATATGCATTACTGAATTTTTTTGTTGAAACAATGCATACTGAAAATACAATCACTTTTTATCATGTTATAGTGATAGAGGGAGATATGAATATGATGGATTTGATGGGACAAATCAATGAAACCAAATTTTATTTGTTTCAATTAGTGTTGTTTCAATTTGTATTTCAGTTAGTGATATGAATATGATAGATTTGATGGGGACCAATCAATGAAAACAAATTTTATTTACCGTGGATTCTACTTTAGTAACCTATTTACCAAAATGGTTTAGACAACAATTAATAAATCCCTTATTAATTTACAGAAAGAGATGGCATACTTGGACTGTGGAAGCTAGTAGAATCGATGAAGACAAATATGCTTGGAGGAAATATGGACAAAAAGAGATTCTTAATTCCAAATTCCCAAGGTCCAGATATGTGTCTATACTCTATATATATGTATATAATATATAGACAAATCATTTTCATCTTTTAACGAGAATCCTAAACATATCAATCTAACCTAGAATCTACTAGTGCTACTTTGTGAATTCTGCGGTGGTCTAAATCATTGTGGTGTTTTTTTATGTTTTTCAGAAGTTACTTTAGATGCACACACAAGCCAACAAAGGGATGCAAAGCAACAAAGCACGTTCAGAAACAAGAGCAAGACCCTAGTTTATTTCAAATCACATACATTGGCTACCACACATGTAACGTTAGTAACCAAACACAAGCAAATACCGAGCCTTTTGATCACGGAGTAGTCATGGATTCGGACAATACATTGGCTGCAACCATTGCTCAAGACCATGTTAATGCAACTATACAAGAGCAAGAGAATGATACCGGTAGTCTGATTGTAGTAGGTGCAGACATGGTGAAGGAGGAGGAGGACAATAACAATGGTGATCAGAATAAAAACTACTGTGAGGGTTCTTCCGTAGATGGCGATTTTTCATTGGCTTGGCAAGACGTGATGATGATGTTTGATGATCATCAACATCATCAGAATCACTACAATCACGGTGAAGCTTCTTCTCATCAGTTTGATTTCATTGACAGCGATCAACTTTCCTTATTTGATTCATCATACTGCACTTACGAAGGAACAAATGCCATGTGAACATTCAAATCCGAATTGATATATCGTAATTAGGCTAATAATATTTTCTCATCCTCTCACTCTCTCTCTCTTTGAGTATGTTTAGTGAAATGTAATATTTTTGTTGTATGTTTGATAAAGTACCATATGGCATATAATAATTAATGTTTCTACATTCTCTTGTTTCATTTTTTTTTTAAATGGGCACTAGATGATATGTACGTGGTAGTATCAGTCTGATTCTTGACTAAATATGTTCTTTTTTCTCACAAGTTCATTGTGGATAAATCATAGGTTGATAGTAAAGGCGAAACAACTTGGTTAGTGGATTGCTGATGTAATTAGAATAAGCCACCAACTGCGACAGTCCTACTAGCTTATTGTTTTGCCTATATGATTGTTAGTGTATTATCCATACATGTGACATATGAATATATGATTAACTAAAGAGTGTAAAGAGACTTATCCATTCAGAAGTGTGGCTATGAATGTTTGGTGCTAAAAAGGAAGAAGTTGGAGGCAAGTGCATCTCGCAACTGGGGTGGTTTGTCTTTTTGTTGTTGCTCTGACATAAGAATCGCCGTATGCACAAGGGTATTTATTAATGCTTCCTGCAACGATAAACCAAAATCTATCAAGCGGTAGTGACCCAAAAATAAATATGTTCCGTACACGTTCTCTTTTATACAAACTAAAAATATATATATTTGACTCCTGTGACGCACAGATCAACCTTTGAAATATTTTCAAGAGTTTGAGAAATTTAAATATAACATTGATAAATGTAGATGAAACTTACTTGATTCCATCGAAATAATCAATGAATTAGTTCATAAATAAAACTACTTTTACGTGTGACTAATAGATACGTATATGAACCTTCTGATACTTTTTTTTTGAACATTTTCGTAAACCTTCTGATACTTGATTAGGAGATATGATGAATGTTTTCTCGTGTTTACCCAAAACCTAAACTAAAGGATATATTCCATTCACCTTAAACATATTTTACATATGTCACTGCATGTACTGTTATAAAATAATCGAGGAAAGATGGAGTGCCCTCTCCGACTCTCCGTCGACATAACAAATACACATGATGAGCAAAAGGGTAAAACGAACCCCATGCATGATTAATAGTGACGGTAGGGAGGGACCAAAACATCCACTCGAATAGCTGATTCTGACACTCACGACATCTTTTTAATTATTTGGATGCTTTAGTCTGAATAAGACAAGAACCAAAAGGAAGAAACACCAACACGTATTCATGCTAATTTGTTAGACACTGACAAATTAACATATTCCCCCTGTTTTGATTTTTAAATACAAGGAGATTGCGCATAGAGTTCATGTAAGAAAATGCACCTTGGACTGAAATAAATGTACACAACATATTAGGATATTCTGATTACTTTTCTGTTTTTAATTTGTCGCCAGAGTGATTACTGTTTTATAAAAAGTCCAGAAATTCGGATTACTTATTGATCTATTTTAGAGCCACTTAAATATCTTTAAGCTAAACTCTTAAAATAATTTATAAGAAATAGAAAGTTGATGAAGTGAGTTCTTTCTAGAGATTTGTATGGATATAGAGACTTTTAAAAAGGAGCTTATGGAAAAGAAACTTTTCAAATTTTGTTATGAACATAGTTAGCTTTGTCACTATCACAAAAGAAAAAAGTCAGAACCCTAACACTAGTTTTTATAAATCGTGAAACAACCCCGTTTATGAACAAATGACTTTCCAGTGTAAGAAGAAATGACACTAGTCTGCAGGAATTAGTTTTCATTAGATTACAAACTAGAATCACGTGTAATATGCAAAAGTTGATAATAAAAGATTAAATTAAAAGTGTTACAAAATAAAAAACTTAACATATTCCTTCTCTGTAGATTTATGAACACTATTTGACCCTGTCGTCGCCGTCTTCCAGCAGCCGGTAACAGTGATGATGATGAGCTGAATCATGAAAAAGACATGAAATCAACGTTGGCCCCATTCTCGCCGCTACCAAACATTATAGCGTTCGCTATGTCAAAGAAGAGGGGACCGTAGACAACGGAATGGCCAGTTGCACCCGCAGAGCGATCGGAGTGGGGGAGGGGAGGGTAACGGCAAGTGTGAGAGCTACGGTACGTAACTATTTTTTTTTTTTACTTTAAAATTTCCTTATTATTAAAACTGTTTACAACCAAGGAAGAAAAACTCAAAAGCAACAAAATAACGCAGAGAGACTCAAAAGAACTCAAAAACCTCCTACCTATCAAGGAGTGGGGAAGGGGGGGTAACGGCAAGTGCGTGTGAGCTACGGTACGTAACTATTTTTTTTTTTTTACTTTAAAATTTCCTTATTATTAAAACTGTTTACAACCAAGGAAGAAAAACTCAAAAGCAACAAAATAACGCAGAGAGACTCAAAAGAACTCAAAAACCTCCTACCTATCAAGGAGTGGGGGAGGGGGGGTAACGGCAAGTGCGTGTGAGCTACGGTACGTAACTATTTTTTATTTATTTTTTACTTTAAAATTTCCTTATTATTAAACTGTTTACAACCAAGGAAGAAAAACTCAAAAGCAACAAAATAACGCAGAGAGACTCAAGAGAACTCAAAAACCTCCTACCTATCAAAGTGTTAATCTTGACTATTTTTCATATAAATAGATATATTTAAGATATTCCAAGACATGCGAGATTGCAGTAAATTACGGCTCTACATAATGTGATTTATATAGTTTATATAGATTTTAATACATTACTTTTATCCATATATGTGTGATTGGTAGCATGTTGTGTTTAATGTTTGTAGCTAACAATAATTTCTTTAGTAAAAAACCAATTGGAGTATAAAACCAAATTAAATGAAATTTCATGTACATGTGGTAGCATATTGCTTGTGCAACTAACAATATGTTTTTTCTGTAAAAAAAACAAAAAGAAAATTGGGGTATAAAACCAAATTAAGGGGCAGGTACAAACGCAGCGGTTACGGTTGCAGAAGTTTGCGGATGTGAGTGGTTGCGGTTTCAAGTGTTGTTAAGTGTTTTATATAACTGGGACAACATTTAAAAATTGTTATGTTTACGTAATATTTGTGACTGTATTATGAAATATTTTTGTCTTTGACCATTTCTCATCTCTTGATATGTTATTTGATATTTTGCAGAGTGTTTCCAAATAATCTGGGGTGGACACCATACATTTTATGGATATTCTTAACTTGAAAGACAGTGTTGAGAAGGATACTTAAAAGAGAGAGAGAGAGATACACAAACACATCAAGCTTCCTCCTCCTCTTTCCCTGAGGCTGCTGCACGTTTAAGCATCTGGAAACATACCCAGTAGCCATAAACGGCGTAGGAATCCGCCACTGCATGCCAGAACACGGGTTGGGAAGTAGGAAAACTGCGGATCTTGGATCTCACTTGAGCCATGATGGGTTTAACAAACATAGGAGCCATTGCCATTGCCTGCATGCATAAGAGATACCATCAAAATCTATCTCAATGAAAAAACACAAATCACAGAATAATCGAAACTGAACGAAGGGAACCTAATCGCATCATAAAGCCCGACGACAATAGAGAGAGAGAGTTCACAACATAAGTATGCTTTCTCTCTTCAGCTAGATCAATGTTCTACCACGGTCCAATCAATATAATTTTGTATTATATCAGTTCATATAAGATAAAATTCCTAGGATGTTTTTCATCCAACAATGTGCTATGTCAGCACAGAACTCTGTTGGTTTCTAATTGAATACATTTTCTTCTAACTTACCGGCATAGAACACCTGATGGCGCATCTGACGCATTTGTTCCAATTATTCTTTTGTTGATTCAAGTTTGTGAATAACAATCTCAATGTAAAGCAAACCATAATCTCAATGTAAAGCAAAACATAATCTCAATGTAAAGCAAACCAGCAAATGGATCTTGTAGCTGGAACAATTACATGAGTCTTTAAAATAAGATTTTTAAAAACACCCCCACAGTTTTGGTTAAACACATCAAAGCTTCCTTCTCTTTCCTTTTCCTCTCTTTAAACATCTGGTAAAATACCTAGGAGCCATTGCCTGCATGGACCTCACTTAGCCATGATGGATTTAACGGACATCTGGAACGGCGGCGAGCATGGTTAAGAGGAACTTCCAAGGCGGGTCGGCTTTTAAGGTTTGTTGACGGTCACCGACGGTCGTTTTCAAGATTGATCCGTCAGATCTCAACTTAAAGATGGAGGTGCGTGGCTGTGTCTGTGTCATGTTTCCCGTAGATCTGATGGCTGGTGTCTCGGAGTCGAGGGGAGATGGCTCGTGGGTTGAATGTCTAGAAAGATTTCGGTGTGGGAAAATATTTGATCATTCTTCGACATATGAACGTTGAGATGAGAGCATTCTTCTTAACGGTGTCCCTGAGTTCATAAGGATGGTGTTTGTCAGATGGTTGGCTCAGTTGTGGCGTGTGGCTGTGATTCCTTCAGTCGCAGAGGGTCGTCGATGGCCAATTCGGAGGAGGGAATAATGGCGCTTCATTGTGGACTTGTGGAGCTTCGTCAACGGGCTGTAAGGTTCTCTCAAGAGCAGCTGTTTCTCTGGTTCTAAGAAGCAGAGCATGTGGAGGTTCAAGCTTCATCGACTGGTCAACAAAGGAGTTTGGACCTCGGTGGCTTCATGCTTCAAAGTGGAACATCCGCCGTGCCGAACCATTGTCTTATCCGGCAGTTTCGCTTTGTCCCCTCTTGGTGGTGATCTAAATAGTCGTTGTTGCCAAAATCTCAACCCGACTTTTATGGGATCTTCGGTAGTCTATTACAGATTATTTGGAGCTACTCGACCATCCCTTTGTAAGGATGCAAAGCCTTAGTTTCAGACCAGTCAGAGTTTCCACAATGGAAAATGCACCTCTCGGTATTATGGTGGTTGATCATGTGCTGCATTCAAATCATAAGGCATCAACTGATCTGAGTGTATTGTAGTGTTTCCCTTTGTGTTTTCTTTTGCCTGATTTTGAAATAGCTTTGTATTCTTGTCATTAGTGGTAGAATTTAGGTGGTTCAAGGGGCGGTTCATACTGAGTAGTAGTGTGGATTCGTCCCATGTTGGTTGCAAGAGTACAAAGGAATCTCGATTGGGTAGTGTAGGATCCATAGATGTGTTCTTAGGTGGTACTAGATCACTCATTTGTCTTGTGGTTAAATCTTGTGTGAGGTCTAATCTTATTGTAAAACTCTTTAAATAATGAAAGTTGAAGTTGAGTAAAAAAAAGGTTAAATGGACTACCATTCTATTTTTAAAAAAACCCCATTTTAGACCTTGGTATTTTATCCGGACACAAAGACCCAAACAGAACTGAGCCGAAATACAAATTATGGTCCAAGTTAATGCTAAAGTATTTATTGTGTCTTTTTCTATTGGACCTTCAGGTCTCGGTTTGGTTCTGGAGCCTACCGAGACCCGATTGGGTAGCCGAAGTAGCCAAAAATGATTGTATATATTAGGTATATCTGGGTGATTAAATATATTTTTAGGTATTTCAAATAGTTTTTTTTAAAGAAAAATAGGGTTTGGATTTTTGGGTATAATTTCAAGTTTCGGAAAAAAATTTTAGATTTTCAAAAATATAATTCACGTATTTAGTTGGGTACCTTTTTTTTTGGGACTGATTTTGGATAAAATTTTAGATACTTTAGATGTTTTGGGACATCTTTTGGTCCAGTTCAGTTCTTTCAAGTCCTAAATACCCGAATCTCAAATATACCTGATAATTATGAATACTTTATAGTAGTGTTTTGAAACCCAGCACGGACACTGAACCGGATGATTTACCGGGTCACTGGGTCATTGAGTTAATCGCAGTCAATGTGGATTAATAAATAAATTATTTTCTTATATAATAATTTATTAGTTATGAAAATAAAATATTAAAACTAAATTTAAATATTTTCTAAATATTTTCAAAACATAAAATGTATGAATGTACAAAATATCAAAAATAGTTTAGAGTATTAAAATTTTGTTTAACAAATTAAAAGTATTGGCATCTAAAAAGAATCAAGACATAAAATTCATAAACATTTAAATATTTAATATAAATAATAAATTAAATTGCGAATCCAAAATAAACCAAAAACAAAACATCATTGTAATATATTGTCAATAACAACATTGTTGAATGAGATACAGAATCGGTGGATATCAGAAGAAAAAGATAAAGACAATAAAAATAAAAATCTAACTTTTTAATTGGATCAACCAGTGTTTCAGCCGAGATCGGATTCTGGGTTTTACTGGATTTTTCCGGTTTTTTACAAAACTCAAACTGAATTTATCTTGAATCACTGGATTTACCACCCGTTCAACCACAAGTCTGGATCGGATTTAAAAAAACTGCTTGTTTTATGGGCTTTTAAAGACGTGAAAATTTACAGGTATCCTATATATTAGTTTAACCGGCAGGAAGGCCCATGGGCTTTCGTGGCCCGAGAGGCAAAGATATTTTGAAGAAGTTGGATCTTGTTTTCCATTTCAACGACGACGACGACTCCTTTCAGCGTCGTCAACAGTTCTCAGAGTGACGAACCCTAACCGCCAAGAAATCGATTTTTGCCGCTCACCTCTTCACAATCGATTCTTCCCCTCTGGAAATTTCAGCATTTCCGTCGTTTCTGGTTCGTCCCTCCCCTTGCTCCGTAACTCTCTGTTCTTCGCGTAGAGGTTTGTGTTGGTTCTAGCTTAGCTTAGGGTTTAAGTTTTCTCAAATTTTGGATCGATCCTAACCTCTAGTTGATTCTGAGCTAGAGATTGGTTTCTTGTTGATGATCGGTTACTTGTTGATGATTCTAGGGCTCGGTTTCGTCCTTCTTCTACGGATTACTCGATTTGACCTTGGGGTTTATTTATTTATTTTGTATGGTCTGATTTGAAGTTACCTCTTTCTCACACAGTTTTACATAAACGAAGATGGATTATAACATGTACCAAGGCTTGCTGGAGCCCACGATGGCTACGATTAACCGCTTGGTGGCTAAGTTCAAGCGGAGTTTGGATGGAGGCGAGTGGAAGGATGAATTTTCTGATGAGGAGGCTGTTAAACTCAGCAAGGATATCTCCAGTTTATGTCCCCTGTATGGTCATAAGCTCTATCTGTTTTATGAACAGCTCTATGGAACATACTACAAGCAAAATGTGAGTACATGAATGACATATCTTTTTTTATTAATGTTTGATTGATTGTTTCTAATACACAACTTCTCTCTCTAATATATGTGTGTGTTTGTGTAGGTGTTACCATGTGTAAAGAAGAAGCAAGGGGAAGAAATGCTTCGTGAGCTTTGCCATAGGTGGAACAATCACAAGAAGATGGTTTCATATCTTGCCAAGATTTTTGGCGGTCTTCAGAAGTTTGTTGCGGAGCTTTCCTTTACATCAGATGAAGTGTGCTTGGCTTCTCATATTCTCTCCAACCGAAAAAGAGCTGGAAAATATAAAGCTTCATTGGAAGAGGTTGCCATGGTGACTTTCCGAGATCAAGTTCTCCTGGTCATAGCTTCTGAAGCCACCACTGCCCTTATCAAGATGATAACTGATCAACGTGATGGAGTTGAGATTGATCAGACGTTACCGAGTAGAGTGTGTGACCTGTTTGTTCTGTGTGGGCTAGGAAGTGAAGAAGTATATGAAATGAACTTTGAGAGGTACTTTCTTGATGACACGCAATCTTACTATTCGACTCAGGCCTCAAGCTGGATAGCAGATGATTCGTTCCTTGATTACTTGTTGAAAGTTGAGAAGTCTCTGAAAAACGAGAAGGAGAGAGTCGCTCCCTACCTTCATTCAAGCACCGAGCCTAAACTAGTTGATGTTGTGCACGAGGCATTGTTGGTTTCTGTTCAAGATCAGCTTCTCGAAAAGGAGAACTCAGGTTTCCGTTCCTGTCTAAGTAAAGACCAGAAGGATAATCTCTCCATGATTTTCAGAGTTTATCGTGCATTTCCCAAAAGGTTGAAGGCTTTTGCTAAATTCTTCAAGCTTCATATTACTGAAGAAATGAACTCCCTTATCGAACAAGCCGAACACGGACTTAACAGTGTTGGTAGCGTGAATGACGAGGCGCTTTTCAGAGAGATAGCTGATCTACACGATAAGTACATGGAATATGTCCGCGACTGTTTTCATTACCGCGCTCGCTTCTTCAAAGCGTTCAAAAAAGCTTTTGCAACACTGGGTGGAAGCTTAATTGCTGAACGACTTGCAACTTTTTGCCACAATGAGCCAGGAGTGAATGATCTCTCAAACCTGTACAAGATTTGTGATACAGCTTCCCTCTCGTTGGTACCTGTTGCAGACGCCTTCAAGCGTCATGTTACTGCACAAGTGGAAGCCTGTATACAAAAAGCCAAAGACGCACTTAGCAGTGGTGGTAGCGTGAAGGACGAGGTGCTTGTCAGAGAGATAGGTGGTCTACACGATAAATACATGGAATTTGGCAGGGACTATTTTCAGGACGACCCCCTCTTCCACTGTGCGTTCAAAGAAGCTTTTGCAATCTGCTGTAAAATGACACTTGGTGGAAGTTCAATAGCAGAACAACTTGCAACCTTTTGCAAAAGTAAGGCAGGAGTGAATTATCTCCCAAAGGTGTACAAGATTTATGTTACAGCTTCCCTCTCGTTGGAACCTGTTGCAGACGCCTTCGAGCTTCATGTTACTGCACGAGTGAAAGCCTGTATACAAGAAGAAGCCAAAGACGCAGAGGCGCTTGTCAAAGAAATAATTAAACTACACGATGAACACATGGAGTATGCCCGGGAATTTCGCGAGAACCAATCCCTCTTCCTCAATGCGCTGAAAGACGCTTTTAAAATCTTCTGTAACGAAGAAGTTGATGGAGGAAGTCCAAGTGCAGTAACCTATTACGAAAACCTTCTCAAGAAAGCAGAGATGGATGATATCTCAACGGTGTACACGCTTTATCGTGTAATTTCCAAAGGGTTGGAACCTGTTGCAGAAGCCTTCAAGCTTCATGTTACTGCACAAGGGAACTCTCTTATCAAACAAGCAGTCGACGGGATTACTAGTGGTTGTAGCGTCATGGAGAAACAGGTGCTAGTCATCAGAGATTTAATTGGCCTACACGATAAATACATGGTCTATGTCACCCGCTGGGTTCAGGACTTCACCCTCTTCCAAAAGGCGTTCAATGATGCTTTTGGGCTCTTATGTAGCAAGACAGTGGGTGGAAGCTCAATGCCAGAACTACTTGCAATCTTTTGCGACGATCTTCTCAACAAGGCACATGATGACTCTACTATTGAATCTACCATTGACACTGTAGGCTTCCTTTCTTCACACGTTCACTGTCATTGACCCCTGCTTTTGATGCTAAAACCTTTACTTAAATGAATACAGGTGGTTCAGTTGCTTGGCTTTATAGTCAACAGAGATGTTTTCGCCGAGTTTCATAGGAAGAAGCTAGCCCGTAGGCTCTTAGTTGATCGCAATGTCAGTGAGGAGAGTTTAATTACAAAGCTCAAAGGACGTTTCGATTCGAGCTTAACCTGCAAGATGGAGAAGATGGTTAGTTAAATGAAGTTGATTATGCTTGATTTTTTTTTTTGTACCGTAGCTAATATGCTTTATATAGGTGTTGGACATGGAACTGGGAAAAGAAAGACAGATGGGGTTCAAGGAATATATGGGCGATGCTGGAATGCTTGGTTTGAGTGTCAATGTCTTGACCAAATGCGTTTGGCCTGATTTCAAGACATCAAGTGTCAATCTTCCGTCTGAAATGTCCGAGTGCATGGGAGCTTTCAGTGAATATTTTGGAACCACTACCCTTCGAGGGAACCTTGAGTGGATCTATAGTGAGGGAACGTGCCTTGTTAAGGGTACATTTGATTCTGGACCTATCGACCTTATTGTTACAACGTTACAGGTATGTGTGTATTTGGTTTTGTGGTTGTTCTCCCTTGACATGATATTTTAATATATGCTTCTTTGTTTTGTTTCAGGCTGTTGTGCTCTGTGCTTTCAACAGCACAGAAACATTAAGCTTCCAGGAGCTCATCGAACAAGTTAAGCTTAGCAAAGAAGATCTTATCAGCGTGCTTCATTCACTCTCGTGCTCCAAATACGTGATTCTTAAGAAAGAGCCAGCCTCAAAGACCATCGCTGAAACGGATGCGTTCCAGTTCAACTCCGAGTTCACGTCTACAAGTCGTAAAATCAGGGTATGTACGATAATACCATTGTCTTCTTTCCATCTCTCTCCCGGATCAACAAATTAAGAAACTGATGTCTCTGTTTGGTTGTGTGTGTGTGTGTGTGTGTGTGTGTGTGTCCCCTTATGTTTGTGAAATTGTGAAACAGGTCTGTGTTCCTTCTCTTTCTCTTCCTCTTCCTCCAGGGGGTGAAAGGGAGAAAGTTGCTCAAGTTGTTGATAGAGATAGGAGATACTTGATTGATGCTTGTGTTACACGGATCATGAAGAGCAGGAAAGTGCTTCTGCACCAACAGTTAATCACTGAGAGTGTTAAGCAACTTAGCCAAACCTTCAAGGTAATTTGTAAAGACAAAAAAAGCATATTAACACATGTGTCGCATATTTTAAGAAAACTTTCGTATTGGTTTTTGTTTTATTTGGCAGCCTGATATACCGATGATCAAGAGACGTATTGAGGATCTGATCACCCAGGGTTACTTGGAGAGGGATACCGAGGATCCTCGCAAGTACAACTACGTTGCTTGATGTTAGGCTGCAAATCCATGTGTCGTTGCCTGATGTTAGTATTCTACGCATTACTACTGTTCTATCTGGTGTTTCAGATTTTGGATCGCTACTGACTTTCTTTTAATGCGTATTCTCGCAATTTAGACTCTGATCTGAAAAGAACATACGAGCTTACTTGTTTGGTCCACCTTAATGGAGTGAGTACAAAATAAAAAAATGCAGAGACTTTATTAGACTCTAGTTCAGCTAGTGTCTCTCATTTGAGTATAACCTCTTTCTTCAAATTGTTAAAAGCATATATATATACCAATACGTAACAAACTCAGAGAGAAACCAGAACCGGCCGGTTTGTGGTTTAAATAGACCATAATAATAGTCGCTCGGCCTTATTTAGGCTTTCAAGCCTATTAGACTAACGGGACATCGTATTAAGGTTGAGAAAGAGAATCAAAATCTCCAAGCAAGTTCCATCCATTCATCTTCTTCAATCCACTACGTAGATTACCTACTATACATAAAATGATAAAAATATTAACTTGATTTTTTGGGTCAATAAGGTAACAACTAACGATTACTATTTGATAATATTTTCATTTACCCAATAAAAGTGGTATTGACTTGTATCTCTTCAATGCCTTCCAAGTCATGTTTGAGAAACGAACGTTAAGCTATTTCGGCCTATGTTGTCTGGTTATAGAAGGTCATGGTTTAGATCAAGCATGAGCAAGATGCAAACCTAGCTTCACATATATTACATAAAAATTTGAAAATAAACTCATGCACAGAAGCGTGGATCAAAGCTATGCTTATCCTACCAATTGTAATTTTCTTTATAGTTATTGTTTTAAATTTCTCGTATTTTATTTGGACGTAAAAGTGTTTCTTATTTTTAGGGATTTAACAGATCATTTTGTTACATTTAAATAAATTCATATTATAGTACACGAACTTATATCAATCAGAAGAACGTTATACGACATTATAGATGTATCATGTATGGTATATGTTTGCTTTTATTAATGAAAGTTAATCATATGTTATTTTAAATGATTTAACATATGAAAATAACATCATTTTTTGTTAGTTTGAATGGATGTTACATAAATATAGGTTTTCCTAGCATTCTAAAAAACAAGAAAATTCAAATAGACGAGTGGTTATTGTGTGAGGTGTATAAAGTCTCTGTTATCGGGCTCTAATTCATATCCTAACAACTTTTTTTTTTTTAAAAAGCATTTCAAACACAGAGAAACGTTAAATAAATAACGTTATATCGTCGACAAATAATAATAATAATGTTATATCAATACAACAGATAAGGTTTTTCCAGTTTTAAATACTTTTTCGGAATTGAATATGTTCCAATGATATCCAATATCCAAACTACTGTAGACTGATGATTGCTTCTAAGAAGCATTTATTTTACTTTGCTGTTGTTCTCGAGACAATATATTTTGCCAGAGAAAAAAAATCTATGTATTGTCCTCTGTATTGAAATCATTCATTTTGAGTAAATCTGAATCTTTGAAAAGAAAAAGACAAAACTCTTGCTGAGAGATCTTTACATGAAATGAAATAACACTTGGTATCGTATTGTCCAAGCTTTGACTAAGAACCGTAGAAGGAGTTCCCGATGATTTACTTTCCTCGTTTTCAGCTGGGTGGTTGGACATTTTCTTTATCCGTAAAAGGTCCCTTTCATCAATACTACTCTCTGTCTCCTTCTCTGTCATCTTCTCGCGACAGTCATGCATATTGTTTTCGTTGTCCACTAGTTTCTCTTCCAAGTCAGACATTGGGGAGGATCCAGAGTTTCCGCTGTTTGAAGACGCTGTATTGCTATCTCCTTCACTGAGACATGAAGAGCAATTATCTGAACTGGAGCTTCTACTCATAATTGGATCTTTGGAGAACATGTCATCATTCTTCGATGTTATGTGAACTTCCATCTTCTTGTCTTCCTCGGTTGGATTAATATACTTCCCAGAAACCCAACTGTAATCACTATGATTGGCATTACCCAACTTTTCTGTAGCATTGCATTCAGACTGTGTGTCAGCTAACTTCACAGCGGAGCTTGCATCTTCAACCTCTTCTAACTTTAATGTTGAACATGTAACTGGTGGTGGGTCAGAGTGTGAGCTGTTTCGAGGATGCTTCAGCTGGGTGGAGTCCAAAACCTTTCTCACAGTTACTGGGTGGAGTCAATTAATTATTTTATATGAATTTTACATAGAATTAAATTAAAATTTTAAATTAAATACTTTAAGCATATATAAAATTTTTTAAAATAAAAATATTTTTAAAAATATTATTTAAATCTAACTTTTAATTGGATCAACCAGTGTTTCAGCGAGATCGGATTCTGGGTTTTACTGGATTTTTCCGGTTTTTTACAAAACTCAAACTGAATTTATCTTGAATCACTGGATTTACCACCCGTTCAACCACAAGTCTGGATCGGATTTAAAAAAACTGCTTGTTTTATGGGCTTTTAAAGACGTGAAAATTTACAGGTATCCTATATATTAGTTTAACCGGCAGGAAGGCCCATGGGCTTTCGTGGCCCGAGAGGCAAAGATATTTTGAAGAAGTTGGATCTTGTTTTCCATTTCAACGACGACGACGACTCCTTTCAGCGTCGTCAACAGTTCTCAGAGTGACGAACCCTAACCGCCAAGAAATCGATTTTTGCCGCTCACCTCTTCACAATCGATTCTTCCCCTCTGGAAATTTCAGCATTTCCGTCGTTTCTGGTTCGTCCCCTTGCTCCGTAACTCTCTCTGTTCTTCGCGTAGAGGTTTGTGTTGGTTCTAGCTTAGCTTAGGGTTTAAGTTTTCTCAAATTTTGGATCGATCCTAACCTCTAGTTGATTCTGAGCTAGAGATTGGTTTCTTGTTGATGATCGGTTACTTGTTGATGATTCTAGGGCTCGGTTTCGTCCTTCTTCTACGGATTACTCGATTTGACCTTGGGGTTTATTTATTTATTTTGTATGGTCTGATTTGAAGTTACCTCTTTCTCACACAGTTTTACATAAACGAAGATGGATTATAACATGTACCAAGGCTTGCTGGAGCCCACGATGGCTACGATTAACCGCTTGGTGGCTAAGTTCAAGCGGAGTTTGGATGGAGGCGAGTGGAAGGATGAATTTTCTGATGAGGAGGCTGTTAAACTCAGCAAGGATATCTCCAGTTTA
The DNA here is from genome assembly GCA_016432835.1 of Brassica nigra. Taxonomy (NCBI): domain Eukaryota; kingdom Viridiplantae; phylum Streptophyta; class Magnoliopsida; order Brassicales; family Brassicaceae; genus Brassica; species Brassica nigra. Next base: position 62,776,607 of record CM028246.1, read on the forward strand.
TGTCCCCTGTATGGTCATAAGCTCTATCTGTTTTATGAACAGCTCTATGGAACATACTACAAGCAAAATGTGAGTACATGAATGACATATCTTTTTTTATTAATGTTTGATTGATTGTTTCTAATACACAACTTCTCTCTCTAATATATGTGTGTGTTTGTGTAGGTGTTACCATGTGTAAAGAAGAAGCAAGGGGAAGAAATGCTTCGTGAGCTTTGCCATAGGTGGAACAATCACAAGAAGATGGTTTCATATCTTGCCAAGATTTTTGGCGGTCTTCAGAAGTTTGTTGCGGAGCTTTCCTTTACATCATATGAAGTGTGCTTGGCTTCTCATATTCTAAGAGCTGGAAAATATAAAGCTTCATTGGAAGAGGTTGCCATGGTGACTTTCCGAGATCAAGTTCTCCTGGTCATAGCTTCTGAAGCCACCACTGCCCTTATCAAGATGATAACTGATCAACGTGATGGAGTTGAGATTGATCAGACGTTACCGAGTAGAGTGTGTGACCTGTTTGTTCTGTGTGGGCTAGGAAGTGAAGAAGTATATGAAATGAACTTTGAGAGGTACTTTCTTGATGACACGCAATCTTACTATTCGACTCAGGCCTCAAGCTGGATAGCAGATGATTCGTTCCTTGATTACTTGTTGAAAGTTGAGAAGTCTCTGAAAAACGAGAAGGAGAGAGTCGCTCCCTACCTTCATTCAAGCACCGAGCCTAAACTAGTTGATGTTGTGCACGAGGCATTGTTGGTTTCTGTTCAAGATCAGCTTCTCGAAAAGGAGAACTCAGGTTTCCGTTCCTGTCTAAGTAAAGACCAGAAGGATAATCTCTCCATGATTTTCAGAGTTTATCGTGCATTTCCCAAAAGGTTGAAGGCTTTTGCTAAATTCTTCAAGCTTCATATTACTGAAGAAATGAACTCCCTTATCGAACAAGCCGAACACGGACTTAACAGTGTTGGTAGCGTGAATGACGAGGCGCTTTTCAGAGAGATAGCTGATCTACACGATAAGTACATGGAATATGTCCGCGACTGTTTTCATTACCGCGCTCGCTTCTTCAAAGCGTTCAAAAAAGCTTTTGCAACACTGGGTGGAAGCTTAATTGCTGAACGACTTGCAACTTTTTGCCACAATGAGCCAGGAGTGAATGATCTCTCAAACCTGTACAAGATTTGTGATACAGCTTCCCTCTCGTTGGTACCTGTTGCAGACGCCTTCAAGCGTCATGTTACTGCACAAGTGGAAGCCTGTATACAAAAAGCCAAAGACGCACTTAGCAGTGGTGGTAGCGTGAAGGACGAGGTGCTTGTCAGAGAGATAGGTGGTCTACACGATAAATACATGGAATTTGGCAGGGACTATTTTCAGGACGACCCCCTCTTCCACTGTGCGTTCAAAGAAGCTTTTGCAATCTGCTGTAAAATGACACTTGGTGGAAGTTCAATAGCAGAACAACTTGCAACCTTTTGCAAAAGTAAGGCAGGAGTGAATTATCTCCCAAAGGTGTACAAGATTTATGTTACAGCTTCCCTCTCGTTGGAACCTGTTGTAGACGCCTTCGAGCTTCATGTTACTGCACGAGTGAAAGCCTGTATACAAGAAGAAGCCAAAGACGCAGAGGCGCTTGTCAAAGAAATAATTAAACTACTCTCCTCTCTCCAGGAGGAGGAGTTTGAGATGAAATACCTTCAGGCTGTCATCCAGAGGCTGCGTGATGTTTTGGAGCAAGAAACTCAAGGGGATGAGCTGGTCAACTCTGTCTTGTCCACGTGCATTACCAAGTGTGGTAGATGTTTGGAGGATCTGCTTGCTTGTGTGGAATCTGCTGAACAGAAGAGTAAGGAAAGAAAGAAGTATCGTACCTTTGATTCGCTGAAACTCACGGCTGAGAATGTGATCTTGCAAAGCCAGGCGGTGGAATTAGTTTCTTTGGTCGCTACTCAGCGGAAGGAGGAGCTGTTAAACGAGGAGACAAGATCAGTTCTGGAAAAGAGTCTGGAAAACATTTCAGATGGTTTTGCAAACAATTCTTTTTGTCCCCAAGAAGATCTCTTTGGCTTAATGTTCGACTTTCTTGGTCATGGGTTAGCTGGCTTTGCTTTAGATCTGTTGATTAAGAGACTGAAGAAGAAAGATAAGATGGAAGAGCTTTTTAACCAAGAGGAGTTGCTAGATCCATTTGTTCCACTCGTTATTGGTTTCTTGAGTAACACACAGCATGTGTCTTCGGCTCTGAGTGTTTTGGATTTGCTGATGAGTAAAAACTTACCTTCCCTCACCCCTCAAGGAGATAGTTATGATGAAGGAGAGAGCAAGGTTTTAGATTTGGCAATGAATAGTGAAAATGAGGAAATCAGATCGATAGGCAAAAAGATACTGTTGGATTTTTTGCGCAAGGATTCCATTCATGATGATCAAAGATTTTTGAAGCATGCGGAGTATCTTCTGGAGAAGCCAAGGTTTGATTCTGTTTTTCTTCTTCTTCTTCTTTGGAAAGAATATACTCTTGTTGTAATATAGGGACGAGATATATAACGTGTCCCCTAATCTTTATTTTGCAGGTCTGATCGAGCCATTGACCTCCTGTCTGCTATTTTCGGGGTACTTGTAGAGACGGGCAGGAAGCAGTTTCTTAACAAGCACGTCAAGGAATTTTTTGGCAGTCTTCTATCTCTGATGCCTTCCCAAGTTGATAACGAGCCGTCCCCGACTGGTGATCTGATCACGTGGCTGGTAAAGAACGTTGATCGACAACATGCTGGTCCCCTCGTGGTGAAATGCCTGGACAGCTTTGAGGAGTGTCCAGCTGCAGTATCCAAGGTCAGGTCAATTCAGTGTTTTATTTTCTTAGTGTTGAATTTTTTTGTTGTGTTATTTGCTAATTTTGGATTTTTTAAGTCACTGCAGCTGATGGTCTTCTTTATGGAAACTTTTAAGAGAAATATAGACAAACATTTTGAGACTCTTTGGAAGAAAATGGAGACTGCTGAATCTGATTTTCACAAGTACTGCTCGCTTGTTATGCTTGATAAGGTCCTCGCTGCATTTCCCCAGTTTTTATTAAGAGATGATTCTGAGGTATAACTTTTCTTTTCTCCTCGTATAACTTTTCTTTTCTCCTCCTTTTGTTTCGCAATAGTTAAATCCTAGTATACTTTTTTTTTTCTCTTTTCCAGGATATGTGGACAATGGTCTTCGGTTTTCTGGTGCAACCAGATGCCAGGTTGAAGAATATACGGGTCAGACTATTGGAGAGATTCTCTGACGCATTTGAAAAAGGGACGAGTGAAAACATCCAAGGTAAACTGAATTAGTTTGAGTCTTGTCCTTTTTTTTCCATATTCGTTTTCTGTTCTGTAACGAATTCATTTCGTATGTAACTGTGGGTGTTTTGTCAGAGGGGCTGAAAAAATTAAAACGTCAGGTGGAACGCATGATTCGGAGAGATAAGGAGGAGATAGATGGCCAGAGTAAAAAGAGAAAGGTCTTCTATTCATGAGCTTGGGGGGAAAAAAAACTAGCTATTCAAGTGCTGTTATCATGCTCTTGTCGTCTCTCTCTACTACTACTCTTTTATGTTTTGAAGACCTTGAACTTGTTTTGAAGACCTGGTAGAGTTTGGAAGTTTAGATGTGAAACTGTGACTGCATTTTACGCAGGATAATATTTGATCAATGAGGACCCTTCACCGTAACATCATCACATATCTTTAGATAGTACTTCCACTGATGATTAAATAAATAAAGAGACATAAATGTTGGATATTTTGAAATAAAACACAAAATTGGATCAAGCTCAATGAGTTCTCCATCACGAGCCTCTGACTGACTCTATCATATAAGAGACATTTGCATTTTATTGAGTACATGGCGTGCAAAACGCCTCACATTAACATGAATTGGCCTTTTTTTTAACAACTCAACTCTTCTAAACCCAAAAGCCAACACCAACGGGAACATCATCATCACAACGAGGTTCTTCTCAAAAGCTTTTGTCCCAAAGATTTCGACAAAAAAAATTGATTTAAAAAACAGAGGGAGTATTATGGAAATCTAATACTATCAAATTTATAATCAGTTTGATTTATATTCTTCTAGGAAAAGATTGCAAACAAAAATATTAAACCAGAGTTGATTAACACACATAACTTATAGTATTATGGAAATTTATAAATCATCATAAGTGGTTGATTTGATTGTTCATATTTTGATTGGTTGGTTTTTCACATTTTGGTATATTGGACTGTATCATTTTTTAAAAATGAATCACATTGTTTTTTCATAGGTCGATAAACATATTTTGTAAGATTATGTGTAATTTGATATATGATGCTTTCTATAAAACTAAAATATTATAGTGCTGATAATTTTTGTTAATCAAAGATATATTCATGTTAAGAAATATTATTTTATTCTGTTTATTCAGCCTCATATTTTTAAATATTTATTTGGTTATAAATAATCACAAGATTCAATCATTTTTGAAAAAAAAATAATATATTACAGAATCCATTAATATTATTTAGAATTATATGTTTATTACAAAATATATTCAAATAAAAATATTATTATATTTTATAACAGAATGTCTAAACTGTTTTTTTTTTAATTTTTGTGAATTTATGTTATATACATAATTTTATATTTTAAAGTTTCTACATATTTGTTTTCTTTTTTTACTTTAAATTTCTGTTTTATTAAAAACTAAATTAACTTATTACAACCAAGAAACACTAGAAGGAAAAAGAAAAACAAGCAAAACGCAAAAGAGCTCGAAAAAAATTCTACCTATCAAAATGGAGACGCCAGATAGACATGAGGTGATCATCGAAGGGAGATTCCTCATTCTCTAGTCAGGATGTCTATCTTAGCACGAAAAAGATGACATGCCTCCTGGATAAGAGAAGCTGCCGGCCTAAACACCTACGAATGGAGACGAGTGTTCCTTTCTTTCCAGATCATATACAAAGAAGTTTAGTAAGCAAGTTTTAAGATCAGATTTAAATTGCTATCTTGAGAAGGTGTTTTAATCCACCGAATAACATCCATGATCAAAGGAGGGAAAAGAATGACAGCTGAAAAGAAGTGATCCCACACCTCTCTTCCGTAGGCACAGTCTGAGAATAGTGTTGACAGGATTCGTTCACAGAGTTACACATAACACAAGTAGAAGAAATAGAGAGACCCTAATTCCGCATCCTGTCCTTAGTTGATAGTTCAATGCAATCAACCAGGATATAAATGCGTAATGCGTACTTCGAAATCCTTCCTTTAAACCAGATAGATTTATGCCATGAAACTTTCGGAAGCCGATCATATAGATTCTTCCACATGAGGGAGGAGGAGAAAACCGACGCCGGAGCCCCATCGCCTATTTGCCATAAGAAACGATCATCCTCATCTGACACAACGATGGCTTGAGGGTCAGGTAAGCTGCTCTTAACCAGAGTAATAATCGGGTTCCTTGATCTGAAGTAACTTATCCAGCATCTATCGTGCGCTAGGCCATCACGAACCACTGCATCCACTGAAAGACCAGACACCCGCGGACCCTGATCTCCCGTTAAGTTAAGCAGGACAATAATAATAATGCTACTTTCTCTCTCACACACACTGTGGGAGATCCGAGTGCGGGAAGTTATGGTTTCTTTTCTTTAAATAAATAGAAACGTGGATCCTGTGCGATAGGGACAATGATCATTGTCGTGAAACTATGGAAGTTTGTGTCGGTGGTTCGACTGTTCACCGGAAATAACCGGTCAGATTACTCACTCGAAATAGTAGGCTTCTCTATTTGAATCACTAAAGAGTCACTTTCCGCTTTCGTCCAAAACCTATCTCACTGACTCCACCTACACCAACATCAAATTAACATACCACTAGGACTACAAACTGTTCATGTCTTTTCATGAATTGGTGCAATTTACAAAAGAACATCTGCGTGTACCGAGGAAAAGAGATAAGAGGATAATTTGCATGATTGGTCCTTGTTCTTTTGTTTCAATTCAGGTTTGGCCCCAAACGTCCATTTTGTTCTGAATTGCCCTCGATTTTGACTCAGAGCTCTTGATCGTGAATTCTAGCCCCTGTGTATGCAAAGTGTACAAATGCAACTCCCGGTTACTGTATAAATGATGCACTAGAAATTAGGGTGAAACCTTCTCCTGTTTTATTCCTGTTTACTAGGACAAGTTACCAAAATCAAAATTAATATCTGTTTTTCTTTATCTAACCTAGATTTCTTACTTCCAGTTTGGCATAAGCCTAGTCACCACCTTAGTCCAGTCCATCAAGAGACGACTTGTATATCACATAGATATAGGGAGAGTGAGATGCTAAGCTAAAAGTTATATATGTCATTATTTTGCAATACAAAAATGAGAAACATTTAGAGTCCTAATTTTCTAGTGTATCAAGGGATGATATATACAGTAATACATTTATCTTGTTGAGATTAACCAGAGTTCAAGAAAACAATCAAACCGAACAGAGTGTTCATTCTCATTGACGGAAACTAGTTGAACGTTTGGCGAAAAAGCATATTGAAATCATAAATTCTTGAAGAACCAAGAAAAGGTTAAATACCCCATATAATTAACAAAGACAAAGGTCTCAGAATGAAATTTGTTTTTAAATGTTATGTTTGATACTTTGAATCTCCATTATTACATAATTAAACACAGATAGCATTGTTGTTGATAGTTTTAAAGAAAGAAAAAAAAAACACGCAGAGACTAGAAAGGACATTTAAGTTAAAATGAAGGATCAAAAATAATGAGATTAAATATCAGAGAGATCCTTCTTAAACTCTGTTGTCCTTGGCTTCTTACTTATGCATGGTACCAACTCCAACTTGCTTGTCTTGGTTTTGCATTCTTCCTTCTGAATATAAATAAGAAGGAAGCCAAGTTTTAATATACACTACTGAAACATAGAGAAGCAGTAGAAAAAAAAAGGATCACGCACTAACCTTCTTGCTACCGTCATAGATGGGAACTTGATTGGTAGCTTCATCGATGGGAATTTGATTCATCAAGGTATCATCGTCGTCGTATTCTTCTTCTTCTTCCTCTTCCTCTTCTGCTTCTTCTCTGTCTGGGATAAATGTGTAGATGGCGCGAAAGAGTTCTTCAGATCCAATAGTGCCCCTACGCAGATACTCGGACTCGTTCAAGAAGTCGAACCTTCTGCAAGATAATTCGGTGCTAACCATCTGGACCAGTTCCTTTTTTGATTTCGAGTCGACATATTGGACCACCATGTCTTGGAGTGGCTGAAGTTTCTCAGCTTTGGCCACCTATTGAAGAAAGAGAGAGGGGGTGAATCAGAGTATTACTAATTCCATTAATTCCACAAAATAATTAGATAGATAGAATACAAAGAAAATCATTCGCATAATGTTGTATTCATTTAATTTGGTTCCACCAGTTAAAGCCATGATCAATATAAAAACAATCAATTATTCAAACGAACCTTGAAAATTTTGATGAGAGACTTGAGGTTTTGGCTATGGATTTCATGGGAAAGTTGGCTACTTGGCTTACAGAGGATATGGTTGCGAGCAGCTTCGCGCGCATTCTCATAACCAATGTACTCAGCCACCTTAAAGCAATTAAGAATGAAATTAGAGTGCGAGAGAGAGGACTAAGATAGTAAACGTACAATTTATTGAGGATTAAAGATCAAGGAGGACGAACCTTGATCAACTTGATCAAACTACGCAAATCTTTGTTGACAATCATCTGGGAGAACTCTTCTTGTGATTTCTTTACAAGGGGGAGCACCGCAGAGAACAGCTTCTCGGGATTTTTCAGATAAAAACGAGCAAACTACACACACCAAAAAAAAAAACATATAATTGAGTTCTCAAACACACATAATCTGAATTAAATTTTTTAAAAAAAAAAAAAAACCTATACCTTGATAATTTTGAGGAGAGACTTGAGTTCTTCATGGCGTACCATATAAGATATCTCTTCTTCTGATTTGTCTTCAACATACTGGAGGATAAAAGCGTCCAGTGACTCAAAATTCAGAAAATCAGCCGTCTCGACAAGGTGGAAGAGACCGGTCAGGCTTTCGCTGTGTAGGAGCTCGTCATACATCCACCTCTCCGAGCAAGCGCCATCACTGATCCTCACGCAGTATGTTAAAATCTTCTTGAAGACTGTGCTTCTCACAAAGTACATCTCCACCGGCTCACGTAGCCTATGGAATCCTCTCTTTGGAACCATCTTATTGAACAACTCCCATGTCTTGCGATCAACCTCTACAACCTTCTTATCACTGCAAATACACTTGATTGTATTACCCTTATCAGAATCATCATCCATCGCCATTGAAACGTAGATTTTCTTTTTAAGGTTCTGCGGCTGAGAAGTACACAATGAGAAAAAAAAATATTTATATACCAGAGCCCTAATCATACACGACGTCGTTTCACCTGTCGGGAGGACATATTTTCCTCTTTTCAAGCCCATTTTGAAGCCCCAACATTAGACTTTTAATAATATTACCAAATTTTCAGGTTCTGCAACTGTTTGAGAATGAAACGAGACCTACAATTCATTAATACAAAAATAGGCCTGGGTGTTCGGGTACCTATTCGGGCTCGGGTCGAGTTTTTCGGTTTTCGGTTCTATTTTATAACATCTACGAGGTTCCATTCTAGTAATTTCACAAGTACAGATCGAATTCAAATATAACACTTCGGTTTCGGTTCGGTTCGGATATATCCGAAGTAACCATATATCGTTCGGATTCGGGTTATATCAGATCGGTTCGGATATATCCAAAGTAAAATCTAAAATTTAAAAATAAAACACAAGAAATATATATTTATTTATAAATAATGGAGTATTTAAAGTATTTATTTAAATTTTTAAATCATTATTGTTAAATTTCATATCTAAATAAATATAAAATTAAATATATGAAGTATATATTTATGTTTCAAATATTTATATTGTATATTAATTTGGATATTCGGATCGGTTTCTCCGGATAACTTTGGGGTTTTCGGGTTTTTCGGGTTACCCATTCGGATTTGGTTAATAACACTTCGGGTTCTGATAGGTTTTATAACACCCAACAAGATCCATTTAGATATTTTTTACATTTCGGATCGGATACGGATCGGGTTTTTCGGTTCGGATTCGGTTCGGATTTCGGGTTATATGTTCCAGTGGATTATAATTTCTCCGAATGATCAAACTTTTAAATTATTGTATGTCAAAAACAAATTTGACTGAATGAGACAGTTAATGTTCAGGCCGCGTGAGCAGGTGGGCATCGACTCACGTCCCAAAAACTATTACTCCCTCCCTTTCACTTTATTTGTAGTTCTAGACTTCGACATACATATTAATAAAACATTTAATTTTGTATATTTACTAGATAAAAACAGCATTGCCAATACATCTAACCAGATTTTAACCAATAAAAAAAATAGATTAGAATAAAATTCAATAAATTTTGCATTGAAATCATAAAACGACACTTATTTTAAAACGAAAATTTTGCTCCAAAACGACATATAATTTGAAACGCAGGGAGTACAACTTATGGAAGTTACTGTTTCCGCGAGAGACATGTCTCTGGTGTGAAGAATCAGCAGAAATCAAGATTGTACGTGAAGTAAGTTCTCGGCAGCTCCAGTGGTGAAAGAAGACTGCGAGATTAGTACACGGAACTACTACGTGAACATGGGTCACGCCGTTCGGTGTCTCAGAGAGGAGCTTACTTCCTTATTCTACAAGGAGCCCAACTTTGACATTTACAGGTTTTAATTAGAGATTCTCGTCTATTTTTCTTACATGGTCATATCATATGCTGGTCTCCTCTTCATCAGCTTTATTACTCATTGTTTGATATTTTCTTGGAAAATTATCCTCTGCTTTATCTCTTCTTGATTTATCTCTCTTTGTTAATTTTCAAAGACCCTGTGAATACTTTCATGGGACTCTTCTGCTCCTTTGAAATTAGTTTGATCTTACAAATCTTGTGATAACATCTCTGAGTTTTGTCATTCTATTGTCAATTAAAAAAAGATATACATCAGTCCCGTTGACGAGAAAAAAAAATATACATCAGTCCCGCGCAACTTTTAACGAACCAAGACGGGCTTCAGTTACTAATGTTGATGATTCGAGCAATCAAACATGGCATTGCCTTTAGAAGATAAGTCTCATAAGATTAGTTGCAAGGATTCCGGATTAGAGATCAAGCTTGATATATAACTCCACATATACTGAACTTATCAATCCATGTACATGATCACTTGGACCCTTGCTTAGGCACATGGTATTTTTATTATCATCATCTTATTTTATTTTAGTTGATAAAGGGCATTATTAATCTTAAGAGAAGAAATACATGACACTGATTTTTGTTTTGGTAAAAGTTATGATAATCTAAGACTCTAATTATAATTTTTAAATTAATTTTAAGGATAATATAATACTACTATATTAATAGTCATCATGTTTTTGGTTTTAAAATTTTTAGAATACTTCAAAATTTTCGATGAGCAAAACTGCTCTCACTACAAAACTTATGCCAAGGTTTGTGGTAAAGAAACAGATTTGATCAAGTTTTTCTCGTACTTCTATTGCCGCCACTCATCTTCTTTCTCTTCTTTGGTCTCTTTTGTAAAAGAGCAAGGAAACACTGTAATCATAGTAAAAGAAGATGACTGTTAAAAAAACAAATCATAGATCTAGGGTTGGTAAAAAATCATTGTTATAAGGAGGTGTTATTGAATTATATATATATTTGTAAAGACATATAGAGATTTAGATTTTATAATGATCATTCTTGTGCTATTCAACTAAATTTTGCTTCAAAACTATGTTAAAGTTTGTGTTATTCAACTATTTATCTTTTAAACGATGTTAAAGTTTGTGTTGTTTTAAAGTTTGGTGTTATTAGTTTATGTATCTGTACTAATTACATAGTTGAATAACACATACTTTAACATAGTTTTGAAACAAAATTTAGTTGATAGCACAAGAATGAATCATTATATAATATAAATCTCTATATGTCTTTACAAATATATAGAATTCAATAACACCCCCTTATAACAATGAATTTTTGGTCAACTTCTTATAACAATAATGAAATATCATGTTGAAAAAACTCTAACTAATTCCTAGTATCTGCAATTCAAATGTGAATTTTGCAATATTTTCTGCAATTCAAATGTGAATTTTGCAATCTTAAAAGAGAAAATGCATCCAACAACAATTGTTCTTTGGCCCAAATACCTTTTCGTGGTACAATACTTATCTTTCAGAACATATTAGACAAAAAAAACTATAAGAAAATAACGATTTGTTTTTAAGTCTTGTTAAATAGGTATTTATGTATTATGGTCAGAACATATTAGACAAAACTATAAGAAAAACAACAACTTCAGACATTTTTCATTTTAAGTTCCTCACATAAAAAAACGAATATCAATTCAGCAGCCCCACAAAATTAAAGCATTCGATGCGCTAGAGTTTTGCCTTTTTGCGCAAGGAGTCCATTATGCCGACCAAAATGATGCATAACCAAAACTCTAGCAAGAGCCAAAAGGAAGAGAGAGACCTGATCACGAGGAGGGGTCATGATCAGAGAGAGAGAGAAAGAGATCATCATACTCCCGTTTGATTAGTTTCTTCTCATCTGATACATATTACACCGTTTTGCGCAACACGACTGCGTTGTTTCTAACTCGCTCCGTTTTCAACCGTTCTCAAAAAATCCCGACCATCAAACAAAATCAACAGAGTATTGTTCACAATAAATGAGAGTGAGCGAACCTCAAAACCTTAATTTGAACCACTAAAATTATTCTTTTTTAAAAGAAAATCCATACACATGATTATATTACCAAATACTACTAGTGAGAAAAGGTTGTTCCTAGCTTCCTTTTGTTCTGTTAATTAGCTTCCTTTTGAATATGTCTTTTTCTCTTCTTTGGGTGTTGCCCTCTTTGGCGTTCGTCTCTCTTCCTCTTCATTGTTTCCTTATGGTGTGATTTACCAACCAACGAAGGCTGCTCTTTGAGAGCAAAGCTCTTGGCGACATGACCCAAGTGAAGCTTCTTCACCACAAAGATGCTCTTGAGCTCTCCCTTGTGTGCTGCATATCCCCTGACCCAAGATACAAACGCATTCTTCGCCAGGTTCTTCATCTTCGGCTGCAAATAACCACCATCAGAAGAACACCAAGCAGAAGAAAACAAGATAGGAGAGAGAGAGGGAGAGGGAGAGAGAATCATACCTCGGCGTAAGTAAAGAACTCAAGAGCTCTCTGCAGAGATATGACCCAGGGATGTGATTCTAGGGATATGACCTTCTTGATGCGAGGCATGTTGCCCGGTAGCGGAAATTTATCAAGTACTTTCAGGAGAGGATACTCTGCAAGTGTTGCACCATGTTTCTTAAGGTCCTTGAGATAGTCTATCTCAACCGGCTGTAGAAACAACAAAGCTTCTCCTTTCTCACCAATACGAGCTGTTCTACCCACTCTACAACCATGAACCCCCAAAATACCAATGAGCTAAAGTAATTTCAAGGTACGATGTATTTTGAGGTAGAAACGTCATACTTACCTATGCACATACTCAGTAGCTTCCCCAGGACAGTCATATTGTATAATACATCTTACTTTCGGGAAATCTAAGCCTCTAGCAGCAACATCTGTACTCAAGAGAAGGGCTTGTTTCTCTGCTTTGAAGGTCGCAAACGCAGATCTTCTATCCTCTTGCTCCATACTTCCATGTAACCTGAACGTTTTGCACTTCAGAAACAGCTGTTTCGTCGCCTCCTCTTCTTGTGTCTCTGAATTTGGTGGCCACTGGAACTCACTTAGAAGTGAGTGATGAAAATCCACAGCATCACGTGTTGAAAAGAATACCACCACCTGTAACAAAATAGCCACACGAAAAACCTCAATCAACTGAAAGATGGAGAACAAATAGACTGTTCTATGACAAGAACTTCAGATATGTTCTGCTTGAGAATTACCTTTTGAGAAGCTTCTCTCTCAAAAAGGTTCTTGAGAACAGAAAGAAGTGCCACAAGACGTGCACCACAAGGCACTGTATACAACAGACACCTGTTACAAAGAGCAGAAACATAGCATAATTCAAATGGACTTAAGTGAATACCTTTAACATATTTCTGCACAAGCTGCGATGGTATTCCATAGTCCTCAGATGAAGGATTTGCTGATTTGTTTACGTGAATCACCATCTCATCCTCATCAGAGTCAGGAGAGGCAGGAGACTCCATTGGTAGCTTTTGTTGCGGTTTGCTGTTTTCAAGACCAATCATAACAGGATCATCCAAACTAAGTTTTGCAAGGTGGTTGACTTTCTCATTCAGTGTTGCTGACAGTAACAAGGTCTGCTTCTGAACGCCCTTTGGAACAACAATATCATCATCATCATCGTCGTCCCCTTCCTCGTATTGTCTAGAACCTAAAAGCTTAATGATCTGTTCCGTCTCCTTCCCGTAACCCATTTCAAGAATGCTGCCAAATTCAAAAGAAAGAACCAAATAAATAAAGCTCATGATCAGTAAAGGAACTGTCTCTCAGGTACAGAAACTATACCAATCAGCTTCATCAAAGATAACCCATTGAAGATTCTTGTGCACAAATGAAGCTGTGTTCTTCAGATGATCAAGAAGGCGTCCTGGGGTTGCAATTAGAATAGATATCCCTGAAGGTAACCAGGCAAACAATCACTAACATATTGTACTAAAGGTGGTTATCTCTCTTCTTATATTAAAAGTAAAAGACCTTACCTTTCCTTAGCCTAGCCTTTTCTTTAGCCTTCTTCTCCCCTCCCATCACGTAACCAGGGACAATCCAATGAAACCGATGCAACAGCTTCTCCAGAGTCTCGTACACTTGAAGACATAGCTCCCTTGTCGGCACAATCACCAAAGCTGCCACATACCAAAGTCATGATTATCATCACTAAACGAATATTAAACTCTAGCAAGACAATAGATGGACGGATATTCACATACCAAAAGTTCCATGAGAACGATCAACCTTGGGAGAATGAGCCTGCAAGTGATGGATGATTGGTGCCAAATAAGCTATAGTTTTACCAGTTCCAGTTGCAGCATTAACAAGTCTATACATTTACAATCCCAAAAGGTTAAAGGAAACAAACAAACATGAAGACAAGGAACTAATCTAATATCATATATAGCTTTTCAGACAAAAGGATACACATCTCGACCGGAGAGAATAACAGGAATGGATTGAGCTTGTACATGCGTAGGAGCTTCAAAACCCATCCTTTCTGTATAAAATTTAACACCAAAAAAACAACTATTAATGTAAAGGGTAAAGCTCATTAAACATGTAGAGACAAAAAAGAGCGAACCTTGGAGCTGGTCGGAGAGTTTGGGATCTAGGCCAAGGGAAGAGAAGGTACAAGAAGCGAACAAACCGTTCTTGGCTTTGGTTGCATCTTTAGCTTCTTGCTTTGTCTCTCTCGCGGGTTGTTGAGTTCTCTTAACCATCTTCTTCTTCTCCGATGAAAACAAACTAGTTTCTTCTCCTCCGCCGTTTTTGATAGCTCAACGGCGGTAAACTGCAAGTGTAAGGGTTTTGCTTCCTATACGACGTCGGTTCGTGTTTGGGCCGTTTATAACTTGGGCCTATAAGCTTTAAAAGGCCTTGGTATTATTTCCCACAAAACTATTAAATCTGATCATATAACTTAAGCTCCAAACAACATAATTCGTTTTTTTTCTTCAGTGGACAACATAACTCGGTTAAGAAAAGATTAGTTTGGATAACAAGTTTTCAGAGTTGAATACAAAACCATACGAGAGAGTAAATTACAAGAAAAAGAAGAGCAAGACCAGTTTTAATGATCATTCGAACGTGAGTTGGCATGCTGTTGAAGCTCTAGAAGAAAGTGCCAACTCCTTTAACATCTCAAGTTTTGGAACAGCCGCCGATTCAGACGACTTGATGGTTGCAGTCTTTAAGTGAAGAGCATGTCTCAAAATGTAAACCACAATATCTCTCTCTTGTGGGTTTCCTGTGTATTTCGACCAGCTGAGACTTTGTAGACTCGACAACAAACATTCAGGAACAGTGGTTGGTTGATTCCAGTAGTCTACACCTAGAGACACGTGACCCTGATATCAAACACAATAATTAGACTTGTGAATCAGACCGTAAGAAAAAAGAGAGAGTTAGCAAACAAACAAACTTACATCGACTAAGGAAATGTCAATTCTATTTAACTTAGGAGAAGCTTTGAGCAGTAGGCAAAGATGATCCGGTACCAACGGTGTGCATAGACATAGATCCAAATGTTCAAGCCGGTTGAAGACAAAACCTTCATCAAGCATAGTCTGCGCACAATACTACTAAAAGTTACTGACAAATGATTACACAAAATTAATTGACAAGCGTAACGCAAAAGTGATTAATTTACCTGTGAACATATCGTAAGACGCTTGACAGATGTGATTGGTCCAATAAGACCCTTGACAGATTTGCTTGCTCCAAGAACACTCTTGATGAAGTTGAGATCAACATCTATATGTGCCTCTATCAGGTAAGGCATGTTCGCAATCAAACAGCAGTCCTCATCATAACTATGAAACCTAAGTTTCAAATACTTTAAATCCGGAGTTTCTATCACAAACCCATCTATACCATGAACATAGCTTATATAGATTGACAAACTCTGCAGAGATGGAACAACAATAGTTAACCTCCTCAATATGTCAGTATCACCTAATGTCACCACTAGATCTTCAAGAACCTGGCAATTTGATAGAAGCCACTGAAGAGTTGTTTCTTCGTTGAAGTACTTCACCCTTTGAAGTTTCAGAGTTTTCAGAGAAGGAAGAGACACCATCCTAGGAACATCCTTGTGTGGCGAAAGATAAATGAACCAGCTGGTAACTGAAGTAACTAATGTTTACCACCATTTTTACTAATGTTAACCAACCCGCTATGGACGATTTGTGGTGAAATGAGATACTAACTGTGATTTTAGGCCCAAATAATAATTATTAATTAGGTCTAATTAATATCTCAACGTCACAATAATTGGGCCGTCTAGAACTTGGGCCCATAAGCTTTAAAAAGCCTTGCTATTATTTCCAGCTTGTACACATTCAAATCACTTTTATAAAATTATCTGTAAGAAAATTGGTTGAGATTCAGATTTCAAACTCTGTAAATAAGTTAGGTCAGACTTTAGCGAACATTTGATTCTCCGTTTTAACTCAATCAGCTCCTCTGATTCCATATTGAATTATTGATAGAATTATTGGAAATTGACTTGCAATATTAGATGACTTGTAGTTGTAGTCTTGTACCATAGATAATATAGAGTTTAATAAATTAATAGTGGCATAATCTTATATCATTATACTATACAGCCATACACTACTACAAGTGTAGGAATCGTGCGATACATACACAACAAAAGAGAACATCGAATAAAAAAGTCGTGGTTGGTCGCGGAGCATGAAGTTCCGTCTAAAAAGCAATGAGAGCTAAGACATAGAGGAATGACACGTGGCGTGATGTTGAAAGCTTCCTATGGAGAAGAAGTACAGCCTCCCAAGGATATTCTTCAGGACAATTTTTCCACTGCGTTTCAAACCTTGTTTCTTTGGAGAAGAAAGAGATTCATCTTCTTCCTCTTCAAAATCTGAGGTACGTTATTTTGATTCCTCTGTTTCATATTGAACCCTAGACTTTTTCTTGCAGCATAAGGTTCCATTATATTTCTTTATTCTTCCTCGTATTTGATCTGAGATCAGAGAGCGATGACAATCTTGTGCAACAATGGCCGCAAAAGAGACGAGAGGAGAAGAAAAGAGAAAGAAAAGTTGAAAGAAGAGAATCATCAATGTTGTTGTTATTGCGTGTTGCCTACGTTTTCAATGGTTAGAGGAATAAAGAGATGTCTCTTCCTCTCTTGTTATCCATTTATTCGTTGCTTAGGGTTTGAAGAGAGAAGACATCGTCACCATCTTCATAGCCACAATCATTTTCATTGACTTCTTTTTATTTGTGTATGTGTGAAGATTTAGATATCTTGAAAAGACTTCTTGATTTTCAGAAAGAAATGTGTAAACAAATCAAATAAAGAATCAAGAAATTGAACTGTTATGGTTAGGGGCTACATATAATATCTCTCATGGTCAACTTCTGCAGTTCATGAGATGACATTTGAGTTTCTCAACATCATATAGTTTCAGTTGAGCCCCATTCGCTAAACATTTGCAATTAAGAGACCAGAAGCAACCTTTGCAAGAGAAGATCTTAAGAAACTTCTATAAGAGTTTAGGGTCAATAAGAATTCATCAACGGCTAAAACATGAAGCAATAAATTCAGTCAGGTTTGGTTTATCTATGGTAAACTTGAAATAAAACCATGTAGCAGAAAGCAATCAAAACAGAACTATATAAACAACGTTGTTTGTCAAAAAGCTCACAACCAAAAAACAGTGTCAAAACGGTTAATAAGAACAAAGCTAGAGCTTAACTTGAATAGTGACAACTTTCTTTTTCCAACAAGAGTTTCTGAATAGCAAAGAGAAGAAGACTAAAAGGTTTACTACTTGATGGTAGCCTTGGGGATGTTGGAAGTGCAAGGTCCAGCTGAGGTCATGAATGGTATGCCTTTGTATGTTGCTACACCACTTTCATCAGTGTACAGATGCTGCAAAGTGTGAACATGCGTGAGATTGAATGTCCATAGTACAGTATAAAAACATTACTAAGCCTGTTGAGTTTGGTTTAATGCATGGAAGCTAATAAAACATGTCTTGTACATACCGGAGTTATCTTCTCAAGTTGCTTCTTCTTTGGGTTCAGTACATCTTCTGGCTTTCCTTCGACCCTATATAAAAGTTCACAACAAAAGGGTTCTTAAGTTAGCGATGAACAAGAAAGTTAAAAGAAGAGCATGCATCCCAAGCAATCAAAAGAGGTTTGATGTTAAGTCATTAACATTACATACCCTGAGAATGAAACACGCTCCCCCGGTTTAGCTCCAGCAGGTGGTAGCAACGGTTCTACCACTGAGTGATCTTCATTTGAAGCACAAAGAACCTGTAGCGAAAGAACACCAAATAAGAACAAGTGTGAGAGACTGAGAGTTTCGTAGTAATCTGATCATTGATAGTCAAAACTTCTTACCAGTCCTTCTGACATTACATCTCTTAGCTTTCCAGGTTTGACATTTGTGATGAGCGCAACAAGACGGTTCTTCATCATCATAATGCATCAATCAAGAAACAGTACATAAGTAAACTTTAAAATTCAAGACACCACTATACTGCTACATATCATCAGGACTAATAAAACAATGCATCAGTATATACCGCTAGATCATCGGGACTGCAGAATTTAGCTAAGCCACTAACGACTTGCCTGACTTTACCCTCTCCAACGTCTATTTCTTCCACCAGCAAACTGCATAAGACACCAGTTTTCACATATTAGAAGATGTACAATGGAACTCTTCAACAGAGACATTAGATTGAAAGTGTTTTGACCACAAACAAACCTGTCAGCCGATGGGTGTTTCCATGCTTTGCGAATCAGACCGACCTGAATATTTAGCAAACTGACACTAAGCTCTGTCTCTTTGTTAGCTGGTGCTGCTGCTGCTTCAGCAGGCTTCTTCTTTTCTTTCTTGGCATCCTTCTCCTTTGTAGCTTTTTTCTTTGGCTCCTAGACATGGAAACATCAGAGATTCTCTACAACATATTATAATAGACTGAAAATCAAATTCAATCAGTATACCTCAGGCTCAGCTTTCTTTGTGCTCGGCTGAGCTTCTGACTTGTCAACAGGCTTTGGACTCTCTGCAGCTTTTTTTGTGTTGGCATTTGCATCCACCTTGACGACACTTTTTGATACCTCGAAGTCAAACTGTGGTAACTTCACAGAGATTGGTCCAAACAATGTTGACAACTCTTCTTTAATCTGAAAAAAAATTAATAGCGAGTAGCAATTACAAACACAGTAGCTAATCACACACTAGGTGTGGTGTTAACTCCATAGATTTACAGACTAGCTTGAGAAGTTTATATGTTGATCTTACCTGGATGTAGTACATCCATCTTATGACATGTGGGATCTTCTCCTTGTCTGAATCAGAGAGACCAATCTTAGAGAAACACAGCAAGTCAGCAGATAACAGGACACAAGACTACAAGAGATAACAAGTATAACAGTCATTAATTACCACTGAAGAATGCAAAGATGCAAAGACAGCAACATCAGCTGCAGATGGCGTCAATCCATTTCCCAAGACCACCGCCTTGACTGCTAACTCTGCATTCAACTTCTCAAGAGCTGCAAAGCAATCCTTTGGGAGACCTTCCGCATATTCCAGCCACTTTAAGACCTGCAATATGCAAAGACATGTAATAAAAAATCCATCCTTTTACCACTATAGATAAGACATTGCCACTGTAACTCAAATAAAAATCCAATCTTTAGGAAACATAAGTTACCTCCTCTTTGTTTTGTGAAGACACTTCCTTTCCAGATGCCTTCAATACATTAGAGTACAGCGTCTTGACATCATTCTCATCAGACCCTCCTAGACCAACCTTGATGAATCGATTCAATTTCAATACCCCCATTAGAACAGAACTAGCTACTTAGCAACAAAATCATGTAAGAAAAAGGTGAAAGCTTTCTTGTTCTACACTTACAGGGTCAACGGAGAAGTGTTTACAGAGAGCTGATAGGATCATCTGCTTCGTCTTCGAATCCATCTTCTTCTTCAACTTCTTCTATTTTTCTCTACCTTTTCCTTTTTGGTGCTCTTCGCTGAAACCAAACACTCCTGCCGTTTTTCTTACATAGGGTTCTTTGCTCAAAAATAACGGCTTTAACGGACATCCAGCTAACGGCGTTATTCTCAGTTTCTTATGGGCCTGAAATATATCGATCCACTAATCTCTTCCCATTATGGGCTTACTATTTACTCCATTTATTAATTTAAGGTTTTCAATAGATTTAGTACATGGTTATAAAATGTATTAACTGTACAAAATGTTATGAAGAGAAAGAGAAGTTGATTTAATTAGTTAGACACACAAATATTTAAGGAACCTTTAATCTATTACTAGGGATTACCCGAGCTTCGCGCGGGATTTTTGAATTTGGTGTTGTGCATTTGTGAGATATGGATGATCCCATTGTTTGAATTATGATGGTCATAATTTGTGTTTAATGATAACCACAAATTACTTTTTAGATTTATTATTATTATTATTATTATTCTATTTTTTTTTCATGTAGGTTTAACAGGTTGCAACTGAGGTCAATATGACAATATTATGTATAATAGGTAAGTTGTATATGTGAGAATTTTTTTAGCTAATGAATGAATTATATTTTGTTTGATGGTCACTGAGTGCAATTTCCCTATTATTTATCTATTTTTTTTGTTCCTGCAGGTTTAACAAGTTGCAGCTGAGGTCAATATGGCAATATTATGTATAATAGGTAAGTTGTATATGTGAGAATTTTTTTAGCTAGTGAATGAATTATATTTTGTTTGATGGTCACTTAGTGCAATTTCCCTTTTTATTTTGTGTGCTTTATCTACACCGAGATGCTTTGTTAAGTTAATTAACGAATGCTTTGAGCATTGATTAAAATTAGAAGCGGGAGTTAGAATACTATCAGATACGTGGGCCATCCAATGCTATGAGAGTGGTTTTAAAATCCAACTTACCTGTATCGCAAGTGTCAAACATACAGTCGTGAGCTACTGAACTTGTACCCATTTTCATTTTCAGATATCATGTGCAAGCCTAGAGAATCAAAGTTTGTTTACGGTGAATTTGACTTGAGTTTTGGGGGAAGGTGGTGTGGTTGTCTAGGAATCATCAGTAGTAGAAGTGAAGAGAGATGGTTAAATGTTGCAGAGAGGGAAAGAGTGAGTAGTGTCTAGTATGTAGCGTTCTGAACACATCTAGTCTTTGTGACATTAACAATCTAGAAATAGGCAACTAAGAGACTTGTTTTCATCAAAACTTAAAATATTTTGTCTCACTTTGATACATATTATTCTGACTGCCTTAACCACTGTTTTGATGGCTCTTGAGTACATGTCAATTAATAAAATATGAGTAGTATAATTCTTACTAATTTACAGTATGTGTGAGTGATTGGTGATGATATCTCTTTTACGAACCATGAACAAAATATTATGAATATAAATTTTAAATTTCATTTTCAAATCGAGTTTCAACTTCAGTAAGAGTGCTTTCACACTAAAATATGTAATACTTAACTTCAAATGTTTACAGAGTAACATAATCTAAAAGCATTTAATATTTAATTAGATGTGGATTAAGCATCCAGACCCTTATATGGAAAACATAAAAGGAGTGCAATAAATGAAATCATTGGAGAAAGTGATTGCTATGTTCTTGTATAGTGCTCTATGCAGAAATCCAAGCATTCCAGATATCTTGGATGGATTCCCTGATGATATTGGTTGCACAACATCTGAAAGTCCTTTCGACTCATCACCAGTTTCAGGGGATTGCTGCCCGTAGAAGAGGAATCACCACCATGGTAGGTACTTGCAAGAAGCACAATATACTCCATGTCACCGCCAGGACTGTTGCTCCACCCTATCAACAATGAACAAACCATAGAATTGTTTAGTTAGTTGTATAAGGAAGCTAGGAGGAGAGAATTTGTGGTGACTTACATGCGGACGTGCAAAGGTAGGTACTGGGATTATCTCATTGGAGTCAAAGATTCGGACGGTGAAAGACTTATTGTTAGAAGAGAAATTGAAATCACAACTAATTTATTATACCTAGAAACTCGGCATTTGTATTTTCCAACACCATCAATTGCTCAAGCTTACAGAACCTGAACATCTCAGTTGGGATATAATTAGTGAGAAGCCTCGTCGACCAACTTCTTAAGTGGAATCACAAAAAGCTTGAAATGATTGTTGCTTCTTGTCACATTGAACCCACTAAGCGCATACATAGCTCACTCCCTAAGAAGTTGTTTGAATGTGTTTAGGATACATAGATTTAGATGAGAGATGCCTGTAAGAAAAACAGATATTTAAGCAAAAATGGCACCAACAAATCGAAACAAAAAAACAACAACCACAAAGCACAATCAGTGAAACGACTACCCTATCATCCAAAAGCAGCATGTCAACGTCTATAAATTCACCACTATTTCACACTTCTAGCTTGCCAAAAACTGAGAAGGTGTGACAATGGCGCTGGAGATTTGTTTTTGTATGTTGAGTGGAAAAGAGAGATGAATCTGTGCAGAGTCTGCAGACCATGGCAGTGAGATGTCTTTTTATAGGTTGGCACTGAGATGTCTTTTTATAGGAGAGATGAATCTGTGCAGAGTCTGCAGACCATGGCACTGAGATGTCTTTTTATAGGTTGGAGATTGCCAAAAAGCTTCAGAGAACGGTAGTGGGCAATTAATGAGACGTATTGGGTGGTCGCTTTAACTGAGATTGAATGTGAAGGTTAATGGCGTCGTCTTTATAGTTGTCACAGCTGTTACTCCGATTCTCACTCTGCTGAGAAAAGTGTAATTAGGGTTCGTAAGAGGAGACCGAGAAAGAAGGACGACTAATCAAAACTGAGAGATTTAATGATATGTATTTGGGTTACTTTAGATGGTTAGGAAAATCATGAAATGAGGCTGACTTTATTCTACGAACATTCAATGGGCCATAAATCATTTAAAGCCCGTAAGTTTACAATTCCGTATCCGTAAACGGGAGAAACAAAAGAAAAAAAAATGCTGACGTGTCACAAAATGCCCCATGCACATTGATGAGGTGGCAGCATAAGGAGGGAGAAAAGTCTCCTTTATTTATATAGATTTCTTCATTCCTTCAATCAAACCTTTATCTTAAGAGATCACTAGTTTTCTTTCTTAATGGTTTTTGTGTGTTTGACAATTCAGTGGCTTGCATTTTTGTAAGTAAAATGTAACGAATACTTTGAGAAAAACTAGCATGTTATATTACTGTACAATTATATGATTTAACAGTTAACTGAGTTTAGATCCCCCCAAAAAAAACTACTTTTACATCTTTTATGATATTATTGATCAATGCAACCTAACAAAACTTTTTTATCCAACGACAATTCCAAATGACGACTTAACAAGCATAGAAACATCCAAATTACAAATCCACAGATTTTAATTACATCTTAAATGTAATTGATTTTAATGAAATCAAAGACAAGAGCTTCAAAGTTGCTTTAAGACAAACTTTTGAATAGTTAAAAGAAAAAAATAATAATAAATGAAGAACCAAACGACGCCGTACGTAACCCGTTTCGGTTAAAAAAACGTGAAATCTGAATCTCTCATTCGCTGTCCGATTCCGACAGATAGACAGGAGGAGAGACAGAGAGAGAGAGAGAGAAGGCGCGAAACACAGAGAGATAGAGATAGAGAGAGAGAGACAAGGCGCGATCCAAAGAAAGAGGCATGGAGGATTCTAAATCTAACCAATGCCCGCCTCTATCAAACCCAACTCCGACGCCGTTCCGGGGACCGTACCACCGGAGAGCTCACTCCGAGGTCCAATTCCGTCTCCCGGAAGATCTGGATCTCTCCGAACCGTTCGGAGGGTTCGAGGACCTTGGATCCGAGGACGACATCTTCTGCACGTACATGGACATCGAGAAACTCGGAGGATCCGGATCCGATTCGGCCGCTGCTCCGAGGTCCGACAACCCGTTTTCCGGTGGTGGTGAGAATGTAGGAAGAGGAGAAGAAGGTGGGGGGAGTTCGAGTAGACCTAGGCACAGGCACAGCCTCTCGGTTGATGGTGGGTCTTCGAGTTTGGAGTCGATCGAGGCTAAGAAAGCAATGGCTCCTGATAAGCTCGCTGAGCTTTGGGTCGTTGATCCCAAGAGAGCTAAAAGGTTTCGTCTTTTGTAACTCTGTTCCTGTTTTAGATCGTTAAGATCAGTTATATGTGTCTTGTTTTATAATTCGCGGGAAAAAAAGGTGGTTTCTTTATGGTAAATCTTTTTGATGTTGATGTGATGTCATGTGTATACTTTTGTTTGACTATGATTCTTGAGTTTCAACGGTAACTGAAACTTTAGTTAGGTTCTAGTTCTAGACTATGTTGCTTTTGCTAGGTCTTTTTGGGTGAGAGAGAGAGAGAGAGACCTTGAGGGTCCCATAAGCATGCTTTTTTTTTGTGATTCTTGAATCTGTATGGCAAATGTCTCTTTCATGAATGATGTGATGGCTCCCTATAATTAAGATATTTTTGGAATATCTTTTTGTTTGATCAGCTTGTTGTACTTGTACCATTCTTGTTTGGTCAGAGATCCCTATCTAATGATGACTTCTTTTTATGTCTGTGTTACTTCTCGTATGGCTTGAATATGCTTCAAGTCTTAACACATTCCCTTTTAGTATTAGTCAACTGTACGGGATTGAAAGTTAATAGTATCATGTGGCTTTGGTTCGGAAAAGTTTAGGCTTTAGATTTGTTTACATGTACTCTCAGAGTTCCATAGTTGTTAATGGCGTTACTGTTCTCAACGTTACTTATGGTAACAAAAGTGTGTGTATTGAAGAAAACTCTCTCTGTGCTATTTTCCTCCTTTCTTCAACATAGAGTAGAAACGTTTCAGCATTTTGTATTTGATTGATTGCTCCAAATGTCTAATCCTGTCTCGTGCACTCTGTGCAGGATAATTGCTAATCGACAGTCTGCTGCTCGTTCAAAAGAGAGGAAGGCTCGGTATATTATGGAGCTCGAGAGGAAAGTACAGACCTTGCAAACTGAAGCTACTACCCTCTCAGCACAACTCTCCTTGTTCCAGGTTTCTTATTACAAATCTTCAGTCAGTTACATTACATTCTCTTCTTTGTACATTTTGCAGTCAAGGAAGTAGCACACTCAGTTTCTCTCGTCTACTGCCTAATAACTTGATTAATTACAGAGAGACACAACTGGTTTGTCAACTGAGAATACAGAGCTCAAGCTTCGTTTACAAGTCATGGAACAACAAGCCAAGTTGCGAGATGGTACGTAAACCTGTCCCCTCTCTCCTTCTATGTGATTTTTTAAAGATCATTTACCGATGATTCTTCCCTACGCAGCACTAAACGACCAACTGAAAAAGGAAGTTGAGAGGCTGAAGTTCGCTACAGGAGAAGGCTCACACGCTGATGCTTATAACCTCGGGATGGCACACATGCAATACTCTCAACAGCAACAGCAACCACAACAACAATCCTTCTTTCAACATCATCATCAGCAACAACAAACCGATGCTCAAAACCTGCAACAGATGACTCATCAGTTCCATCTCTTTCAGCCCAATAACAACAACAACAACCACCAAAACCCTCAGCTTATGCATCAGGCTACTTCTAATGCCTCGGGTCAGTCTCATTCCTTTGCAGAGGCAATGAATGAAGACCCTCTTGGCAGGTTACAGGGGCTTGACATTAGCAGCTGTGGCAGAGGCTCAAACTTTGGTAGGTCCGACGCCGTCAGTGAAAGCAGCAGCACCATGTGAAAGCTGCCTTTCCATGTTCCGATTTGTGGATAATCCTATTCTTTTGACATCTTCCTGGCCGTCTGATTCATTTTATTTTATTTCTTTGTGAGGGTGTTTCAACATAGAGACCACAGGTGTTTTTAACTTTTCTGATTCATATTGTTCTTCCTTGGGAGCTATCAAAGTCGAACCAAGTACTTTCTTTTAGATGTTTCTTTATGTGCTCCTGGTTCTTCAGTCATTCCTGTAAACGGTGGTTTGTAATTTGGATTTGGCTTTGCCTTTGAACTAGACAAGAAACTGTTTTTATGTTTCATGTCTCTTACATCACTTTCTCTTAGTTTGTTACTTCACAATTCCATGCCAGTTTGCTTCAAGCAGAAGTTTCTTTGGACTTCCTAAGAACCCTATTATCTGAAATCAGTTTTTGTTTTTTTCACTGTTCTTTAACCGACACTAGGTAGCAACTACTACAGATTAATATTGTTTCATCAAGCACATGAAACTTAGTTAAATTGCTTAGAAACCAAAACAGGGTTAGGAGTTAAACCGTCAAGACTCATCTTACATGAGCCGAACTAGTCATGTTGAGGCCACTCAAACGGTATCCTAACTACCAAACAACTAAATTAAATCCTCACATGAATGAAAATCCATGAACTATATCTTCAGACTTAAGTTTATCTTCTTGTGTCGGCTCACATAAGTTGGGTCATTGAAATGACGTTCTCTTTGGGATAGTGACAATTCTTCAGGCACGTAGTTATGACCAGTCCCAACAGTTTCGGGGCAACTAAGAGACAGACCCCTTGTGATGGGTTACGTAAAGTGTGGTCCCTTTGGTTTTCCTTTGATACCTATCACGTGACCTTTTTGTGGATACAATTCAATAGTTCTTTTGCTTTTTGGTTTCAGTCAAATCCTGCTCTTCCTACATCTCAAAACTTTAGTTAATGTTATAGTTCTAGAGATGTCAAGATTGTATGGTGAATACTATTGAAACACATTTTACATTTGAAATTCTAAAACTGTAATGTGTTTCTTTTTCGTGCCCAAAAAAAAAACATTTCTTTCAGGGAATCATGAAGGAACCTGGTTAAAAACGAACCATAAATGATTAACTTGATTACATTTTAGACGTAGAAGACACTTTAATAAAATGCATAAAAGGGGCACGAAAATGACGTATCAGAAATATGCATGGGAGGAGCCTCACACGTCAAGAGCCTCTTGCATGTGCTTGTTAACATGGTAGGGCCATCTACTGTCACACTTGCTATATTTTGATTATTCATTGGTGGTCTCTCTAGTCAATCCATATCATTTAGATAGCGCTAAAGCAAAATAATACTCGTGATCAAATCCCTAAAACCAAACGTCTCATCAATCAATATTTGAGTGGAATACTTATCTAAACAATATACATTATGTAATTACCAAGTGGTATATTTATACTTCCATATTCCAGTGTGTTCACATTAACTAACCTTATAGAATTTCATCGTGTTAAAGGATCATTTGGAACATAAACATTTTGATCTTAAAATGTTTTAAACTAGTGTTTTCTAAGATTGTCAAAATTTGTGTGAGTAGCTTTGAACATACTGAAGTTATTGAGGTATATGATCTTCAAAACAAATAAAAGATATGATCATATGACCAACGCAAAATGAAAGAAGAGACAAACTAATAAAGACTTGTGTTGAAGCATGTGCAAGTAGGAGCCACTTGATTACGAATCACATTTGGTCTAGCTGCAACATTTGCATGTGGCCACAACCTTCAAAGTCCCCCCTGATCTTATAAAATCGTAAATACACACATTTTCCTTTATGATCCTAATTGTTTAATTTGTTGTCCACATATATTATACAATATAAATATTTGCCACTGTTATTAACTCCAAAAGTTCCCTATATAAACTCAATTCATCCACACTTTCCATATCAGTCTCACGATTCTCACCAAATTAAATCCAATACTCAAAACCGACTAATCAACCCGTCCAAAAAATCAAAATGTATATTACATCAGCTTCCAAATATTCTATAATCTCAATATTATCCACACTCAGCTTGTTATTATTATCCCTCCAAGGAACTCATGGGGACGACGGAGGCTGGCAAGGTGGTCACGCCACATTCTACGGTGGGGGCGACGCTTCCGGCACCATGGGTATGACCAACAAGTGTCTTATGTTAATAGCTCGCTTAGACCATCATTATTGGGGTCTTTTAAGGGGTTCTTTACTGCTGACTAGGATAAAAAGAAAAAGAAAAATTGAAATTACCTGAAGAAACGTAGCTTCATCAAGCGACAAAGCAGACGGTTCTTCTAGGACACGTGTCGCACGTCGGAGTGCTCTCTCTTGCTTCTCGTCTTCTTCGGTCGTGCCGTCTTCTTCTCTCCTCTCTCTCTCCCTCTCTTTCTCTCTTTTCCTCGTAGATCTCTCTGTCTCCCCTTTTGTATTTAGAATCTAAAGATCATGGGTGAAAAGAACGCCATCTCAGGTTCGTTTGAGATCTTTTTTGTTCATGCATCACTTCTCTGTTCTTGATCTGACGCCCTTCGACTGATCTTTACAAAATTTGATTCGAATTGGTTTTCAATTTTTAATGGAACTTAAGTTTCCGGGTTTGTTTGTTTCTCCATAAAGCTTCGATCTTTGATGATATTTCCTCTTGGATTTTGTTTCTGTAGATCTCTGTTCTTGGGTCATGTCTCTGTAATCTTGCCTTGTTCTATAGGACAAACATGATAAGTCTTTCATCTTTGTGTGTTTCTGTTTGCGGCGATTCAAAGTTTAGTTATGTCTTGCTGAGAAGACTATTTGATCGTATATGATGTAACTTGATCAGTAACATTTGTGATTCAGTATGTTCATTTGGTTTATATTGAACTAAACTAATTGCATTTGACATTGCATGAAGTGAGGACTCGTTAAGACTTGCATTTAAATAATAACTTTTGAAATGAGGACTCGTTAAGACATTTGGGTTATGGGATCTTGCAAAACCTTTACAAAACATCTTCTGAACCATTGTTTGTGTGCAGGAAAAGACTCGTGCATGTTATATGGAACACAAGACAACTTTTGAACGGTGACCCGCGGGCCGACCCGCAAAAGCCTGTGTAATAGGCGGGGCGGGATTGGTGAGTCGTTCTCGGTACCTCGTCCCGCGGCAAGGCTGACCCGCTGTGATCCGACTGAACTTGACGGGGATTCCTTTCACCAGAGGTCTCCTTCTTCCTCCTCTATCTTCTCACTGCAACTTGTAATTCCTCATTATACACGCATTATTATCATCCAGCAGTATTAAAATGTTTCCTCTTGTCA
This sequence comes from Brassica nigra, assembly GCA_016432835.1. Lineage (NCBI taxonomy): Eukaryota > Viridiplantae > Streptophyta > Magnoliopsida > Brassicales > Brassicaceae > Brassica > Brassica nigra. Next base: position 62,805,505 of record CM028246.1, read on the forward strand.
TCTCTGTGGCAGGCATATCTGCGGACCAGAACATATGATGTTAGCATCACGTAAGCTTCTTGTGCCTTTCCTGCATTCTTGTCATGATCACAGTTACACATACTCTCGAATGATTGTTGATCTGGAAATCTTATTAACTCTCTGTTTCTTGTTCATGTTTAAGCTTATATGTCTTTCTTGTCTTCCTTAATGATGATATAAATGTTTCTGGTTATTTATGAGGAGGAGCATTGCGTGTTTTTATGATATAAATGGCTACTCTTTTTTATGTTTGTGTGTTTCCTGTTTTGTTATTGATGAGGAGCATTGCCTTGCTTGTTCTCATGACTTGTTGCATGTCCTTATTTGCAGGTGAAAAAAGAGTGAAAGAGAGGAGCATTGGGAGTGGAAGGATCACGGAAGCTTGTAATCTTGTGGTCCTATCATCTGTCGTACTGAAGCTTATGGTCATGTGTAATCTTGTCTCTCACGGAAGCTTGTGGTCATGTGTAAGTGTGTGGTTATTTTTTTTAAGAACCCATAATCAAGAGACTTGCAATAAATCACCTAAATGTTCAAATCTCTTTCTAAGTCTCTTAATTCACTTTTACACTTTAAAAACTGTTATAATTAATGAAGAAACCCTTTAAGGGGTTTAGGGATAATGATGCTCTTAATATCTATATACATTCGTCTCTTAGTCTTAGCTAACACGTGGTCTAACCTAAACACTCAGGTGGGGCCTGTGGCTATGGGAATCTGTATAGCCAAGGTTACGGGACAAACACGGCGGCTTTAAGTACGGCACTGTTCAACAACGGACTAACGTGCGGCGCGTGCTATGAGATGAAGTGCAACGATGACCCGAGATGGTGTCTTGGCTCTTCTATCACCGTCACGGCTACAAACTTTTGTCCACCGAACTTTGGCCTCTCAAACGATAATGGAGGATGGTGCAATCCTCCTCTTCAACATTTCGACCTTGCCGAGCCAGCTTTTCTCCAAATCGCTCAGTACCGTGCAGGCATTGTCCCTGTCTCTTTCAGAAGGTCCGTTTTACTTTTCTTAATACTTGGGTCACAAGTTACACTATTTCCATTGTTTCAAACACTATGGAAGGGATGTGCATATTTTAGGCATTTTTGCTTTACAATTACCCTAATGAATTTTGTTAAAGTTTAGTAAAATTAAGGGAAATTTTTCGGATAGGACAAAAAATTTATGATCAAAATCGATACATAAAAGAAATTTTTCTGAAATGGCATTAATTAAATGGAAAATAAATAAATTACTTTAAACCCTAAATATTTAAATCCAAATACAATTATAAATATATATATATATATATAAGTTTAAATTAATGGTATTTGAGGATTGTTTTCCCTTATACTATTTTGGGTATAAATGCAGAGTACCATGCATGAAGAAAGGAGGGATAAGGTTTACGATCAACGGACACTCTTACTTCAACCTTGTCTTGATCTCTAACGTAGGCGGAGCAGGAGACGTCCACGCCGTCTCGATCAGAGGCTCGAAAACAGGGTCCTGGCAAGCAATGTCTAGGAACTGGGGGCAAAACTGGCAGAGTAATTCTTATCTCAACGACCAGAGCCTCTCGTTCCAGGTCACAACCAGTGATGGTCGCACCGTCATTAGCAATGACGTGGCTCCTTCTAATTGGCAGTTCGGACAAACCTTCGAAGGCGGTCAGTTCTGACGTCTGAGTCCATCCGTCCATCATCCTGTCTATCTGTTTTGGGTTGCTGATGGGGCTGCGTATTGCTGAGGTGGCTCATAAGCACCCGCTTAGCTTTCAATGGTTGTATTTATCGTGCCTACGAAGAGCGAGTTTTTATTTTATTTGACATGTTTATTGAATTTAGCCTTTTTGGCATACTCAAAAATATGTTAGCCAAATACATATAAAGAACTTCCCCATTGTATAAAGAAAGTCTTTTAAGGATCCAGCACAATTTAAAAGTCTTTTAAGAAGAATACTAATTCAAAAATAAAATTTGTTTAATAACTCAAAGAGACATGAAAAGCATAACTGTAAATTAGAAACAGTAGCCGTCCTGCGGTCCTGGAACAAAAAACGTGGGTGCATGTCTGTCAGAATGAACATTACTTTTATGTATTAATATATGTTATATTTTCAGATAAAATGCATTCATTCGTAACTATTCAATCTCATTGTAGAGATTGAACTCCTGTTGTTGGTAAGCATTCCTCTGTTTTAAGCTTCTAATTAATCTCTTTTAACTAAATGTATAAATGATTTGAGCGTAAGAAAATTTAGGTCTTTAGCTTTCATTCAGTTGTTAAATGCAAACTTACAGAAGGCAAAAGACATGAAGTGATTACTGCTTCTTCTTATGTTCTGTATTCTCTTAATAGGGCTTCCCGAGTAGTATTCACTATATCATCCATGGCTTCTCGAGCTGTTTTCAATTTGTCTGATACTAGTCTTCTCAAAATCATAAAGGTGACCTCACCGAGTGGTACGTGGATGGGTTATCCGATGCTATTGTAAGTCTCTCCTTCTCAATCAATTCAGATCCAAAAATTAGATGAAACTTGAGGGTCTGTGATGAAAAATGGTTGAAACTCTCTTGTGTCATTTGGTTGATGCTATTGATTTATCGTTACTTTGACTTAGATAGTCTGTTTCTTCAGGTCAATTCAACAAATAAGGGAATACTAGGTGGGGGTGGCGTCGATGGAGGTAATTTTGACGAGTCTTGTATTCTTCAATAATCTCCAAATCCATTGTCATTGGTGTAAATTGTATCTGTGACAGCAATACATAGAGCTGCTGGGCCACACCTGAGAAAAGTATGCTATGCCATCCCTGAAGTTAGTCCTGGAGTGCGTTGTCCAACCGGTGAAGCAAGAATCACTGTGTGTGTTACTCTTTCTCTGCTCAGTCCTGATGTATATAATCAATGGAGGTAATTTGATATAGGTAATGTTGATTAATGAAGCATGTTGGGTTGTTTAAATGTAACAGGGGTTTCAAGGTGTATGCATCTCATGTGATTCACACTGTTGGACCCGTCTATGAATCAGACGTCAACCCTAAAGAATCCCTCACCAGTTCTTACAAGTAAACAGTTTCTCTTGTTCTTAGAGCCGTTTCTCAGTAACATTGGCATTGGCTCCCAAATTTTTTGGAGATAATATATTTAGACATTTGCTTCCAAATTTGTTTAATATATTAGACATATGCCGGTTCTACTTGTTCTATAGGTTTCTTCTAAACATAACTCACTTCATCTCTATGTTTTGCTACAGAAATAGTCTTATAGTGGCGAAGGAAAACAACATCAAGTACATTGCATTTCCTGCCATATCTTGTGGAAATTCTCGGTAAAGTTGTCATTGCAATCAGAAACTTAAGTCGTTTTCCTATTAGGGTTTGCTCTTAGAATGTAAGTTTTTGTTGTTAGATATCCTTTTGATGAAGCTGCTGTTGTCGCTATATCAACGATCAAAGAGTATGCCAATGACTTTAAAGAGGTAACAGCTGCTTCTCTCGTCCATACTGTTACATTAATTGCATGGATTTGACATTTTCTTACAATCTTGTATTGTCGTTCTTTTGTAAAGGTGATTTTTGTGTTGTCCGCGGACGAGATTTATAACGTGTGGGTAAACAAAGCAAACGAGATGCTACAAAAAGCTTAAGATACCCTCTCCCGCCTAAGTGTACGTCCAAGTAAACATGAGTAAATAAAGACTTTGTTATTTGTGTGTTGTGTGATGAGAGCCTTGTCTTATACTCCACATTATACTCCACACAAAGGAAACATTTGCTGTTTTGTTTAATATGATGAGAGCCTTTGTGATATTCCACACAATGTTATGGTCCTCTTTTTGGATTTAAGATTTGAACTAAACAAAAACAGTCGGCTTATAAATAAATTTTGATTTATTTGTCAATTAAACCCTCCTGGAATCCAACAAACAAAACTTCTTAATAGTTGGGTCACAAGTAACAATGATGCCATTGTTTCAAACGCTATGGAAGGGATGTGCATATTTTAAGTCTTTTTGTTTTACAATTACCCTAACGAATTTTGTTAAAGATTAGTAAAAATATTGACTAATTTTGAAAATACTAAAAAAACACATGCAAACAAACAATTAAAACTAAGGGCAAATTTTTGGATAGCCCCAAAAATTTATGACAAAAATCGCACACAAAAGAAACTTTTCCCTTATATACTATTTTTTGATTAAAGACTTATGAGATGCCAGACTAATCTCCAAGAAAAGATAGATCATCTTTCTGAGTATTCCAATGGATCCTAAAACATGAACCCATATACATGTTAGGTGACTAGAAAAATTTTGACTTAATTTTGTGTAACAGGTAGATCAAACCTGAAACATAACCTGAAACATGTTAGTATTCTTAGTCCGGTTTTCTTACCACCTGACCACAATCACCCGGTCAGTTGGGAACAAAAAAGTGTTTTAGTGATATATTGGGTATTTCTCTAAAACTAGACTAATGAGTTATGGTGTTGAGTATACCACTCATGAAGAAAGTATGGATAAGGTTTACGATCAACGGACACTCTTATCTTACTTCAACCTTGTCTTGGTCTCGAACGTAGGAGGAGCAGGAGACGTTCACACTGTCTCGATCAGAGGCTCGTAAACAGGGTCGTGGCAAGCAATGTCTAGGAACTGGGGGCAAAACTGGCAGAGTAACTCTTACCTCAACGACCAGAGCCTCTCGTTCCAGGTCACCACCAGTGATGTCGCACCGTCGTTAGCAACGACGTGGCTCCGTCTAATTGGCAGTTCGGACAAACCTTCGAAGGCAGTCAGTTCTGACGTCTGAGTCCATCCATCCTCCATCATCCTCTCTATTTGCTTTGGGGTGCTGATGTGGCTGCGTATTGCTGAGGTGGCTCGTAAGCACCCGCTAGACTTGCCTTCTTCCTCTTTTGTGTGTGTTTTTATGTACGTGTTGCTCTCATTGATTGTCTTAATCGTACCTATAGATAATTAAAAAAAAATGTGTAATAAAGATGAAACTACAACTGTAAGTTTTATCCAAAAAAAAACTACAACTGTAATTTAGAAACAGTAGCCGTCCTGGAACAAAAACGTGGATGCATGTCTGTCATAACAAGCATTACGTTTATATTATATATGTTATATATTCAAATATGATGCATCGTTCTTAACTATTCAATATCATTGTAGAGAAATAAGAGACTTAACTCCTGTTCTTGTTGGTAAGCATTCCCCTCTTTTAAGCTGCTAATGAATATCTTTAACTAATTATCAAATTCTTTGGGCATTCTAACTTGTAAGAAAAGTTAGGTCTTTATTTTTCATTTAATGGTTAAATGTACCAAACAAAGCTTACATATTTATTGTAGTGGAGTATGTGAGATCTTTGGGGGTAACAGTATAAGTCAAAAGACTAAACGCTTTAATTTGATTAAAATGCAAACTTATAGAAGTCAAAAGATACAAAAATATGAAATGCGATTACTGCTTGTTAATCTGTTCTGTCTTTCTCCTACTTCTCGTGTAGTGCTAACGCTCCCATCCATGGCTTCTGGAGCTGTTTTCGATTTGTCTGATTCTAGTCTTCTCAAAATCGTTCAAGGTGACATCACCGAGTGGTCAGTGGATGCGTTATCCGATGCTCTTGTAAGTCTATTCTTCTCGATCAATTCAAATCCTAAAATTAAATTAAACTTGAACGTTTGTGATGAAAAATGTTTCTCTTTTATCATTTGTTTGATGCTATGGCTTCATCGTTACTTTGACTTAGGCAGTATGTTTCTTCAGGTCAATCCAGCAAACAAGCGAATGCTAGGTGGTGGTGGCGCCGATGGAGGTATAGCTTTACGAGTTTTCTCTTTATCAGTTTTCCACCAGTTCCATTGCCATTGTGTATATCCGTTAACATAAACTGTGACCAATGTGAAATCTAAAGGCAAATACTATTATATTTGTAACAGCAATACATAGAGCTGCTGGGCCACAGATGAGAGCAGCATGCTATGACATTCCTGAGGTTCGTCCTGGAGTGCGTTGTCCAACTGGTGAAGCAAGAATCACACCGTTGGTTACTCTTATTCTACTCATATGTATAATAAGTCGATGTAATATGAATTATAGGTTTTGTTGATTAATGAAACATGTTGGGTTGTGAAAATTGAACAGAGGTTTCAACTTGGCTGCGTCTCATGTGATTCACACTGTTGGACCCGTTTATGACTCTGACGTCAACCCTAGAGAATCCCTAACCAGTTCTTACAGGTAAACAGTTTCTCTTGTTCTGTAGGTCTCTTCTAAACGTAACTCACGTTATCTCTTTGTTTGCAACAGAAATAGTCTTATAGTGGCAAAGGAAAACAACATCAAGTACATTGCATTTCCTGCCATATCTTGTGGGGTTAATGGGTAAAGTTCCCGCAACCGGAGTCTTAAGTTGTTAGTATTGTTTCCCTATGTGGGTTTGCTCTTGGAACCTTTATGCCCCCATTGTATTGTTTTTGTTGTTAGATATCCTTCTGACGAAGCTGCTATGATCGGTATATCAACGATCAAAGAGTATGCCAATGACTTTAAAGAGGTAATGACTGATTTTTCGTCAATATTGTTAAACTTGCATGGATCCATATGAAGTAACTGAGCATTTTCTTACAGTTTTGGATTATCATTCTCTTATGAAGGTGCATTTTGTTTTGTCCGCGGATGATATCTATAACGTGTGGGTAAACAAAGCAAATGAGATGCTACAAGAAGCTTAAGATTCCATCTGCGCCTATGTGCATGCGCCCAAGTAAACATGAGTAAATAAGACTTTGTTATTTTGTGTTGTGTGATGAGAGCCTTGTGTTATACTCCACACAAAGGAAACATTTGCTGTTTTGTATTATGTCATGAGAGCCTTTGGTCCTTTTGGATTAAAGAGTTGAATAAAACAAAAAACACTTGGTTTATATAAATAAATGTCGGTTTATTTGTAAACTAAACCCTAACAAATTTACATAAAAATTGAAAAAGGAAATTGTAGGATATTCTACTACAAAATATATAATAAAATAAAAAGGAAATTATATACGGAATAACAAAAGAAAAAAGGAAATTAATGATGATTGTTAAAACAAAAAGAGTAATTTAGCTCAAAAACAACGTAAGAGTCCTATATTAGGAGAATACCAAAGGACCAAAACTTGAGACGACATGGCAGCAAAAGGGAAGGAAAAAAGACGTTATTATCCTTGACGTTTTAGCACTTTTCTTTAGATTTTTAGACATCTAGGATTTTATCTCTGACACAAAATAATAGTTAGATATGGGAAGATATCAAAAAAAAATTATTTACTCTACAAATGAGATTTCCTTTAGATTTTTCTCTCTTATTGTCATTTTCTTATTTCTTCATCTTTGTTACAGAATTTTTTTCTTCACAAATCTAAAAAAAAATAAATGTGTTATATCATAATTCTATATTTACATTATCACATCCAATTATCCATCGCTACATAATTCTAAACCCTACACCTTAGAAATCCGGAACCCAAACACTAATTATAAAACCCAATCGACAAAATTCTATACCCTAAAGATAACATGATCCCCAAAACCCTAACGGTAATGAATAAACCCGAATGACGGTGTAAACTAGATAGCCCCATAAGTAGTTTGTTATACGGTTATATATCTTCGGAACCGGCTAACAATCACTGTTACCTTCACAAAATTGTCAATAATTTTGTTTTAGCCGGTTACTGATTTAATTGACCAGCCACTATTGTAATTAGACGGCTAATTGGGTTCTCTCCTTCACCCGATATCGATGTTTAATGTTTGAAATTTTGTTTTAGCCGGTTATTGATATAGGTGACCAGCCACTATTGTAATTAGACGGCCAATTGGGTTCTCTCCTTCACCTGATATCGATGGTTAATGTTTGAAATTTTATTTTAGCCGGTTATTGATATAGGTGACCAACCACTATTGTAATTAGACGGCCAATTGAGTTCTCTCATTCACCTGATATCGATAGTTAATGTTTGAAATTTTGTTTTAGCCGGTTAATGATATAGGTGACCAGCCACTATTGTAATTAGACGGTTTTGATTAAGAATAACTTCCGAACTGGGCTGAGTTGCAACTGCAAATATGATGAGGGCATTGAGAATTTGTGGTTAACAATCTAGAGGCTACCAAACGTATTGTCCGCTTCTGCACCATCATTGAAGACACATGAGAAACAAAGAACATGAAGAAAATCCACACTCCCAATTAAATCCAAAGATAGTAAGTTGGCAAGAGTACCTCAAAGATCAATCCAATAGAAAGACAAAGACAGTAGATTAATAAAACACAACTTTCTTAGACAAATTTACTTAAACAAAACAGGTAAAATAGAAAGTCTCACCTCGAGATTTATGTAATTTGATAACAATAACGAAGAAACTTACTCCGATTCATAAAATAAATCAAGAAACTTTAATTTCCGAGTTTCTTTAATTTTGTTTTTCTTTCAAAGGAAAGAAGAGATCTAACCAAATATCACAATAAAAAAATCTTCTTTGAGATGAAGCAGAGGGGTGGCTGCAAATTGTTGTTCTCCATGTTTTGTCTGACAAAGAGATACATGAGATTTTGAGAATCTTATTGATAGATTTGGTCTGGCGATTATTGGTGATTTATGATGTAGGGGTAGCAGGGTAAAACTAACATGTGAACAGTGGTGGTTATTTTCTCTTTGGTCGTTATGCAAATAAGGTATAAGTTCTTTGGTAGAGCATCAAATTTCTCGAACAAAAAAGGAGATAGTGAAGATACCACTCTGAGATTTCCTTTTTTTGCTACCGACTTAACTATATTGTTATAAATAACCAGCCAAGTCTCCATCATGAATCATATCAACAAAGAACCTGAATAGCTAAAGAGTATCTGTGTATCGAGATGATGAATAGAGACCGAAGTATAACAAAGGTTGATGAATCTTCATCAAAGTCTAACTCTGTTCTTGGTCGTGGAGGGGGTTTTGATTCTGTCTCTTTCACGAGAGGTTCAAACTTTGAAGAGGGATCTTCTTCTTCCCAAAGCAACGTGAACAATCTCCAGGAACACCAAAGACTCATGATGCTTCGTTCCCAAGGCATGCATCCTCCTCCGGCTTTCAACGAACATGTCAATCACATGTACAATCTCGAGGAAGAGCAGAGACTCATGATGCTTTCTTATCATCGCACCATGCAACGCATGCCTCATACCCAACATACCGATCCCAGCAGCAGCTCCAACACTGTGAAGGCTCGGGTTTATCCACCTGGTTCACGGTTTCTTCCAACCGACTTGGGGTGTGTAAGGGTTCATCTTAGAAACAAGGTAGACATGAACAAGAGCGGTTTCATAACAACCTTGGATCTGTACAAAGACGACCCTTGGCTTCTTGAACACGTGCACAACGATCTGTTCCCTAGAGGCGAATGGTACTACTTTACTCCTAGGAACAAAAGAGGTACCACTTCATGTAACAGGACCGTTCGGGGAATAGGAGACGGCACGTGGAAAAGCACAAGTGGGAAAGAGCCGATCAAGGACAAAGACGAGAAGGTGCAAGGTTACAAGCAGAGTCTTGTCTATAACAAGACTAATGTGAATGGAAAGATAGAGCCAACTGGTTGGAACATGACAGAGTATTGCCTTTATGAGGAAAATCAAGACGATCTGGTCTTGTGTCGTATCAAAGGAAACTTAGAGAAGAAAGGGTTTGTTGAGGAGGTGAAGACCAACGTCTTATCGAAGCAAGTGCAAGATCATGAAGAAGAATCTGGTGCTAATGGAGTTGAGATGAGGAGGTTAGAGGAAGACCACGGTGACACCACTCAGCAGCCACAACAACAAGAGCAAGAAGCACAGGTTGTATATATTCCTCCTCATCACGAAGGTCATGGTTTAGAAGTGGAGACGGTGATGACGACGACGACGACGCAGAACAACGACAACAACTTGATGACAATGGTACAAGAAGATCATGGTGACGCTACTCCTCAGCAGCAGCAAGAGCCACAAGAGCAAGATGCACCGGTTCTATTTATTCCTCCTGATGAAGGTCAAGATTCAAGATTTGAGACGATGTGGAATATACAGAACAACTTTATGGCGATGCTACAGCTAAATCATGGCCATGACACCACTCAGGAGCAGCAACAACAAGAGCAAGATGCACCACCGGTTCTAGTTCCTCCTCATGAAGGTCAAGATTCAGGGTTTCAGAGGATGATGAACAATGAGAACAACTCCATGAGGACGATGATGGTACAAGAAGATTATGGTAACGCCACTCAGCAGCAACAACAAGAGCAAGATGCACCACCGGTTCTTGTTCCTCCTCCTCATGAAGGTCAAGATTCAGGGTTTGAGAGGATGATGAACAATGAGAACAACTCCATGAGGACGATGATGGTACAAGAAGATCATGGTGACGCCACTCAGCAGCAGCAACATGAGCAAGATGCACCACCGGTTCAAGTTCGTCCTCCTCATGAAGGTCAAGACCCAGTACTTGAGGAGATGATGAACGACGAGAACAACTTCATGACGAGGGGGGACGAAGACCAACAATATCAGTGGGATGATGATTCAGATTTATATCTTGACGTCGATGAAATCTTTAGCTAGGAAGAGATGATGCCAATGGATGACAATTTACAACAACCGGTTTCTGAAGCTCGAGATGTAGGAGAGAATCAGCTTATTAAGTCAGATTAAGTTTATGTCTCAGTGTGCATTGTTATCTGTTTTGGCATTCCTAGTTAAGTCCTAAGAGTCATCTTAGTTTGTCGTTTGAGTTTGTTTTTCACTTGCTTCACAAGAAAACGATTTGTACCTGTCTCTTGAGTTTTTTTTAGTTATCAAAAATATTTAAAAGAAATCAGGTAGGAACTGAGTTCCAATGAACTTTGGTCACGTTTTTGAGCTCAGTAAATAGATATGAAACGATTGTTCTTCTTAATCATAACTCAGTAGAGATTACAACATACCAAACAATCTAGAAGAGGCGCCTTTTACTTGAGCCTCTCCTTTCTAAGTCTTTCTAGTTCCAACACCATTTGCCAGTGCTCTAAAGAAAGAGTAGTCTCGCCATAACTCACAGACATCATGCGAGCCATTGTCAACAATCTGCATAACCAACCAAACAAAATTGACAAATTAAAGTCCTTATATTTTATGAGAATAAACCATAAGGCTTTCGTACCTACCTGCTCAAATCTTGGCTGCCTAAACTACGATCCGTTTGCCTTAATTCAACCAAATCATTCTCCAACGCCTACAGTGGAAGTTTGCAGAAAAGAAAGTGAACTAAGACTTAAAAAGTTTGAAATCATTTGGTTTTGCAGATTCTAACATTATTGCCCATAGTTATATAACCTGTTGCAACTGCTCCCCAATGGAATTGGATAACGATTTGCAAGTAGCTAAGTAACACCTCCAAGCTTCTGCTGTTTCTGGTGTGATGACTTGCAACGAGTTCACTTGGGAAGGTTGAAATGGTACAACCAAATCAGCAGGCATTATGTTCGATTTCCCCTCAGAGAAGATGAGCATTTGAGCATCAGTGGCCATTTCCATTTTATAATATTGAAAATCATACTCCACCTGAAATATAGCAGCACGCTCCATAACTCCATATCTGTATATAATTAAAGTCATGATTATTACTTTACCTTTTGACATTCCAAGAGGTTTTTGAGCAGTTTTGCATTCTCAACTCCAACAGAATTCAATGTGCCAGGTTGCAACTCTGTTTCGTCTAATATCAAGTGAGTACCATCAGCAATTTGTAGAACTCCAGGAACCAATCTGTCTCACAAAGTAAGATTCATTCAAAAAGCCTTGTTTAAGACTTAAGATCGTAGACAGAAGGATTCTTACCTGTTGGTTCCATAATCTTTCTTGGGACCGAGGGAGGCAGTGTTTAGATAGTCAATAGTAAGTGGTATAGATTGTGTGAATGGTAGGAGGCCTTTTAGGGAATCTCTGAGCTGAGTCCCGAAGATAGACATGCTTTATTTATTAAGGTGTATGAGATTAAGTGAAAGCTTCCCCACAGAAACATCGTCTATTCTTCCATGCACCTATAAAAGGAAGACAAACATGTGAATGTACAGAAAAAGCTAGGAATAAACAACAAGTGATCGGTTTTAAATTAGCTAACCTTCGACAGAAGATGCAGTAACAGAAACTGTGCCGCGATGTGATCATCCCCAAGTAACCCTGTAAGGTACTTCATTAAGCTCTCTCTTCTCTCTTTAAATACCGGAGGGGATTTAAGCTGCTAGATCAAAAAAGTCAGAAGAGTGTTGAAACCAATATGAGACAAAGAAATAGGAATATGAGAGGAACAATGTTTTGAATGATGGTACTTGCCTCTGTTGATAAGGAAGAACCATGTAGGAAATGTTGTGTTTCAAGCTTCCTGTGGATGATACAATGGAGGCGTGGAACTTTTCCAGAGGGCATCTGAACAGACTCAACTTCAGAAAGGTCGTCAGAGTTTTCATCAAGCGAATCTGTATCCATCATAGCATTTTGATCGAAAGTCAACACTCCAGGGAACTCAACATCAGTCCTAGACAAGGTAGAGAATCTGCACTAATAGTAGGCTGAATAATGGAACTTTGTGAAGCAACATCAGTCCTAGAAACCTGAGACGCTGAAGCTGATGAGGTAGCTTCCCCTGCTTTCTGATGTATATAAAAGCCAAAACAATCAGAACCTATCTCATCAGCCACAAAACATGAAGAATATGTATATTGAATAAAGACAGAGAGACTAACTCCTTACCATTTTCTTGCACGGAGAGAAGTTAAGCCCAGCTTCCTAAGTCTGCAATGAGGGGATTAAATAAGTTAGCTCTTGACCAAAACTTCAAACAGATATTGCTGCTCAAAATCAGTATTACATAAAAAAAAAAAACAAAGAAGAGAGAGAGAGACTACGTTACGTTTGAGTCCATGACATCAGACACTTCTTCATTAACCCTGGCACGCTTTTCTCTGTCTTGGCCAGTTAGATCCAAAAAGCGGCTCTTCAGCTCCTCAGAAGAACATTCAGTCCATTGATTCTGTCCTGGGACCTACGTTGCAATCCAGTGCTGTTATATATAAGAACCAAGTAAACAACAAAAACAAAGACAAAGATCAGCATCTAGAGATAACAACGTACTGGAACACAGTACAGCAAGCGACGCTCCCAAACTTTCATTTCAGAACCGTCAGGAAACTGTGAGACATCGCTGTACTTATTCGTCCTCCATGTTGAACCATCCTACAAAGAATAAAAAAAGAAAGCAAAACAACTAAAGATTCAACGCAAAGCACTTGATACTTGACGAATACATTATTACCTTGTAAGCGCCAGCGTAAAACTCATTTCCAAGCATGTCCTGTATCATTCCACGAAATCTGACAAGAGTCTTCGGCTGTACCCACTTGATACTTGACGAATCAAGGATTGGAACCTACAGTAAACGAAAAACACAACATTAAAGAAGTGGTTTGGATAAAAAAAAACACAACCTAATTAGACGAAAGTTTCAACATTTTTTTATGCTAAGAAGTAAGAACAGATAAAACGCACGCAATCAGGGGGCCCTTCTTTCCCGCCACGATCCACGCCCATTGCAATACGCCATCGTTTAACTTGCTTTATACATTACATGGCCGTTGCAATAAAGTTTAGGTGATCATCCATTCGTTATACTAGCTAGCAGGGCTCTGATCCTATATTAAAACTCACTAACTAGTATATGATCCTCCCTGCCTCCACTTTGAAATCTGAGGAGCATGCGAGTTAGTTCGTTAGTATTGTGTTCTTAATTTTTGTGTACTCTCTGTAACAGAAACAATACTTTGAGAACCAGGTTATGTCAGATTATCTTTTCTTGAGTTTTTTTCTGTTGAAATCTGTTGTTACTGCTTTCTCTTTTAACATCCCTTAGAACATGCTGATTGACTTGTTATTACTCAATTTTTTTTGTCTAAACAGATTATCAAACAAAGCATTTGCTAACCATCCTGGTCAAAAAATCAAAACATTAACACACAGATGGATCTATGAACATAAAAGAAGAAGCTAAACGTCATCAATATACAACAGTACTTAACATACAAATTAAATTTTGTGTGTTTTCTCTTTAATTCAAACAACATAAACCATGCCTACTTCCAAAAGAGAAACAGGCGGTACCTTAAACGCCACGTCAGGTCCTCTACAGTTCCTCCTCAAGAAATTATAACCGAAGTTAACAGCCAACCTCTTCATCAGAGACGAACCTTGCTTCGCCTTCACATGCGAGTGTCCCAATATAAACGCCGTCCCCGCCTCTTGCGCCTCCACCAAATCACTCAGCTCACTCCTCAGCTCCTCCTCTGCCTCTCCTCCCTCCTCGTAACTCTCTTCTTCTTCTTCCACCGCAAACCTAACCCTTCTTACGGTCGCGCTTGGCGCCATTTCTTCCATGCTCTCCACAGTGGTGAAACCTATAGAGACGCTCTCTGGCTGAAGACTCTCTTCAATCTCGTAAGCCACGGTTCCTATCACAGCAAGTCTCGACTCGTTTGAGCTAGGAGTGTAACGAGTGTCCTCATCCTCTTGCCTTCTTTTGTGCCAATCATAACGTATGAAGTCCGCAAGCTTGGTTATTAACTCTGTTTCGAACGAGTCAACATCTTGATGGACGTCACGGTAACCGTACCGGACAATACAGCGGTAAGACCTGTGGTCCACTGGACCTACACGGCCCACTAAGTACCTCTCAGCGGCTGGAACGAAAGGGACGGGGACTGACTTCACGCAGACGAAGACGAGGACGCGGTGGAATGCAGGGAGGTTGGTGACAAACCGTGAGAAGTTCGCGGGGATACCTGAGGTTAAGTCAGTGAAGACCAAACCGATGCCTGGGACTCTGGAGATGCCTAGGCTCGGACCTAACGCGAGGAGCCAGTCGAGGGAGACTTTGTTCTGGAGATCGAACTCGTACTTCTTGATGGTTGTGTAGTGCCAGACGTACATGATGATCATGAAGAAGAGGGATAGGAGGATGGGAAGCCAAGCTCCCTCGCGGAACTTGGTGAGTGAGGCTGAGAAGTAGAGTAGCTCTATTGACCCGAAGAAGAGGAGGAACATGAGGGATAGTATCGGTGGCTTGTGCCAGCAAAGAACGATGACTAGTGACATAAGACATGTTGTTACTAACATAACCGCCATTACAGCCAAACCTGCAACCAACCAAGGAACAAAAACATAATCTTTTGAGTTGAAGATTTTGGTCAAGAATCAAGAAGTAGTGAACTGGTGAAAGGAATCTTTAATACCTGATGCATTTCCGAGGTGTTTGACATCTCTAAACCCAATGGTGACAGCAATGCAGAGAACCATGAGCATCCAGTTAATCTCAGGTATGTAAATCTGACCATGGATCTTGTCAGAGGTGTGGATGACTTTGACACGAGGGAAGCATCCAAGAGACTGGCTTTGGTTTATTATTGAGAAAGTGCCGCTGATGATTGCTTGGCTTCCCACAACAGAAGCAAGAATCGCTATCATGAGCACAGGCCAGTGCACACATTCTGTATCAAAACCAAGGATTTGAAATAAAATAGAAGATCAGATTCTTGAACAAAACTTCAGTTTCTTGAAATTAAGGGGAAGCTACTGACTTGGCACAGAGACGTAGAACCCAATGGCGTGAGCAGAGTTGTGATGCTGGGATAGGTAAGCAGCTTGTCCCATGTATGCCAATATGAGAGCTGGATAAACCAGGAAGCTAAAAGCAATCTAACAACAAAACAAAACATAGAATAATTACTCAAACCTGTGGCGTTTATAACAACAAGTAAAAAGCATAGAAACTTGCCTGAATTGCAGCGTAGTTGAAGTGACCAAGATCAGCAAACATTGCCTCAGCACCTAAAACAAAGACTCCAAGAGTTAGATTACCGACATTTTTCATCTTATTAGAAGAGACCAGCATAACTAACCAGTTATACACAACAAGATCCCGCCTAGAGACATCCATCCACTTACTCTTGTCTTTCTCAAGAACATGAACATGTATTTAGGAGAAAGCGCTTTGTATACATGAGGATTCCACTGTATTATATTGTACAAGCCAATACCGCTGATACAGAGCAGCCAAGTAAGGACAATAGGCGCGAAAACAAACCCAATTCGATGTGTCCCAAAGTGCTGAAGGGCGAAAAGGCAGACTAATATGAAGCAGGTTATAGGGATCACTGCATCTGCAAGGAAACCATAGATCATTTAGTAAGAACTCATGGAGCAACAAAGGTAATAAACATTAAACCAGACTTTTTGTGAACTTACATTGGTGATGTTCTTTAGACATATTCATCTCAAGACCTGACACAGCAGAGAAAACTAAATACAAGAAAAAAAAGAAAAGATTAGAAAACCCATTTAAGCATTGAGATATCTACACACACACAGAGAAGCCAACCATACCGGAGATAGCTGGAGTGAGAAGTCCATCTCCAATAACCATACAAGTCCCAAGAAGAACAAGAATCAGCAAAGCAGTGTGTAACCACTTGTGCTTCTCCAGATACCTTTTCACACAAGAGTCATGGATCTTCTCCGGTGGATGCTCCAGTTTATAAGTGGACAGCGCCTCGTCAGCTGCTTGCCGGTTTGGAAGGAGGCTAACTTTGACATGACGGCATATCAACGAGTACAAAGCAAAAGTCCCACCTGAGACAAAACTTTAACATTAACTACATAAGGCAACAAGCAAACAGGTTTTCTGGTCTGAGAGAGAGTCTCTCTTACCTTCTCCGTTATCATCAGCACGAAGGACAATGAAGACATACTTAAGCAAAGGGAGCAAAGTGAGAGTCCAGAAAACGAAAGACAGAACACCAAAGATCTCTTCATTTGTCTCAGAATGTCTAATGTCTTCAGCGAAAGTGCTCTTGAAGACGTAAAGAGGAGAGATGCTCAAGTCTCCATAGACAACACCAAGACTCTGATAAGCAAGAAGCAAAACAGACCTCCATGACTCCTTCTGCACAATTTGTAGAAACTCATCAGGAAGATTCCAAAGCTCCAAAACATTGAACAAAATCTCAAAGAGTAAATAATCAACAAACCTTTTTAGAACCACAGCATTTTCCAAAATTGAGATCCATGGTTTTGCTTAGTTTACTTCAAAATCTTCAGCCTAACAAAAAACACAGAAGTAAAGTTCCAAACTTTTAATAAGTAGAACCCACCATGATAAAGATTTCAACATAGAGAGACAAGAAAATAGCTTTATAATGCCATAAATGGATTAAAATCAATTAATAGTTTTTTTTTGCCCATATACTGTCTCTCAATGCTTACCTGTATTTGTTTCCACTTACAGAAACTTTCTAGAAAATGTAGATTTTTTTGCTGGGTGACGTGAAATGAAATGTATCTACTCTGGTTATTGAGGAGAAGATAAGAAGAACCTAAAGCCTCCACATTGTTTACCAAAAGGAAAAAAAGAATCAAATATTTTTTTTTGGTTTATCGGGGAATTAATAAGAAAAGGGATGAAGAAAGAGCAAAACGTGGTGAGAATATTATACAGGTGAAGCGACAGAAACACGTGAGTGCCTCCGAAGACAGACAGTTATATTTAATTTTGAGTCTCTACTTACCAACAAGATTTGCGCCATTGATGCAGCTTTGTACCATCAGCCTCCGAGTTTGGTCATCGCCAAACCCACCCCACTCTCTTTTATTTTTGGTGTTGTTGTGGGTTATGCTGACGATAACGATTTTTTGTTAAAGATGTTAAAAAGCGTAATTAGCAAATTATATATAAACTATTAATTAAAATGACCTTTTATTTTTTATGTTGTTTCTCTTTTGTATAGTAAATTACAGGTAATTTACAAATAATTTTAGATTACTAGATCTAGCACACAAAGATATGGTGAATGAATGGTGTATCAAAAGGCAATGTATATTAAGATTTTGACCTATTATAACAAATAAACAAAATAGCAGGATAGTGAATCATTAATGGATTAAATCTTCATATAGTGATGAATTACTTTCTTTTTAAAAACTTTCTTATATATGTAATTTTGATGATTAATTGTTATTATTTAAATAAAATATGGTGTTTGGAAATATCAAATCTAAAGTCATTGGTTGGTAGTTAAAAAAAAAGTCCTTGGTTGGTGCTCATTTTCACTTCCCTTCTTTTCATGCTTCTTTTTCTGTAACTCCATGTTTTTATGTTTCTTTCTCTCCTTTTATTAGGTGTTGCTGAAGTTTCAACCTTTATACATTCATTTGTGAAAATGAAAAGATTTCTAGCCCACTCTCTCACCTTTTTTTTCTGTAACTGCACTTTCTCACTTTTGACATTTCTGTATCTGAACTATTCGGGAACTGGATCGGAATCCAATTCCTAGTCGATTCAGATTTCTATTCACAACAATCTTTTTACAGTTATATAGTTCAAAACGTCTACTATACTGGTCGGTGGATTCAGTGCATGCATAAAAGGGATATTCCACCAAGTCATATAATGCAGTAGTATTGTATTGCATGCGAATATGCGATGCATGACGACAATTCACAATTCATACCAACACTAATATTTCAAAGCAAAACACCAAATGTGTTTTATATAATAATAAGCTTCATACGTAATTTTAGGAATGATGTGCTTTTCAGGTTGGCACATTTTCTGCAAGTCAGCCAAAAGAAAAACATGTGCACGGGATTTTATAGATCACTCTTTATTCTCGTATACAACAGTCGTTTGCAGTGGATCAAATTTCTAAGTATTAAGATTTAGAAGTTCAAAATGTTAGATTTAATTGTTTGACTATGGCATAATGTTACTATATCTTATTTCAAGAGAACATTGGTACATTGCATATATTTATTAGATATGTATCTATATATATGATATTTCACAAAATAGCTTCCCCCATGTGAGATCTAATATTTTTTATTCTTTGTTAAAGGCCATGAAGCCAAAACTTGAATAATTGTCGTTTTTATTTTAATTTGTAGATACAACTTATCATGGTGAATGGTTCAATAGCAAAGACTGTACAACTGACACAGTGTTCTTTTTGTTTTTTTAATACTCAACAGTTTTCTTTTTGTTATCAATTGACGGAATGTTTTTGTGTGTGTTTGCCTCTTTTTATTAATTTCAAATAATATTTTTGAAAACATGAAACTATATAATATACACCAGATTAGGCCCATTTGGTTCATCAATTGTTTTGATGTAAACTTGGATTCCTTCGAAGGTTATATAACGTTAACAAAACAGAAAACACTGTTAAGCTAGATGGGCTTCCAACTTAAAACCAATTGGTGATTAGGGGAGTGGCCCATCCATCTTATATATTACTAAGGATCCCTTCCAACTTCCGATGTGGGACACTTTGTGTCTAATACGCCCCCTCGAGATGATGGCTCTTTCAGTGTCAATCTCAGAATCTTCGGGCAATGATTGATCGGCCAACTTTGGGCTAGAACAATGTGGATCGGATTGGACTGCCTGGATCGGGCTCTGATACCATGTTAAGCTAGATGGGCTTCCAACCTAAAACCATTATTATTTTGTTGACAATTTTTTATAACTTTTTACAAAGGACAAATGCAGGTTTATCTAATGAAATGATGATTTTTATTACATACATACAATAAGCTTCCATCAACACAAGGAAACGAGGCAATTCAATATAGAGGTTGCCATTTATATTGTTAAACGAAAACACAATTAAATACTTGTATATACCAAAATGAAGAAAAAGCAACATAAAATGATCATATAGAGACGACCTCTTAGGACAAAAACATATATCGACAAGTAAACATGAATGTATAAATATATAGTTCAAAATGCTGAAATGTGTATATGTGTATAAAATACACATGAAAACGTATCATCAGTGGCCAATACCGGGGCTTGGGACATCACCTTGCCTTTTATAGATACCATCATCATAATCAGGCACTGGTGGTGATGGTGATGCTGAAGAAGCTCCATCATCATAATCACCTGAATAGTCAACCTCCAGATTTGTAACCATCAACTTCCTGCTCTTCATCGCGGGGAAGTACTCTCCGCCGTGCAGTGCTCCCAGCTCAGATCTAGTAGTGCCTCTCATTTTAAACCCGAGAATCGAAGGAACTACGGAGATGAGTAAGAAAGAGAGTAATAAAACGTTAACCTTAATCTTCCTTTCATCCATTGATCACGTAGCAACTTTCAAAAACACAAGCAAGTTGTGAAAGTAAGAGTATATTTGTATATATGGCTCCAAGAAGGGATTGTGGTGTTGTTTATACTATAACGCATATATATAAATAGGTACGTAAAAAAAAGAAACACATGAATTATTAAATTTGGAGGGCCAACTTTGTTGAAATTGGAAAACAATGGTCATGATGGATTTTATAACATGGCCATTTCTTACTTTTTCTTATTTCTTTTCTTTGGTTTATTTATATTATCTTCTTTTTATCGTAATGATCCGTCACTGCATGCTTTGTTCTATGACAAGTCGTATATCTGCTGAAAAAATTGATAAGACAATATATAGATGGTGAGTGAGTCCTGTATTATAATTTGGTTATTTAAATCAAAACACAAACTTTTCAAAAGTTGCATTGACCACAAGTATTTTCTTGAAGAATTTTAAGCGTAATTAGAGGAACTCATTTGCGCGAATAATGAAATTTAAAAGATCCTGTGTCTAATAGTTTTAAACAAACCGTGAGAACAAAGCCACATATATTGTAATTTGTAAACAGTTTTTAATTTATTTGAATAAATTAACGTTCTGTAAGAAAAAATATCCTATGTCTATTTGTTGTCATCGTTTACGTAAACATGTGCCATCATTAGTCAATGCAGACTGAAGTGGTAGCTCGAGTAGCGTAAACTCGTTATGTAGAGCACGAGGCTCAAGTATATAACTAATACTATAATGGTTAGTAGGTAATTAGGGGTATCAATAATATCTAACGACATAATACTCCAGTACAGAGGAAGTATATAATTGCGTTTGCTTAATTTTTAATGATCATGCCTCGCTTAGAAATGCATTACAAGTTAATAAAAAATTGTTAGTTTGTTACTGATTGTAGAAGAATAGACACGTATGCGTCATTGGGATCCGTTCAAGAAGTGATGGTGCTAGAGCATATGAGAACAAATAAAGTATTAACTTGCATTTTAAATCTTAGCAAATAAGATTACCTACTTATGTGTCACCACCATCTACAGAATAACACTATACTGATTAGACCTAACTTGCTAAGATCTCTTTCATAATCAAACTTATTAGTTAACCCAATAAACATCGATCTTTCAAATTTATTGATGTAGTTGTAAAAAACGTCGGCACTTCTTGTATAGAGAATCGCTCTATCACAGAGGAGATGATCTACAATGAGTTCTAAATATTGATGGAATGATGGCTAGAGAATGAGATGACGTAATGCTTTCAAAGTATATCGTCATCACACATAGGACATACCAATTTAAAGAAAAATGGATAAGAAAGAGTCAAATGGTGGACCCCCTCAACTCTCGACTAACATGTGATAGCAACTTCTCTGTCAGATCAAACATAAACACTTATCTAAGATAGCGTCATGGTGATGTAACAATAATCTTGCAGTTGAGATTATTTTCTCAAATTTTGTTGCAAGTTCACTCTTAAAAGAGCTAATCATACAAGTCAATTACAATCCTAAAAAGAAACATATACTTTTTTTTGTAACTTGAGAAACATATACTTTCAACCTCTTAAACTTCACATTTAGCACCATAACAAAAAACTCTTTGTCATTGTTTTTGGTAAACATGAGAGACAGTCCTAAGTTATCATGCAAAAGGTTTTTACCCAAAAGAGACTAATTCAAATATTCTGTTTGACAAGTTGAGACTGAGATGCTGAAGGCAATGAGTTCACTGTGCTAGGTTGGTTACTGAACCTGTCTGCATAAGATTGCTGACTCTGCAAAAAACAAAACCTGATGGATCATATACAAAAACTCATAAACAAAAGACTGAAGGAGAACAAATGGTGACTGAATAGTACCATTTCAGGAATGTAAGTGCCAGTTCCTCTTGATCTCCGCATGTTCTGCAACGAGGTTGATGTTCCATTGGCATTCCTACCATGAAAAACATTCTTTTGTCCGTTGACAAACCAACGAACAATGTCCCAAGAACTCGTGTCTTGCCCCTGAGGGATCCACTTATGCTGAGTCTCTCCATGAAACCATTTCCCATATACAAGACTTTTGAAGTATCCTTCAAAGTCTCCCCTGAGTTCAGATGATTCTGATCTTCCAGTGCCAAATGCGACCACAGGTTCCTCCACGTCTTGTCTTTGTCCCTTTCCATTTCTCTCCAATGAACTAATGAAGAACTTCTCCAGTTTCCAGCCCATGGTTTCCCCAGGAACTGAAAGCACATCTTTGAGCTTTCTAGCTCCTAGAGTAAAAGCATGTCTTATACGTTGCAGATTGCCTACATAAAATTACACAACAAAAGAGAGACTAAATCATGAGCTTAGGTTTGGACTACAAATCTTTGATCAATGGGGGTACCTTTTGTCACACTACGGCCAAGGTTGTTGCTGTGTTTCAAGGGATCCACTATGTTGAAATGTTTCACAGGAAAGTAATGACCATTTGCTTCAACAGCTTTAGTTGGAACCGAATATAACTCCGTGCATTCGCTGAAGAACTTCTCGTTCAGGACAACTTCAGCATCATTACCAGTCATATCAGGCAGAGAAGATATTGGTACTGGACCATTGACCGTGAGACAGTAGCTGTCCCAATCAAATGATGCATAGTAATCCAAGAACTTAAACAGTACCTGTTGACATTTAGATACCATACGTTAAAATCTTAGAACCAATGCGCAGATAAGCTCAGACTCAGAGTTATACACACTCACCGCTAAAGGACCAGATAGTGATGAATAAGATATGTTGATGATATGCAAGACTAGTACAGCCAATGCATATGTTGAAATCAATCCAGTGTTGGCACCGAGAATACGGCTCTCATAGTAGCACCAAGCCTTGATCAAAATGATGCTACGCTTGAACAGATGGTCTCTTCCAAAAATCTGGTCAACCTAGAGCAACCAAATCAAAGATTCACCAAAAAGGTTGGTAATAATGAATGATAAAAGAACTACTTATAAGCCGGAGCTATGAAGTGTTTACCTGCTCTAGAAAGCATAAAGCGCAGAGTCCAGCCATTTGATTGAAGGAGATATCTACAGCAATGTTCCTGATACTGCACTTTATGACCTTAACCTACCATCACACAAGCATGTAGTGAGTTTTATTAAAAGAAGGAATACACTTAATTCAACAAGCCACAAAGGAATCAAGCAAACCTGTGCTTGGATATATTGAACATCAGTTACATGGAAATCAGAATCTCCGTCTTCAGCTCTAAGCATACTGCACAATGCGTTAGCCAAGTCCTCCTCTTTATCTTGAGGAGTTAGGACTGTCAGATCAATATCTCCATCTGGGAGATAGGTTTTTAGTGGCACCGAGCCAAACAAAAAGACCTGGCAAAAGAGTAACGCATTAAAGTTACAATACGGCCACAACCAGATATCATCATCAAACAAAGTTTCAACTAATCATTATAAAAAAATTGTTTTCTAATGAACAAAACAGAAGGCCAAGCAAGTCTAACTGGAGCATCAGAGTGTGACTCTAACCTCAATTCCAAGACGATCCTTGATAAGGGTCTGGACAAAATCGATGATCTCGTTCCTGCTTCTGTCTGAAACCAAGACAGGTTGAATGGCGTTAAGTATCTCCTGAGCCCTTTCCTCAGCAACCATCCACAGCTCTCCATCTATTGGCATTGTTGATAGTGACAGAGAAGACGATGATGATGATGACGAGGAAGAAGACCAGGACAGTGACATCCTCTCTTGAAGATCAGCCATTTGAAACACACAAAACTTCAGATTAACTAAAACCCAGGTTGAGTCACCTCAAGGAGCGTGCTAGTCTGAAAGTGAAATATCAAGACATATACAAACCATTAGACACAAAGGTATGAAGAAGACAAAGGCAGAGACTGAAACTGAATCACCAAAGAAACACAGACCAGAGAAAGAAGATAAAAAGAGAGGAAAGATCGATTGAAACTTCTCAATTCCACCAATGAATGCTTCATAACAATTCAAGCCAAACCATTGACTAATCAACACGTCAAGAAACTCAAAACAGAGCATGAAACAATGATATGTAAATGCGATTGTTAGGCATCCCTACTCTCTTAGCTTCCTCAAAGCCAAACTCCAAAGAATAAAAAATTAAAGATTCTGTTTTTGCACAGCTTCCATAGCACCACAATGATTGCAACAAAGCTTAAACTAGTGTTCAGGAATCTCAATCTCATCTTTTCTTCTAAACTGAAAAGAACAAACCTTTATCAACCTCGTAGATGCAGAAAACAGTTTTTT
Organism: Brassica nigra; assembly: GCA_016432835.1. Lineage (NCBI taxonomy): Eukaryota > Viridiplantae > Streptophyta > Magnoliopsida > Brassicales > Brassicaceae > Brassica > Brassica nigra. The sequence continues at coordinate 62,830,028 of CM028246.1, forward strand.
CTTTTCTTTTTTGGAGTTGTAAGTAACGAAAAGGTACCTGTGCTTTTAGTACATGTGTCAAGATCGTTCCTTTGAAACAAAACCCGTGTTGGCTTTAACTCATCCTGCAAACAACAGACATTAAAAAAAATAAAAATCAAAACTTTATATGAACAAAACAGATTTAGGGTTTAGGATTGTGATTTAATTGGCATTTGTGTTTCACCTTCAAATAGAAAAAAAAATAGGAAAAAAATGAAATTGAGCAGAGAATTTCAACGAAAATGTTTGGTGGTGTAATTAATTGAGACAATGGTGATTAGTTTTTTTTTTTTCTTTCTAAGAGATGAGATCAATAGTAAAGAGGAGAAAGAAAAGAAAAACCACTGAAACTCCGGCGGAAAATGTGGCAGCTTGGCGTCTAAACAAAGAGGAGATAAAACCAAGTGAACATGAAAATGAAACGATGGCTGGGAAAATTAAATTAAATTAAAAAGTCAATGAAAGTTTTGGAAGGTTCCTAGAGTATGACTGTATGAGTCATTAATACAATCAAATACTTGGCTCCATTTCAAAATGATTCATAACTTTTTTAAAATTTGTTTCAAAAATAAATTATATTTCCAATGCATTTTTGTTAAATGATAATGGTAAGTTAGACTTTAAAGAAACATTATGTTATTAAATTTTGATTGGTCAAAAATTTATGAAAATAGTAAATAAATTACAGAAAATATTTATAATTTAAATTATTTTTGTAATATATGTGAAAACTCCAAAATATATTTTTTTCTGAAAATGATCACGCTCAAAACTAATTAATCTGACTTTTCTTTTCTTTAGAATAAAAATAAAAAATCGGTTCACCTTACCCTCACAAAATTACAAAAAAGGAATTAAAGGCAATAAAAACTAAAAAGAACGAAGAAAATAAAATATAGTAAAAGCCTGATAGAAAGAAGAAGACAGAATAGAGATCTACGGTGTGTGTATACTCTTATCAAATCATTGATTATGAGTTAGCATTTTTATATATACGTTTTGTATCCTTAGACATATTACTACCTACTTTTCTTTAGTAAAGTGATCTAATTTTTTGTAGAAATCTTGTGAAAATTTAACTTTCTGTTCATAAATATCACAAACAAAATTATAATTTAATACATATTTTTCACTACATAATATTTTCTAAAAAATGGACAGAAAATAATACTATTATTGAGAGGATGGGTCGGATCTACAAGACTAAAAATATTGGAGTGGCCTAATTAAGGACATTTTTTAATTATGATTTGTTTTGTTTGTAAGAAAATATGTGTATATTTCTTTTGTAAAGGAAAAATTATATCAACAATAGAGTTTCAAAATTTTGATTACTCAAACCCTTATGAGTGCATGTTGGTAAGACTTGATGATGAGTGTACGTAGGCTATTCAAACCTGTAAATGTCCATAACAGACGAGTATATATAGCTTTTTCAATAATTGTGAGTAAACTATTATTTCTTTTCTAAAACAAACATTGTAGTTTTTTTAAGAGTTTTGCAAAATTGTCTACCTTCTAAAATTAGCTGTCAAAAAATTGATGGATTACCAAATTAATAGCCTTTAGATGTTTCCTACCAAAACAAACGGCTAAAAGGAAAACTACCCTGAAATGTTAATGTCGGTAATACAAGTAGTCTAAGCAGGTAGCAAGTATCCAAAACAAGAAATCATGTATGTCATGCACTTTGTTCCACTCAGATATTTATTTTTGTGATTTGTTTCACTCCATATCAGGCTAAAACGAATACTGATCAGTGCACATCCATTCCAGTAAAATAAGAAAATCAAGCTCTTAAAATTTTTATGATATTAAGATACTTGAATTTACTCTTATAAATCTCTATCTATTGTTATAAATCCACGAGTAACCTTCCTTGGCATTTTGTTGTTACAAACCCAAGAATAACCTTCTTTCTCTACCACAGTACCACCAAGGATGAACTTTTTCACCTCATCCACAGGCATATTCCTCCACTCATGATCAATCATCAGATCCAAATTCTCTAGGACAGTCATAGAGAGATGAACGGACAGTAGATGGTCTGACAGTACGAGGGGGTAAAATCCATTTATACTATTATCTTTAAACTCAGGATACTATTTGTTATGTAACTTATTTTCTTTACAATAACCCTACTTTTCGAAGGAACCGTAAATGTAATAACAGGAATCTAGAGATAATCAAACCCCACATCTCCAACTTATCTGCGAGGTTCCACTATCCTTTGTTCAAGTCGAAGTAGCTACTCTTACTCCAGACTATATTCATATTCCACCAAGAAAAATATATTCAAACTATATTCATTATTTTACCAGATCCAAAATTGAAACAAACATGAGTAACAACTTCTATAAGGATTATTGAATCCTATATTACGGAATCTAACACTTTGATCATTGAATTGGATGAAGGGTTACAAGGTAAATCAATGGAGTAATATAATTCAAAGATATGAAATTCAATCAGATCAACCGAGAGAGAGGGTATAAATCGTTTTCTTGCAAAGCAAGTAAAAACTAAACTCAATCGACAAACTAAGAAAGAAACTTAATCTGAAGTAAACATGACTTATGCTGTAGATCCTACTGTATCTAGAGCTTGAAAAACCGGTTGTTGTTGTAACTGTCCTTCATTGACATCATCTTCCATAATATCATTAAGGATTTCATCGACGTCAAAATATAAATCTGAATCATCCCACCACTGATATTGTTGGTCTTCGTCCCCCCTCGTCATGAAGTTGTTCTCGTCGTTCATCATCGCCTCAAGTACTGGGTCTTGACCTTCATGAGGAGGACGAACTAGAACCGGTGGTGCATCTTGCTCTGGTTGCTGTTTCTGAGTGGGGTCACCATGATCTTCTTGTACCATCATCGTCCTCATGGAGTTGTTCTCATTGCTCATCATCCTCCCAAACCCTGAATCTTGACCTTCATGAGGAGGACGAACTAAACCTTGACCTTCATGATGAGGAGGAATATATACAACTTGTGCTTCTTGTTCTTGTTGTTGTGGCTGCTGAGTGGTGTCACCATGGTCTTCCTCTAACGTCCTCATCTCAACCCCATTAGCACCAGCTTCTTCTTCATGATCTTGCACTTGGTTCGATAAGACGTTGGTCTTCATCTCCTCAACGAACCCTTTCTTCTCTAAATTTCCTTTGATACGACACAAGACCAGATCGTCTTGATTTTCCTCATAAAGGCAATACTCTGTCATGTTCCAACCAGTTGGCTCTATCTTTCCATTCACATTAGTCTTGTTATAGACAAGAATCTGCTTGTAACCTTGCACCTTCCCGTCTTTGTCCTTGATCGGCTCTTTCCCACTTGTGCTTTTCCACGTGCCGTCTCCGCTTCCCCGAACGGTCCTGTTACATGAAGTGGTACCTCTTTTGTTCCTAGGAGTAAAGTAGTACCATTCGCCTCTAAGGAACAGATCGTTGTGCACGTGTTCAAGAAGCCAAGGGTCGTCTTTGTACAGATCCAAGGTTGTTATATATGAAACCGCTCTTGTTTTTGTCTACCTTGTTTCTAAGATGAACCCTTACACATCCCAAGTTGGTTGGAAGAAACCGTGAACCAGGCGGATAAACCGGAACCTTCTTAGTGTTATCAATGGAGCTGCTGCTTGGATCGGTATGTTGGCGATGAGGCACCATGCGATGATAATGAAGCATCCTGAGTCTATGGTGTTCCTTGAGATTATTGTTCACGTGATTGTGGGAAGAAGAACCAATACCCTCTTCACCACCACGACCAATAACAGATTCAGACTTTGATGATGAAGATTCATCACCCTTACGTTTACCTTTATCTCTACTCATCTTAACTATGCTCTTCAGCTATATCGTTTTTTTATGCTTCAAGGTGGAGTCTACGTGCGTTATTTATAAGAACATAGTTCAGTCGGTTACACCAAAAAAAGGAAACTGAGAGTGGTCTCATCACTATTTCCTTTTTTTAAACCATCATCATCTTTTATTTCTTTTTTCTTATCTAATTTAATTTCCCTTTTTATTTTGTTTTCTTTATATATATTTTTTTGTGCCGATCATGTTTCATTTGTTTTTGTTCCTGATCTAATCTTTTATTATTATTATTATTATTATTTCTTACAATTTAATACTTTGAGTTAAACATCCTACAATTTCCTTTTTTCATGTAAGTTTGTTGGATTCCATGAAATAAACCATATTTATTAATAAACCGGCTGTTTTTGTTTTGTTTTGTTTAAATTAAACCCAAAGGACCATAACAATCTTGCTTAGTTTGGTTTGGTCTAGTCTTCCTCTATTCTCCTGTTCTTCCTCTTCTTGATTTTGTGCAATTACTTATCCTTCAATACTTCTTGTCTCAGTCTCCATCTTGATTTATCTTTAGATTAAGCAGCTATTTTTTAAAATACAAACATAAGAGATTACACATAACTAATGGAAAAAGTGTGTAGTGTACTTCTTCTCTTTATATCTAATTCCTTGAGCAACCTCGAAGAAGTTTGCAACGTTCTCTTCAGGCGTTCCAACTTTAATACCATGTCCTATATTCAGAACATGTCTCTCTCTCCCAGCTTTCTCGACATTATCTTCATTCCTGCTCCTGATAAACTCTTTAGATCCGAACAAAACTCCCGGATCCACGTTTCCTTGAACAGCTATGTCTCTTCCTAGCCTGTCCCTTCCCTCAGCCATGTCCACAGTCCAGTCCAAGCTCACGACATCCACACCGGTCCGAGCCAGTCTCTCTAGTAACCCTCCTGATCCCCTCGCATGCAGTAACAAAGGTAGGTTTGGGTGAGTTTGTTTCACAGCTTCCACAATGTGTTTAAGGTAAGGCAAGCTAAACTCCTCAAAGTCCAAAGGGCTTAGCTCTGTGGCCCAGGAATCAAAGATTTGAATAGCTTGAGCTCCGCTATCTGCTTGGTAGCGTATTTAAATGTCGGAGAACAAAATCACACCATCCGGCTTGAACACCTTCCAGGGATGTAGAGAAATCTCCACCACAAGATCAGCGTTCTCTGATCTGTCTTGAAATCAAGCATTGTATTTTACTTACATAGCTGTAACAATGAGTCAATGACGACTGTATCATCATCTTCTGCTGAATAACCTCTCAATTTGAGTTTTGAAAGATTGACATTTTTCCGATCTCGCAGATTAACTTAGAGCTCTGCTTTGGGGTCTTAGCATCTTCTCTTCGACACAGACAAAGAAGGTGGAGTTAACGAACTCGAAGATACATGATAATCGATAACAGATCTGCTGACGTAGATTCAACGTTGCATTGTCAGCACATTTTTGCCATGTCACTAAAAGGTTACATTAATCTCTTTTTGTAAAGTTTTTAATCACAATTCTTTGATCTTAATTGCACTGCTATTGTTCTACAATATCATAGTACTTTTTTTTACTTCCTAATTTCCAATCTGCAATTTCTTTATTTATTTATTTATTGATATATTACCTAAGAATTTAACCAGTTTAAGTTGTATAAGTCGAAAAAAAGATATAATATTAGCAATAATTATTTATTTTGCTAAAGTATTAGTAATAATTATAATTGTACAAATATATGAATGACACTGGTTGGAATTTTGAGAACTAGTTTCCCAAGATTTTTAGGAACTGCAATGGTAACCAACCATAGGGGAAGACAAATGAGTATTTTAGAAAATTATGATTAGATGTTTGATAGTTTTGTAAAGAAAGTATCTGATTCAGTCTTTAAGAGGAACCAATTTTTATTTTCGTTATATAACTAGAGTTCGTAATACAAAACCGATGTAAGGTAACACATGTAGATTGTACAGATGTAACGAAAGAGTGTATCAGTGTGCTAGAAATAGGTTATATAGTTTAATAATAACAACACGAAATGCGGTTTAGCCATTTAATCTCTGGTTATGAGTAGTGACCGTCTAGAATACATATTAGCCGTTTAGAATCTAAGCCTACACCACCTAACAACTTATAGAACTGCCTAAACATCTTTATCTTCTTCTTTTTTTTAACTGGCCAGTCTGGCCTAAACAGTTGTCTAGACCGTCGTTTATAACTTTGTGTTTGTCTTAAATTTATATGTAGAATGCATTTAGCGTATATAGGTGGGTATATGAAACAAAAAAAAGAGGAGCTATACGTCTTATATTTTCTAACTAACTTTGTCTTCATATTTTTTTTGGTCGAACTTTGTCTTCATATTTCTCTATCGAATTTAAGCAAGTCTCTGTACGGTCCACGAACGGCATCCTACTCATTAATACGGCGCAACTGTGCATCCAGCGACCCACGGTCATCCAACTTGCTAACCCCTCTTTTATATCCTATAGTCTATCATTTTCAACGAAACTAATTGTCACAACGGTTTTTAATTTACAGGGTATGGTATGCAGCTACCTCATAAGTTCATTTGATTTCTAGGTTCAATCAAAAGTAAGAACACTAAGGACCATACATACTAAGAGTAATATTAAGGGATTAATGATGCTATGTTAGAGTAAATAGTATAGTTACATCTAACAATATTAAGTCGCATACACATTCGCCCCCACTCATTTATTATCTAACCATTTATTTCCCTCTGCAATTATTTTCGAGTATCCTATATATTCCATATGATCATCCATGTGAAATTTGCCAATAGAAAAATCAAGAAAATAAATACAAAAAATACAGGAAAGCTGGTATAAACACATGACATGTGCTTGCTTAGACACTCCATGCAAAATAGAGATCCTTTAATTCTTCCGCAAACTTCTCTTACATTAACAAAGCATCACTTTTCAAATATAGATGCACCTTTGTCCCTCTTTCATATCTGAAGGAGCTTCGTTGTCTTCGGATCTAGCATTTCCATTTTGTAGTTTAGTACTTCTGATAAAACCTGACTCAAAACGTATCCAAGAGAGGGAGCTTTGCTAGATCACGTCAAACACCTTACCAACATTTATTGACAATGTCGGAAAGATCAGAAAACAACACAAACTTAGTCAGATCCTCAAATGTAATCGTACAGGAGAGCTCGCAGGTCAACACATCATCAAGAATCTATTACTACGACCGAGCTTCCGTGCCGTTTTTGTGGGAGACACGACCAGGCACACCGAAACATTTCTCTGAATCATTTCGTATCCCGCCGTTAACACCGCCTCCGTCATATTACTCCTCCGGGAACAAACTGAGCAAAGCTAGAACGAAACAAACTCGATCTCTGAAGACCATTTTCAACGCAAAGCATCACGTGTTTCGTCCTTCGTTCTCTTGGTCGTCTACAACGTCTTCTTCTTCTTCCTCTTCCTTTTCATCCTTGTCTTCTCGGTCCAAAATAGCGCAACGTGCCAACAAATGTTACCTTTCTTGCTCGAGATCGTATGTTAAGGATGACGACGAGGAAGAGATTGGTTTGTCCTCGCCTACGTCAACTTTATGTTATAAAATAGGATTTAGGTCATCAATGGGAAGTATGAAGAGAGCTTTATGTTCTGTTCTTAGCCATCGATCTAGTCGTAATGATCTTAGATTAATTTAATGGCATGTTTTCTTATTTCGGTTGGTGTTATGAAAACTAAGATCTTGGTTTTAAGATTCGTTTTTTTAAGTTTTGGGTTTTGCCTCTTTGAACACACATACTAGTATTTGATTTTGTTCAATGCTAATGATCACATGTTTTGATCATATAGCTCGTTGAGACTTTGTTAATTTCATTGTTTCGAGTTTATGAAATTTGAAATTAATCATTTTGCCACTCTAAAATGAAATCGATCGATAATGTGATTGTTTTTTTTTTGCTAAAGTGTGTCTAACTTTCTCGGATATACGGATTAGACGTCAGGTTTTATTACGTCAACGACAAGCTTTATCTAACTGACCCTGTGCCAGCATTTATTGACTCTCTTCATATACAGTACTTTTGGATTTTGAAAAACATATTCATTCTCTCAGTTTAAAGACTTTAAACCAGTAAACCATAGTAAGGACATGTGCAGTAACGAATCGGTAGTGGGGTTCAAAATTTTATTTATTATTTTTTTATTAATTAAAAAAAATATATATAATAATAGTCGGACTAATAACGGATCGTCATCTCGTATAGGGTCCACGAAACAGTAACGAATCAAGTTCATCCAAACAAACCCCTGTAAGACTAGTTCAAGACTACTTAATGTTATAATATTTTTTTTTTGAATGTGTGAGAACTTTTCCCAACTCCTTTTGAACCTTTGATGCATTTGCCCTAAGAATAGTCAACGTCAATTAATAAAAAGCAGATGATAAGAAACTACAAAGAGCTGAAAACTATATAATTCAACCATTCTGAAGATGCTAAATATAATTTTAATTATACTTTACTCCTTTTTGTAATAAGTACCATTGTTCAAGGAAGACCAATCTCCGTTTATGACAAATATTGTTTTAGACTTCAATGCAAAATTTTGACACATTCTTAATTGAATCTCAAATATAATAAATAATTTCAAAAATCAACCTGGAGGATACATTTGTTTTTAATATGGTTATGTAGGTTGTGTGAAAAACAAAGAGCGTTACCTGAAATTGTGGGTAGTTTGTTTTTGATCTTCATGATATTTGTGCATGTATGACATTTAACAACTGTGAAGTAATTTTCCTAAAAAGAAGATTTCCTTAGAATATGCAACTTTTTGGTTGTCAAAATTTCAAATTGTGTGTACCCATATCTTCGTGTAGTTCTTGAGACTCTTCATTCAGCCACATAGTTAATCAGATACATAATTCGGAGGTAAGGCCTCCAAAATAACGGTCCAATGGGGTTCGGTCCATGTTAAATGTTCAGCCCAAATTGTATTTTTAGTTCGATTTTTCAATTTTGCAAGTACACACTTAAATTATATTTGTTAACTAAGATTTTATACGTCATTAAAATTATATTATCTGCTAGCTCTAAATATTAGTACTGTACAAAGAGAGAACAACGGGGCGACGAGTTAGGCTACAAATACGGGTCAAACAAGAATATACAAGTGCAAAACTTTCTTAGAGTCTAAGCAATATTCTTCTTTCTATTGGATTTTAAATTGAAACTGGAGATAAGTTGAATAATTATTATTTTACTGTGACCAAGATATATAGCTTATGGTATATGTTACTCTCAGTGATAACAGTATTACCTTTTTGAAACAACGAAATTCTGAACCATAATATCTTTTGACTCAGAACCAACATATAAAGTTCGAATATGAAAGCAAAGCTGGCTTGATCCTCTCCAGTAATACATGTTTTCTTACGGAAGTGCTATCTACGCCATTGATAGTTGTGTGTTCGTGGTCCAAGATTTGAGTAGCCTATATAACGATTGACGAGGAAATTTGATAAAATGTTTGGTACCATCACTAAGTATGGTCTAGAGAGAATATATGGCTTCTATATATATTTCCTAAATGCGTCACCGAATTCTCACTGTTATAGACTCCCAAGCCTATTAAGCTATCGTTGATCAGATTAGGATCGTCAGCGGTCCATTCGCGTGCAACGGTGTAGACATATATATGTACGTAAACCTGTAATGCCACAAAGAATTAGCTGCGACCTTGGTTATATACTTATATAATATAAAACTTAAATTTGATTTCTAAGAAAAATATAATTTTGATTCCTATTGAAAATACAGCAGAAGTGTGTTATAAATGTGAAGCAAATGTCCACATGCGGCCATGGGAAAACAAAAATATTTAAAGTAGGCATTAAGCACAAAATCCATCTGTTCTTGACTGGCCGATGAATGAATGACTACATGCATGCATATTTGTATATGATTACAATTGTGTGTGATCATAGATTCGTAAGGTCAAAAATAAAAAATAAAAACCCTCACTGGTCACGTGCTTAAGCAGTAAATACAGCTCTTCAGTCTTCACTAACTAGATATCTTCAGTTGTTTTCATCTTAAAATAGAGACTGTTGTGCTTCTCGAGCTACCAAACCCCCTTTCATCTCCATCAGAAAGGTCTATTACAGGCCAGCCTCAACGTTTGCTTATATTGACACATATATGTATACTCATACAAGATATATCGTGATCAGTAAATCTCAAACTTGGTGTTTTACTTGCCTTTAAAGACTTCCTCGTCTATCTTCCTTCACACCCTCTTTAAAAGTCACTTGACTTTAGAATTGCTCTTTTTGTTTCTTTCTACTTTTTCGATCTTTTCTTTCAATTCTCTAAGAGCATGCCTGAATGTCAAGAGAGAGGTAAAAGTTAACATCTAATTAGTGAAACCTTTTTTCTCGTTACAATGATTTTAATTTTAATTACCCTCAAATTGGTGGATATGGTTCTTTTTCACTTTTTAGTCCTATATTCATGTCTTTAATGAAAACTAAAGTTCGTAGTTGGTTCCTTGTGTTTAGAGAGAGACTCGAAGACATAGGGAAGAAGATCAAAAGAGAAGCAGATGCTTTGCCTCATCAAATGGCAGGAATTAGAAGACATATATCTGGTCCTCTCGGAGCTCTCAATACCATTACTCCTTGTGCGGCATGTAAACTTCTGCGCCGTAGATGCGCTCAAGAATGTCCATTTTCGCCTTATTTCTCCCCATATGAGCCTCTTAAGTTCGCATCCGTCCACAAAGTCTTTGGAGCTAGCAACGTCTCCAAGATGCTAATGGTAATAGCAAAACACACAAATATCATCATGTTATAGTGATTATGATCATATGTTCTCTTTAGTCACTACATAAACGGGGATTAGTCTGGCTTTCATCATAAAATATCTCATTAATAATTAAACAATATTTTTGGAAATCTCCTCGTAGTATTATTTAATTTTTTACACTAACCAGGAAGTACCGGAAGGCCAGAGAGCAGACGCCGCGAATAGCCTCGTGTATGAAGCAAACGTGAGGCTAAGAGATCCAGTGTACGGTTGCATGGGAGCAATCTCAGCTCTACAACAACAGGTTCAAGCTTTACAAGCCGAGCTTACGGCCGTACGATCTGAGATTCTCAAGTACAAGCAACGAGAAGCTGTCGCCACTTTGATCGTACCCTCCAGCTCCCAAGTCGCCGGATATCACAACTCGGGTGGCGTCTCCGTCATTGCACCACCACCACAAACGCCGTCAACTCCACCTCAATCTACGGCGTTTCATCCTCCGGCTCCTCCATCTTCCTGTGTTTTCTCTCAACCAACCACAGATTACGGCGACATTGGAACTGAGAACAACTCCTACTTCGGTTAAAATTTATTTTAATCATTCAACAAACGCACACATACATTTTATTTCCGTAATTTATGGTCTGATTATTAATTATAACTAAATTAAATAAATATATGGGAGGAGGTTTATGTTTTCAAACCTGTAATTAATCGATCGAATCTATATTTATATTGATTATCTGTTTTTTTTCTAACTGAATTTCTTATTCATCTTCTTCTTTTTTTAACTGAATCAAATCCATATTTATATTGATTATTTGGTAAGTGGCACGGTTTACATTTTACATAACCGATAATTAGATAAGGTTGAAACATTGTTTCCAGTTCCAAACTTCCAGAAAAGAAAAGAGTAGAAGTCTATTTATATTTTTCTTATATATATATATATATATTTTTTTTCTTATAAAGAAGATAAATAAATTGGTATTGCACTGATTAAATCTTTGTGAACAATAGTTACATATGAGACACTAGAATGGTGGGTGGCTTAAATTCAATCGATGAGCCATGCCTACTTCAACGGTTCTTTAATCAAGAATCCAAGCAACATAGTGAGTTGATCCTACAAAAAGCTGCTTGCACCAACTCTTTTGTGATATCTGGCTTTGAATGTGCACATATACATATTATATTCATATATATTGGGTGAACTGTCAGCTGTGTGTTATCACTTATTCATCTAATTCATTTTATTAATTTTTTTTTTTGTAACTGGCATTCATTATTTTTATTAAATTTTACTTTCGGTGTTTCCTTAGCGTATCTAATAAATCAGTACATGTTTCTGACCAAATTCATGCAAACAATATTCGGTGGGAACGTACTGTGTTTAAAAGTAGCAATTTGTTTTGGAGAAATTAGACCAAAAAAATAAGATATAATTGCCAAAGCAACGATATATTAGTCAAAATATGTAGTCTAATCATTTATATAATTCATATACTTTGACAAGGACATGTAGTCTAATACAATATGTTGAACGTTATATATAAATTTTTGATCCGGATCAAGTGGCTTATTTCATGTGAAAGTGAGTGTCCAATGAGAATTAGTTTCTGTGTTCAACCAGTAAAATAAATCGATATATAGAACTTGAGCAACAAGTTAGTTCGTCCAAGTTGTTTTAAACATTAGTTCGTCCAAGTTTTTTTTTTATTAGAATAAACACTAAAGTTTTATTCATATGATCATGTTAATCAAAATACCACAACTTACAGATTTTGTAGAAAACCATATACATATCACTCATTGTTATAATTAGATAGTACGAGGAGATGTATCTAAGGCTTTGACCTCCATTTGAACTCCTCCACTAAACTCTTTGGTCTCATCACCCTTGTAAACATACTTGCTAGCTGCCCACAAGAACAAGCCCATGTTCACAGTCGAAATCACCATTAGAAAACCATAATAGTAATCTAGCCTAGAATCGTTCAAATTATCTCCAATCCAACTCTTCCCTCCTCCTTTACTCGTGATCCTATCAATCATTGTCATCAAGAAGCTGTTCAAGAAGTTTCCAAGACCAATCCCACTGGTAAAAAACGCTGTCCCAAGGCTCTGCATCTCCTCAGGTGACTGATCGTAGAAAAACTCAAGCAAACCAATCGCGTCAAACACACCCCCAATGCCCAGAAGAATGTATTGAGGGAGCAACCAGTAAATGCTCATAGGCACAACTTGTTTAGGATTAGTTATGTGAAATTCTTTTATTACGCGCATCCTCTTGACCTCTACAGCCGAAGCAACCCCTATTGCAACAATTTGAATCAAAAACCCTATCCCTAGTCGTTGGAGTATAGTGATCCCTCTAGGGTTTCCGGTTTTCTTGCGCATGAAGGGAACAAAGTATTGGTCATATATTGGCACTGAGATAAGAATTGAGAGCGTAACAAAACTTCCCAGCGAAGCCGCAGGGATTTGGAAGCTGGATCCGAGTTTTCGGTCAAGCGTGGTCCCTTGTTTGACGAAGAGAGTATTGACTTGTGCCCCTAAGGTGCTTGGGATTAAAGTGACAAGCCATATTAAGGTAAGCCCTAGCACACGCTTTGCCACTTCCACTTCTGTCACCGTACAAGGTGACTCTCTGGAACATGTATTCTTAATGGTCGCTTTATCCAAGAACCTGTAGTAGCAATACCCAAATCATTCATTTATTCTCACTCAAAATGACTTTGTATCTTGTCCTGTCCAAGATTTTTTACTAGAACATGTCTAGAAATAAACGTCTATGAAAAGTTGAACACTTCTAGATGAAGATGTTATATAAAAGACTTATTTTAGCCATAAAATTAAAGTTCCTCCATGAAGGAATATGTCTTATCATGTTACAAAAATATAAAAAATAAAACGAAGGAATATATCTTATCAATTCCCAAAATAATGTTTTCATATTTATAGATATGACAACTAGTAAAGCTACTCACATAAAATCATATCAATATTTCGGGGATATTCTAAGTTTTCTATACTAAGTAGTTTTTGCAATGATTCTGGCAAGAAACTATAGTGGGAGGATACAGGAGATTAGATAATATTAATACGAAAGTCAACACTGGGTATCTTCCACATCATTACCGACTAGAGACAAAAGCTCAGTCTATTGGTACGTAGATCCTTTATCGCCAAGGAATCAAACTGCAACCATCCTCTTTTGTTTTTATTTTTCCTTATCATATATTGGCAAGGATAAAAAATATATTATCCGTTTATCTAGAATCTGAATTTAGAAGTTTTAAAACATGAAAAAAATTGTAAAATATAAATTATTTGATGAGATGGTATGCAACACTGACCTGAATATGGGGGTGTGATGAACTTGATGGTTACCAGTGCTTTTGTAATTATGCGAGTCAAGCTCGTGGAGCTCCAAAAGGTCATTCGGACAATGAAGCTTTCGGTTTTTGAATGCTGCGACAGGGACTCGAACCAAAGTTTTGGCAGAATTGTCTGATTTGATGACCTTATGCCTGTAAAACGGTGTCCCGATATAGAACACAATGAGAGAAACCAAGAGTCCTACGGTAGGGATGCCATAACCTAAACCCCATCCAAGATTCTCCTGGATGTATACGAGCCCTAATGTCGCGAATAATGCACCCAAGAAGGAGCTGAACACCCACCAATTGAAGAAAGAGTCCTTTTGTTTTCTCTCTCCAATATTGTAATCGTCGAATTGATCCGCTCCAAACGTGGAAATGTTTGGTTTTGTTCCACCGGCTCCAACGGCTATGGTATAGAGAGACATGTAGAAAAATGCTTTTTGTAAAAAGGATGCTTTGTTGCATACCCCGTTTACGCATGTTGGTCTTAAGGATTTTACCGTTACGGCCATTGTTAAAAGAATCATCCCCTGCACACGAAAACATGATCAAGGTCTCATGAAATCTAGACACTGTGTTATAATTGGATAGATTTTTGTATCATTCCCAATGTTTTTTAAACTGAAAGTCAACCCCAATGTTTAAATCCAAATTCCTTCTATTGTAAATGAACATAATAACCTTTTGTGTTTACATAGTAAAAAAAAGTAAAATATTCTGAGAGTATAAAATATACATTTTAATACGTTTGGCGTTTGAAACAGTATGAAACACTAGCAAGTACGTACAATTAAGAAGGTGAAAGTAACTTCATGAGTCATGTCTCTCAATAGCCAAGGAGTCAAACGTTGTTTGGTTATGATTTTTTTCTTTATATATGTCACAAAGAAAATGCGATCTAACAAAAGTAATTTCTCGATTGGGTTTGGTAAATTTCTTTTTATTCTTTATAGATATTGATAAGATATGCGTCGACAAAAAACAAGATATGTGTCGATAAACCAATAAAACTGAAGTAAAGTGGAAATCGTGGGTCCTCTTGAATATGTGTGGAAAACAACGTATGATACGTAGTATTCATGTCTGAAAGACCAACATAAACCAAATCTCAAAAATAAAATAACATGAAGTTAGCTTTCGGTTAAAGTTTGGCTTAATTCTTACACTTCATCTACATTTTTAGACGTACAGAAACGTGTTCGACATGAAGATTGTGGTTACTTTAAATCTTTATAATATTATTTGAGAAATCAATTTTGAAAGTGTCACACTCACGTTTACTTTTGGCATGATTGATTACGGTAATATCTTTAATAAATCAAATAAATTTAAAACTATTATTAAATATATTTTTCCTTTTCTATTTGAGTTTTTTTCTTTATTTTTTCAAATAAATTATATAATTAAAAATTTGAAATTTTAAAAACAAAAATATCTTTTATATATGATGTAATTCAATAAGAAAAGTTAACAAAATGATCTTAATTTTAAAGTTAAAAAATCTTCCCTTTTAATAGATAATATTAAACAACATAATATATTTTAAAAGTATTAAGTATTTTATTTAAATCAATATATTTCTCAAATTATTACAAAATAATTTAAATAACACAGCTAAGATATCTTTAATGAATAAAATTTAATTTAATCTATCTTTTCTTATTCAAGTTCTCTTTATATTTTTCAAATAACTTAAATGATAAAGAAAATATTTATAAATTTAAAACGAAAATATATTTATATATAATGTGATTTCATAAAATTAATAATTTAGAAAAATAATCTTGATATTAAAGTGAGGAAAAAATCTTCCCTTTTAAAATGTATCGGTTATGTTTTTATGCAATTTTGTATCTATCATCTTTTTATTTTATAATTTTATTTTTCAAATTAACATATACCAAATTAATAAAAATAAAAATATATTTACACATCTAAGATGAAGAACCAAACTAATACAATGAATACAGTTCATGCAATTTGGTTGAATTAGACTAGAAATATTTATAATTTAATTTTACAGATTATATGTAACACAATATACCCACAAAATGAGTAACTATATCAATCTAATTTTTTATACAAAGTCAAACATTAAATAAAAATAATATTATTATTTTATACATATAAATTATAGAAAGACTCAACATATTATTAAGTAAATATGAAAATTTTAAATAATATTATAAATATATTAACCAACTATTACAATTAAATATTTTGTCTAACTTATAAATATAGGATTTCAAAGGACTATCATCGTTATATATAATCAACTTTGAATCGATCAACACTTTAACTTACTCTTACTATTTGATTCCCAGAACAAAATATATTAAATTATACACAATCTCACTAAAATATATATTACAAATCTAAGACAAGAATCAAACTTTATGAAAATAACAAAATTAATCAAAATTTAATCTGTATAAAAAATATTATAGCTGAATCAGAAAATTTGTTGAATTAGGAAATTAAATGTTATCTAATATATCGAAATAATAACCAAACAGTTGAGATATTATATATAAAAAATTATACGTCTAACTAAAATAATAAAATATTGTTTAAAATAAACCATGCATATTGGTTACAATATAAATAACAAAATAATTGAAATTTTTAAAAAAATATTAATAAATTATTATAATGTATTTTCTTTACAAATATTTGTCTCCGTTCATGAGCACGGGAAAATTATCTAATTTGTATATGACTGCCAAATGATCAGAAAAATATTTTTAGATTTTTAAGAAATAAGTATGAATCAGTTTAAAAAAATAAGTAAGTTTGTATATGTCTTTTGACGATATACTTAACAACAGATGAATAGTTACACTTACATGTCACGTTTGTACTGTAAGAAACTAAGACTATGTTTACTGGGTAGTTTTAGGAGTTTCTCAAGGGGGGACCATAAAGCACCAAAACTGGGTGACAAAAACAATCAAATAAGGTGTGCATGTGGATATGTGGATAAGTTTTTTGTGCTGTTTGCGAACTCCACCGACACGTGATGGTCCGCGATTGATTCATTTTAAATTTTTTTCGTACAAAAAAAACAAAAAAAAAGTTTATTATAAGAAACTTACCTATAACCATGCTCAAGCCGCATGCGATTATGATCGTAAGAAAATTGGGAGTAATTAAATTTCAATTGTCAAGTTAAAAGTAAATAAAAACCTTAACTGCCATATATATAACTATTATTATTTTTTAATCTGAAATGTTTTCTTGCATGTTTTTTTCTGAAAGTTGTAAAATCTTTGCTATCTAGTTTAGTTCATTTAAACCCCTTCTCCAAGAAAAAAATTAAGAAAGAATGGACTATAGAAATACCAGGACGTAGATGAGTGAGGAAACAGTAAAAGTCCAGAAGCGGCCAATGTATGTGTCGGCGATGTAAGCTCCGGCGATCGGAGTGATCCACACGACACCAGACCAATTATTCACATTTCTAACTGAAGAGATCGTGTCTTCATGAAGTCTTGTTGTCAAATAATTCACCAAATTCGAAGCTATTCCATAAAACGCCATCCGCTCACACGCTTCATACCCTTCTCAAAAAGAAGACTACATATATGAAGCTCGTGATATAATGAAGCATAAGCACATATTATGCTTTTTTAATTAAACTAATTTTTAACTACTATAATCTGATAAAAATAATGACAATACCGACGAGGAAAGAGCAAGCTCTCCAACGACCGGTCTTGGACGCGACGGCGGGACGGCCCTGGAGGTCGACGGTACCATCTTGTGTGTAAGCATTCGCAGCCTCCATTAGTTTTTGTTGGTAATGTTGTGGGAATTGAAAGAGCTATGAGATGTCAAGTCGGTGAAGAGAGCCTAAAGGGAAATAGTTTAAGGTTGCATGGTGATTCTTTTTCTTATTAAGGTTTAGCTTAAGCTTAGTTATTGTCTTACTCTTGACAAGATCAAGTATATATATATATATATATAACGCCACCGCTAGATATTTTGTTTCCTTTTCATTATTGTCGTTATCATCCACGATTATCATCACCATCACCATCACCATCACATTATAAACCTTTTGGATGGTACTACAATTTAATTGGTCCATTTTGTATTATAGTTAAATATGATAGAAAATACAAAAAAAAAAAAAATCGTATATATATCTAGCCAGAAATTTTCTGATCAGCAACAGGTAGCAACGATGACATTTCTTGTAGGTTCCAATGATACAGATAATTCAATAAGCCTATGCCATCATGCCACAAAAGAAAAGGAAAACAAACTCAATAAACCGTATGATGTAATTCTTTCTGATCAATAACGCATTACCTTTTTTCGCTATATATGTTGTTTCGATGCTTAAGACATTTGGCGCATTAGTTAAATATGAAATACTGACCGACAATGATAAAAGTACACATTGGAATCTGGAATCGAAGAGGCGTATACAAAGACGAAGGAAAATTATTAAGTATATCTTAAATATTTCTAACAGAAATACTATAAATTAAATTAGAATATAATTTTCTGTGTTTTCATGCATACTTTAACCGTATTCGTATAAATGTTTTTTGAAAGTTTACTTTATATTCGGAGTAGCACTTTAGTAAATGCTATTTTACCGGACGGGGAATATATATTGTTTTTATTTTGTTCTCTTATTAACTTAGATTTTCAAGATAAATGATGCTGAATGGTGGAATACAGCAAGATTCCATATTTGTGAGAGTTGAGTCTTCTACACGTTCTCAGTTGCTTAAGTTTTTTTTATTCTGTAATGGATTTATGAGCTTCTCCGGCCTCAGCAGAAATACAACTAACCATCTTCATACCGCAAGTGCACTAACTAAGACGCGCATGGAAAAGGATATATGCAGAATTGGGTTGAAGTTGCAAGAAAATGCAAATAAAAAGGAAATGTAGTTTTATTTATATTTTAAAATATGTGAATGATTAAAAGAATGTGAATGATTAAAAGAATGCTGAAATTATCTATTCGGGTCTCAAGTTTAGTTTGATACTACAGTTTTCACACTATATTCTGACAATCAAGACCAAATAAGTATGACCTAACTTCTTATTTGCCGATTTCAGCAATCATGATCAATCACTCCAAAGTGAAATTTATGAGACATTCCATTATGTCTGAAACTTGAACGAAAAACTTGCAGTAAGAATCATAATAACTCGCTCATTTTGAATTTCGACTTTACCGTAAAAGACTGCTCTATATACAATGGCAATGGTTCCAAAATACAAAGAATGAAACCGTGTTTTATTTCGAAACCATATCTCTGCTTTTTTTTTCTTATTCTCAATGGTATCATTATCTTATTTGGGTTGTAAAACTCATGAAACATGCACAATCTATATATTGAAAGGGCATTTAAGTTAGCAAAAAGTATGTGAGATTTACATAACTAAAGTTCATGAAGCGTAACATAAGCT
Source organism: Brassica nigra (assembly GCA_016432835.1). NCBI lineage: Eukaryota > Viridiplantae > Streptophyta > Magnoliopsida > Brassicales > Brassicaceae > Brassica > Brassica nigra. The sequence continues at coordinate 62,849,505 of CM028246.1, forward strand.
CATTTTTGATGACCCAGCCCTGCAGAAGTCTTAGCGGTCCACTACAAGAAAACATCGTTATTCTGAGGAACATACCGAGGGAAAATGAGTTCCTCGGAATTTTCTGACCAAAAACCGAGGAAATACCGAGGAAACCAAGAAATGTGGTTTCCTCGGAATTTCCTCGGAATTTTCCGAGGAAATTCCGAGGAAGAAACATTTCCTCGGTATATTCCGAGGAAATTCCGAGGAAGGTAGTGGTTTTCAGTATTTCCTCGGAATTCCCTCGGAATATTCTGAGGAAATTCCGAGGAACTAGGGATTTTAAACCGAAAACAACGTTTTGCGGATTGAATAACACGTATATAACCTTCATTAAGTATCTTAACCAGATTATAAAGTCAAACTTTGGTGTTTTACACGATAACAAACACTTTTACGATTGCATGAACGAAAACCACACATCATAAGAGAAACACTTATACATTTTAATAAACGTTAAAGGAAATACTTACCATTATTTTTGAAATTTTGTTATTTCATGGTTTATGATCATCTATACAAAGAATCCTCAATGGTATGCATTACATTTGCATAATAAATGAAATACGGCAAAAAAATTGATATTTTGAAACCCCAAACCATAATTCCTCGAATTTCCTCGAATATTCTGAGGAAATTCGAGGAAGGTACTGGTTTTGTTTAAAACCCTGGTTCTCGAATTTCCTCAGAAAATTCGAGGAAATTCCGAAGGTAGTGGTTTTCAGTATTTCTCAGAATTTCCTCAGAATATTCGAGGAAATTCCAAGGAACTAGGGATTTTAAACCGAAAACAACGTTTTGGATTGAATAACACGTATATAACCTTCATTAAGTGTCTTAACCAGATTATAAAGTCAAACTTTGGTGTTTTACACGATAACAAACACTTTTACGATTGCATGAACGAAAACCACACATCATAAGAGAAACACTTATACATTTTAATAAACGTTAAAGGGAATACTTACCATTATTTTGAAATTTTGTTATTTCATGGTTTATGATCATCTATACAAAGAATCCTCAATGGTATGCATTACATTTGTATAATAAATGAAATACGGCAAAAAATTGATGTTTTGAAACCCCAAACCATAATTCGAATTTCCTCGGAATATTCTGAGGAAATTCCGAGGAAGGTACTGGTTTTTTTGTTTAAAACCCTCGTTTTCGAATTTTCAGAAAATTCGAGGAAATTCGAGGAAGGTAGTGGTTTTCAGTATTTCCTCAGAATTTCCTCAGAATATTCGAGGAAATTCGAGGAACTAGGGATTTTAAACCGAAAACAACGCGGATTGAATAACACGTATATAACCTTCATTAAGTGTCTTAACCAGATTATAAAGTCAAACTTTGGTGTTTTACACGATAACAAACACTTTTACGATTGCATGAACGAAAACCACACATCATAAGAGAACTACTTATACATTTTAATAAACGTTAAAGAGAATACTTACCATTATTTTTGAAATTTTGTTATTTCATGGTTTATGATCATCTATACAAAGAATCCTCAATGGTATGCATTACATTTGTATAATAAATGAAATACAAAAAAAAATTGATGTTTTGAAACCCCAAACCATAATTCCTCGAATTTCCTCGGAATATTCTGAGGAAATTCCGAGGAAGGTACTGGTTTTGTTTAAAACCCCTGGTTCCTCGGAATTTCCTCAGAATATTCGAGAAATTCGAGGAAGATACTTTCCTCGAATATTTTCATTTACCCGGCAATCCAAACCGCCAAATATTTGAAAATTAAATTAATGGTTTCGAGGAAATTCGAGGAACCTATTAAATTATACGAGGAAATTCACGGACATTCGCCGGAATTTTTATTTTATAATTAGGTCGAGCAGACCTTTCTTCCCCATTTCTCTCTTCCTCTTCCTAACTCCTCCCCTCCCTCCTTCGACGATTCCGTGATTCAAGTGGATTTCTCCTCAATTCCACTCCCAAATCATGTAAGGACACTATCCCTCTCTTTTAGATTCGAAAATCGAGTTTGATTATGGTGTTAGGGTGATTTTATAGATTTTGTTAGGTTGAATGGTGTGATTGTGTAGTGATAGTTTGATTATGGTTTTGTGAGGATTGTGATTATTTGTTGTTATTGAGAGTTTGATTATGGTATGGAATTTTTTTTAAGTTTTATTAATTTTGTGGTTATAAAAATCTAATTGATAATTATGTATATATAATATGAAAACGTTTTTGTATATCAAAACTATTTTTAATTATTAAACTATTTTCTATATATTAAAACTATTTTGTAATTATTAAACTATTTTTATATATTTAAACTATTTTTGTAATTATTAAACTATTTTTACATATTAAAACTATTTTTTAATTATTAAACTATTTTCTATATATTAAAACTATTTTTGTAATTATTAAACTATTTTTATATATTAAAACTATTTTTGTAATTATTAAACTATTTTTACATATTAAAACTATTCTTTTAATTATTAAACTATTTTTCTATATTAAAACTATTTTTATAATTATTAAACTATTTTTATATATTAAAACTATTTTTGCAATTATTAAAATATTTTTATATATTAAAACTATTTTTGTAATTATTAAACTATTTTTATATATTAAAACTATTTTTGTAATTATTAAATTATTTTTATATATTAAAACTATTTTGTAATTAATTTTCGGTTATGAAAACGTTTTTGTATATAAAATATATTTTTATATTATAAAATCATTTATATATTTATTAAATATTTTTATATTTTCAAATTTAAATTTCGAAAATTTAATTTATTTTTTTAAATATTTTTTGGAAATTCGAGGAAGATCTCCTTCGAATTTTCCGAGGGCAGTGTTCCTCGAATTTTCCGAGGGCATGCTTCCTCGGAATTTTCCGAGGGCAAGCTTCCTCGGAATTTTCCGAGGGCTTGCTTCCTCGGAATTTTCCGAGGGCATGCTTCCTCGGAATTTTCCGACGAACCATAGTCCTCACAATTTCCTCGGAATTATGTTTCCTCGGAATTCCGTCAGAAAATTCAGAGGAAATTCCGAGGAAAAATGAAATTCCGAGGAATTTTTTCCGAGGACATATTTCCTCGGTATGTCGTCGGAATACGGTTATTCCGACGACATACCGACGATTTTGTCCCTCAGTATTAGCCTGTTTTCTTGTAGTGGTCTGGTTAGGCAGAGTTGCTCTAGTTGGCTACCTATTGCAACTTGCAGAGAGTTAAAACATGAGCGTGATGTAACTTCAAGGGTCAAATAAAAAAATAAAAAATGCTTTAAGGATCTGTTAGTTGTCCCACATCGATTAATGATGTGATCCTTGGACAATATATATGTGTATGGGCAATCCTCCACTCATGAGCTAGCTTTTGGGTGTGAGTTAAGCCCATCACTAATATGGTATCAGAGTCTATGGTTAAGTCCATCAGATGATTTACCATATAAATAGTTGTCTACTATCTATAAAAATGGTCCATCTTTCTGTGGTATTTTCGAGATGTTGGCTTGGGCTGTTTCCGTTGGACTGTTTTCCATCCACATCTCGAGAGGGGCTATTAGTTGTCACACATCGATTAATGATATGATCCTTGGACAATATATATGTATATGGGCAATCCTCTACTTATGAGCTAGCTTTTGGGTGTGAGTTAGGTCCATCACTAATAGGATCAAATATAAAACCACTACGAGGAAAAGCCTCTTACATAGTTCATATTACTCTGTACTCCTCTTGACTACGACATAGTCAGTGATATAGTGATGCATACTGTTAAAACAGTTAAGATAATGTTTCCTACAGACTACTCGACTTGATAGGACCTTGTTGGTTCCACCATTCAAAGTTTCCTAAGCTTTCTGGCTCTATGGTTTTGTCATTTCATGGATATCTACAGCCATATACACAAAGGTGGGATATGCGTGTTCTGGTGGGCCAGTGAAACAGAGCCCATAACGAAACTTTGCTTGTGGAGCACCCTCTGTCTTTTTTAAGTTGAGAAAAGAAAATTTACGTGCTTAACTATTTAAATTATACATGAAGCCGAAGCCTACAAGACCCGTAATTCGCCGTTGGCTGATCTGCAAAACAAGATTTTTAACGGATCTCTAATTCTTAGTCCATATCTGCTCCATAGCACGCTAGCTGCGGTCTGTTTTGACACGTTTATTAGTAGCCAGACTGACCAGTAAAGCTTTACAAAATATTTGAAGAGCGAATAGTTTACAAATTTTTTTTTTTAAACATTCTAAGAATACGGTGTTTTGGAGAATAACCCTTTTGTAAATTGTAACTTTAGCATTTTGTTCTGTTCTCTTGAGAAAGAGCAACTATAATTGTTCATCCATTTTGACCGTCGTTTTAAGTTTTAACCTTTCGTCTCTTCGTTTACTATATAATCCTAACATTTTAGTCTGAATGGTAAAAATAAAGTTACTAATTTAGGCTTTCCTTGGAACAGAAGTTATATGGCAACAGAAATCAACAAAGACGTGTCCTCGAGTGGATTTGCAAAAATCTTGAAACAAAAATGGCATACCGATCTACGACTCAAGGCAGGAGACAGTAGTGATATACAAGCTATCTCCGCCCACAAACTTGTTCTTGTATTTTTTTTCTCTTTCATTTTTCAGGTAAAACTAGAGAAATTACTATTTTGTGTGTTGACATACTTTTATCAATGATTATAGGCAGCAAGATCTGACGTATTCAAGAAGATGCTGGAATCAAAAGTGAGGAAGGCTCCGTCCGACCATGAAACGTTAAATTTCTCAGAGATGAGACACGAAGAGTTAGAGACTCTAGTTGAGTTCATGTACAACGATGACGGATCAGTTTCTTCTGTAAAACTAAAGAAACATGTTGGGTCGCTTTATCTAGCAGCGCAAAGATATGAGATCCCTCATTTAAGGGACTTGTGCAGAAACGAGCTTTTATCATCTCTCAGTTCATCCAATGCACTTGACGTACTTGAGCTCTCGCATGTTCCATTGGACAAACCTCTCAACGATGCTGCTTTGAGTTTTATCGCAAGGAATTTTAATACATTAATTTATGGATTCTATTGAGTTCAAGATGTTTGTTGCCAGAAACCCAAATCTTGCCGTAGAGATAACTAAGGCTTTGCTGAATCCAGTTATGGTCCCATTCGAATCTGAGTCTGATGATGATGATGATGAAGATTATGATGATGATGATGATGAGGATGATGATGATGATGATGATGATGATGAGGATGAGGATGAGGATGAAGATGATGATGAGGATGATGATGATGAATAGGTACTAAGATTAGGTAAAATAATTGCCTACTGCGGATGCCGTAAAATGTTTTCTAGATTTTTTCTTTCCAATAATAATAGTAAAGGTACCTAGAAAAATGTATGCAAACTTCTATTAACGCATAAATACAACTTAAAGGAATTAAGAAGATGGTAAGATAATTTAAATACAATATAAGGACATGAAAATCTAACTCTGAAGAAAAGTTGTGGGAGTTAACATTTCTAAGAGGTTATGTTTCAACTGAACTTAACTTTTGGAACTATTAATCATGATTTAAAAGTATATTGTTGACAATAAATCGAACGATGTATAAGATGTTTTACTCCGGTGGGCTTGAGGCAAGGCCATAAAATATCGGTTGTTTATTTAAAAATATTTATAAATAGCTGTCTGTGTTTTTATAAATTTTCTATTATTGTAATCTTCACAAAATTTAATTAAATTTTTAATTATTATTGGTCTAGTCTTATTTAAAACTGATAATCCCATTGAATAAATTATTAACTATGTATCATAAATTCAATATTTTTATTATACATTTTTATAAGATTAAACCAATAATATTTCAAAAACAAAAATAATAATCAAGTTTTTTTTCAAGATTACAGTTTACTATTATTCAATAATAGAAAATTTGTAAACCACATACAAACTATTTAAAAAAATATTTTTTAAAATTTATTTTGTAGAATATATGTAGAATGTGGATAACCAAATATTTGAGGCTTTCATAATTGTTCTAGGATATTTTGGTCAAATGTAAATTTTTAAAGCTTAAACATGTTGCCTCTGAATTTTAGCAAAAAAAAAAAAAAGACGCATTGGTGGTTTCCTAGCTTGATTTTATGTATAATTATTTATCATTAAAAAATATTAATGGAACCTGTAACCCATTGACCAAGCAACTTAATTACACTTTTGAAATATTTTTGAATGGCTATGATAATTCGTTGAAACATCCGTTTGGTTCCATATATAATTCGGGATCCCAACAGCATCGGGCAACCAAAAGTTGGGACTCGGGACATGTAGTGTATGATTATTCATTACCATTAATGTCTCATTCCTTTCCAAGAATTTGGGAATATTGAAGAAAGTAAATGAAGAGACATTTTGACTGGCGTTTATGAGGTCTTCTCTATATAACTCACCAACGCTTACAAAATCAACTTCAAGTTTTACCTTCTAATAGCTATGACATCCCAGGACAACCTTGAAATTTTTTTGGGTGGGTTTGCTAAGGTCTTTGAAGAACAATGGCAAGTAGATGTACGTCTCAAGGCAGGAGACAGTGATGAGAGTGCAGCCATCTACGCCCACAAACTTGTTTTGGTCTTTTATTTTTCCTCTCTCTTATCATTTATTTATCATCAGATGACTCAAACTATTATACAAATGCTTATGTTTAGTGCTTCGATCTTACTTGAAATGATACCTCCTCAAAATATGTGTACTGTTAATAGGCTGCACGTTCAGAGGTGTTTAAGAAGATGCTGGAATCAGACAAGCTCAAAGGTACGGTTGGCCAGATCGAGACAGTAACTCTCTCGGAGCTGAAACAAGAGGAGTTAGAGGCTTTAGTTGAGTTCATCTACAATAATCGCTCTGTGCTTTCTGAAAAGGAGAAGAAACATGCCCAAACACTTTTTGTAGCAGCGGGTAAATATGATATCCCTCATCTAAGGGATCTATGCAGACAAGAATTGTAGGAATATGGTGTCTTGGAGATTGATCCTTTTGTAACTTGTAACTTATCCTTTTTTTAATATTTTTTTTTGTAATATATTCCCTTGTTTTGTTCTCTTGAGAAAGAGCAACTATGATTGTTCATCCACTTTGACGGTCGTTTTAACTTTTAGTCTCTTCGTTTACTATATAATCCTATCATTTTGGTCCACGGTTAAAAAAAAGTTACTCAATTTTGGTTTTCCTTGGAGTAGAAGTTACAACTATATCGCAACAGAAACCAGTAAAGACGTTTCCTCGAGTGGATTTGCAAAAAATTTGAAACAAAAATGGCATACTGATCTACAACTCAAGGCAGGAGACAGTTGTGATATACAAGCTATCTCCGCCCACAAACTTGTTCTTGTTTTTTTTTTCTCTTTCATTTTTCAGGTAAAAACTAGAGAAATTACTATTTTGTGTATGTGACAACTTTTATCAATGATTATAGGCAGCAAGATCTGACGTATTCGAGAAGATGCTGGAATCAGAAGTGACGAAGGCTCCGTCCGACCATGAAACTTTAAACTTCTCAGAGATGAGACACGAAGAGTTGGAGACTCTAGTTGAGTTCATGTACAACGATGACGGATCAGTTTCTTCTGCAAAACTAAAGAAACATGTTCGGTCGCTCTATCTAGCAGCGCAGAGATACGAGATTCCTCATTTAAGGGACTTGTGCAGAAACGAGCTTTTATCGTCTCTCAGTTCGTCCAATGCACATTACGTACTTGAGATCTCGCATGTTCCTTTGGACAAACCTCTCAACGATGCTGCTTTGAGTTTTATCGCAAGGAATATAAATACATTTTTGGATTCCATTGAGTTCAAGATGTTTGTTGCCAGAAACCCAAATCTTGCCGTAGAGATAACTAAGGCTTTTCTGAATCCAGTTATGGTCCAATTCGAATATGAGTATGATGATGATGATGATGATGATGATGATGATGATGATGATGATGATGATGATGATGATGATGATGATGATGATGAGTAGGTACTAAGATTAGGTAAAATAATTGCCTACTGCGGATGCCGTAAAATGTTTTCTAGATTTTTTCTTTCCAATAATAATAATAAAGATAGCTACAACGTTTGGTAAGTTGTAACAACATCTAAGACGAATTACTCAGTACTTCAGTAGCAATCAGTTTTCGTGCATGTCTTCATATTCAGAATCACAAAAGAAAACTTGTTTTTGGTATTGAATTACCTAGGAAAATGTATGCAAACTTCTATTAACGCATAAATAGAACTTAAAGGAATTAAGAAGATGGTAAAATCATTTAACTACAATATAAAGACATAAGTATGAAAGTCTAACTCGGAAGAAAAGTTTTGGGAGTTAACATTTCTAAGAGGTTATGTTTTAACTGAACTTAACTTTTGGAACTATTAATCATGATTTAAAAGTATAGAGTTGACAATAAATCTAACGATGTATATGATGTTTTACTCCGGCCGGCTTGAGACAAGGCCATAAAATATCGGTTGTTTATTTTAAAATATATTTATAAATAGTTGTCTGTGTTTTTATAAATTTTCTATTATTGTAATCTTCACAAAATTTAATTAAATTTTTAATTATTATTGGTCTAGTCTTATTTAAAACTGATAATCACATTGAATAAATTATTAACTATGTATCATAAATTCAATATTTTATTATACATTTTATAAGATTAGAAAAATAATATTATTGCCAAAACCCAATAATATTTCAAAACAAAATAATAATAAAGTTTTTCAAGATTACAGTTTACTATTATTCAATAATAGAAATTTAGAAACCACATACAAACTAATTTATAAACCACATACAAAATATTTTATAATTAAAAATTTTAAAAAATTATTTTGTAGAACATATATAGAATGTGGATAACCAAATATTTAAGGCTTTCATAATTGTTCTAGGATATTTTTGCCAACTATAAAATTTCAAAGCCTAAACCAGTTGCCTCTGACTTTAAGCAAAAAAAAAGACTCATTGGTGGTTCCCTAGCTTGATTTTATGTATAACTAGATTCTGACCCCGCCATTTTTAGAGGGCAAAAATTGATTTGTCAAATTTTATTTTAATATATGTTATTTATAATATGTATATATATTATATATATGTTGTGTAATATTTGTATATATATATCTGATATATGTATAATATTTTATTAAAAATATATAGAAGTGAATGGTGTTATAATTTGTGAGTTGGACAATTTTTCTCTTAAGTTTGAAATGATTTGAAACTCGTTGATTTAAGAGTGGTTTAGTTTTGTATGATCTAATTATATTAAGAGATAACCAAACATATTTTAAAAATGTTATTGGTTAAGTTTAATTGATCTATGTCAGTTAAAATTTGGTTTAATTTAAGTTGGTAGTTTCGTTTTATAAGAGGCTTGATATATTATGAAAAAGTCCAAAATTTAAGTGACATTTATAATTAGTAGATAAAAACTATTAGATTATTTATCAACAAAAAATATTAATGGAACCTGTAACTCATTGACCAAGCAACTTAATTACACTTTTGAAATATTTTTGAATGGTCCTTCGTTGAAACATCCGTTTGGTTCCATATAAATTCGGGATCCCAACAGCATCGGGCAACCAAAAGTTGGGACTCGGGACATGTAGTGTATGATTATTCATTACCATTAATGTCTCATTCCTTTCCAAGAATCTGGGAATCTTGAAGAAAGTAAATGAAGAGACATTTTGACTGGCGTTTATGAGGTTTTCTCTATATAACTCACCAACGCTTACGAAATCAACTTCAAGTTTTACCTTCTAATAGCTATGACATCCCAGGACAACCTTGAAATTTTTTTGGGTGGGTTTGCTAAGGTCTTTGAAGAACAATGGCAAGTAGATGTACGTCTCAAGGCAGGAGACAGTGATGAGAGTGCAGCTATCTACGCCCACAAACTTGTTTTGGTCTTTTATTTTTCCTCTCTTTGGTCATTTATTTATCATCAGATGACTCAAACTATTATACAGATGCTTATGTTTAGTGCTTCGATCTTACTTGAAATGATACCTCCTCAAAATATGTGTACTGTTAATAGGCTGCACGTTCAGAGGTGTTTAAGAAGATGCTGGAATCAGACAAGCTCAAAGGTACGGTTGGCCAGATCGAGACAGTAACTCTCTCGGAGCTGAAACAAGAGGAGTTAGAGGCTTTAGTTGAGTTCATCTACAACAATCGCTCTGTGCTTTCTGAAAAGGAGAAGAAACATGCTCAAACACTTTTTGTAGCAGCGGGTAAATATGATATCCCTCATCTAAGGGATCTATGCAGACAAGAATTGTTATCAATTTTGAAACTGGGGAATGTTATCAATATCTTAGAAGTATCTTTAATTCCTTTTGACGAAGCCCTCAACGACGCTGCTGCCATTTATGTCGTGAGGAATATATTGGAGATCTGTGACACTGTTGAGTTCAAGCTGTTTGTTGGGAAGAATCCAGATCTTACCGTTGATATAATGAAGTCTTCTAAGTCTCGGAGGTGGAAGCACTATTATATTTTCTAGAAGACCCAAATCGTTTAATATCTGATACTTCAAAAACACATCTCTGTTGGTTTGGTTTGTTACGTTGAAATTATCTTCTACATCTGCATGATATTAAAGAGGGGTCAATTGATATTTGTTTTGAAATTACTTCCATTTTGCCCCTGTTTAACACCATACCGATAGTTAAACCTGCCCGTATATTAATTATTAAACCGTTGGATGGAGGTTCCAATAGAACCTTCGCACACATATATTGGAATCTGCTTTACTTTTGTCATGAGTTTCCTATAGTGGAGAAAAAGATTTGTATAGATTTTGTTACTACTTTCTATCTTGAGAATTAAAAAAAAAATAGAAAATATTTTTGCATCTATTTTTTTTAATTCAGTATGGATTCAGTTTTTTCATCATCAAATAAAACTATCTATACCAAATTACATGTTCTTAAACTATACTAAATTACATGTTTCAATTCGATTTATTTGTTCGATGGGATATTTTCCTGATTGAGCAGCACTAGTCTAATATTTTCCCCTTGTAAATTTCAGTATGCTAGTGTAACTCAAATTATCATAATCTTGTTTATATCAACAATTAAGTGAAAAGGAAATCGTGGGGGGAACGTGTAGAATGTATGTATTTGTACGTTTTACATTCCAGTTTTTCTGGAGTTATTTTGCTCACGTGAACAAAAAATGTTGTCTTCTTCTGTGGTATAGAATAAGCTCTCTAAAATTCAACTGAATAAGCTCTCTTATATCACCTGATCAAATCCGAAAGGACCGAAATCATTTTAATTTTCTCTATCAAATTCAAAAACAATGTTGAGGAGGGTCTTCGATTTTCTGATATTCGAATTAAAAAGCACTAATTTTTAACCCACAAAGGAAAATCAGAACAAATACTTTAACTGTCTCAGTTGGTATGTATACTTCAACCGTTCAACGTAGCAGCTGTTCCTTGAATACGTATTTTTCTAACATACAATTGATTTCTTCATTATCCCTTTTAAGGAGAAAATTATGGGCTACAAGATGAACAGACTAAGAAAAAAAGCAGAATTGCTATAGAAACTGTGTTATTATATTTTGCATAAATAAAATATAATAAAGAGAATTAAAGAAAGAGGTAGCTAAATGTGGGTCAATCTAGCTCTGTAGATCATTGCTTTCACTCCAGCTTCTGATTGCATCTGTCACTGCTTGTTTCACTGCTTCAGAATCCATACCTTCTCCATCTTCATTCTGCAATTAGTAAGGTGCGTAATCACTAAATAATTTTTATAGGTCTATATATATTTTGTATCCGTGTTTGTTGAGATTGCCACCTTCATTTTATAATCTACTATATATTATTTTAAAAGTTTCATTAGCAAAAGCACAAACATTCATATTGGTAAGTTAGTAAGTAAAACCATATAAGATTTCATAACAACATATGACGACACATACTATCGGAACATCAGATCGTCTGTAGTAAGTACTTCATACAAATACAGTCCGAAAGATATATAAGCAAGTAGTTATAACTATGACATAGAATTGATCGTATATGGATACGTTTCTGAGCTATTAATTTTTTAATTACCTCGACTCCCGTGGCATGCAAGCTAAAGGAGTCAGTACATGAAACCCTAGCGTCGAGAACGTTAAGCCCAATATCCTCAAATGCTTCTAATACCGAAACAAGCATGCCTGGTTGATTCTTCCCTGCGAATACGTTTATCATAAAACCCTTTTCTAGGGTTTCCACAGTTACCTATAAATAAATCAAAATATCTTGATGAATCTCTCACATATATATATATATAATTAATGGTTACAGAGTGTATGTTTGTGCTTGTTTATACCATTGGTGTGGTGAGATCCGTGGGCTCGCTTGAAGATTGCCCTGCGGTAGTGTCTCCCTTGAATCTTTCAACTTTCCTCTTAAGCTTTTTGATATATTTAGAAGCGTCCACTATGATCGATGTATCGTTTTCCTGTCATAAAAACACGTGTAATGGGCATATATTAGCAGCATATAAATCATCCGAAAATACACTACTAGAGGTTGACAAACAAAAAAAAATCATCTCCAGCTCATCTATCAATCATGATGTCCTATATATCTTATTTGCAATAATATGCGTTCTTCTATATATGTTTATAAGAAGATACAGTAATTACCCATGAAAAAATGGAAACAAGAATACATCGAAGATCCAAAGAGATTCACATACCCAATATCGAAATGATCTTAAGGGACAAAATTGTGATCGAGTGAAAAAACTATGTATATATAGATCGAGTAATACTGAGTGTGCGTGTGTGTGCATGTGCGTAGACATATAGTGATTGCGTTTCTCCATAGGACACAATAAAAAGAATAGAGAGAGAGGGGGTGAATATTTATTACAGCATGAGAATTAGTGATTGAACGAAGCAATTGAAACTTCTCTTTCAAAGAACCTCTCTTCTTTTCCCTCGGATCCATTTTTCTTCTATGCTTGATGTTATCAGCTTCTTCCTTTCGAATTGAGCTTTCTTGAATTGTTTCTACTCTCTTCTGTATAGAGGAACTATGTGTGTGTATATGCAGTATATATATATATATGAGGAGGAAGCAGAGATCTTAGATTAAATTGTATATAGGATCCTTTCCTCTCTCACATGTCTGCCTTAGTCTCTCTTGATCGCTACAAAATATGATATACGGACAACTCCGTTTTGTATCTCGTGAATTACTTGCTTGCCTCTATGTCTTAATATACGATATCCTATTTAATATTCGACCCTATTTTATTTTGTTTTCTTATATGAATACATATCGTATATTGATTAATTTACAAAATGTATTTAGAGTATTTATTTATAATAATAGTTGTATGATCATGTAAATACGTATAATATTTACCATTTACCTAGCATGTTACACTTTATTGGCGGTAGATTCTCGCTGTGATAAAAATACCATTCCTTTGCACCCTATTATATACTCTGTGTGTTTCATCTTTTTCTTTGTCTACATACTATTCTAACACCTCCAAGCAACGATAATTGATTACAACTATAGCCAGCTTTGAAATTTTGACAACCGATAAAGATATAATTACAAAACTCCATTTCTATACTTAATGATATGATATATTATTCCAGTCCGTGTGATAAGTAATGATATAAGAATTGGACTTTGTCACGTATATTTATTATTTTTGGCTAATCATTCAGCTAATAAATTACTATCAATCAAAATAAATGCATTCACCCTTTTCCTTTGGGACATCAAATTAAATTGGCAAAAAACATCAGCATCTCTCATGTGGATGCAATTTCTATTCAGTCTCGAATTATAGAGATGCAAGTACCATATTTACATCAAATTCGTTATGATCATTGCAACATCAAGAAAAGTCATTTGAACTTGAGTTGACTAGATTCCCGTTATATATGTGTATGCGGTACTCTGAATAATATTAATAGGATACTTGAAGAGAGAATGAAGGTTTTTAAAAAAGGGCAAGAAAGGGAATGATGAGCTCGTGATATATGGGGGAGGAACTAGTATCGTGAAATCAAATTTTCTTTTAAGAAAAAAAAAGTTTGGGAGCATCGAAAGAAGTGAAGAAGAGGATAAAAGCAAACAAAAGAATGTTAGTTGTGATTTTTGAATGCCTCCAAACACTCCTCACGGGGATCTTTATGAACACAAACCCACACGTATATATCCTCCTCTCTCCTTGTCCTCTCTATCGTTATTTCTCCCTCTATAGCTATGTATACGTCTTTATATATGCATGCCGTGTATACTACGTATAAATACATCTCTCTTTTTAATATACATGTCTTTAAATGTGATCTATGCATATATAGATCCCATTTATGAACAAACACCAATGTAAAGTCACGTCTTTCAAAACTTTTATCATTTATAGTTTGATGCCTAACAGTTTGCATTCTCGTTACGTATAGTATGATTTGATGGATCGTGGATCAGTCTCAGGATTTAAAACGCATCTACGTTCGATCAATATGCTCTGCACACTAATGTGTATATACTAAGTTTTGCATATATGTAAGCGTTTAGATACAAGTACATAAGTTTGGATAGATTAGCATTGATATAGGGATGTAGAAAATTGTCTATATAGCAGACGGACAAACAAACGTACCCACCAATTCACATGTGTGCCATTTAATCATCACAACAAAACAACACTCTACACTCAAGTCCCGTTGCTTCATCAAACCCTTTCTCTCTCAAGTCTGCACCTTAGTTCATGTAGATCTCTGATCTTCTTCCTTCTCTACACTATCCGTTTCTTTTCTTTAATTTAGGGTTTCAAGCAAAAATGCACCCTTCATTTTCTGCACCTCTCGCCTACGCCTTGACCCATGTCTTTGGTTAGACATATTGTTGAAAATATTTACTTACAAATTAATCTCGAATAATAAAGTTCAAGGACCGATATTCCTTCACATATGAGATTTATATTATAGTATTTTATAATATTATCTGTGAAATCAGTAGATAACAATTCACTGTTTAAAAACTATTTAAAACTGTTAACCATAACCTTTGCTTTGTAAGATATTACTATGAATACCCTTGGGAAAGGTATATGTATATATACTGAAAAAGGCTTTCTATTAAAATAGTAGGAAAAATATTACATAAAAATAAATTTCAAGGTAAAATCAGGCAACACAATCAAAACTATGCTATAAATTATCTATACTGTATAACTTTCTTTTTGGTATGAACACTGTAGATATCAAGTATTATCTACAATCGTGATGCTATTGGTTTTCTTGTTATAGAAAATACTGATTGGAAATTAAAATATGTGTGAGATTACATTTGTTTTTTATATATAGAGGGTCGCTATCTACATCTGAATTCTAATGGCTACAAAGAGTTACCTTGTCATCGATTCACTTCGAAAAGTTTTTGGCTTAGAAATGATCATTTTAGCAAGACAAGTAAAATATTTTTTTTCCTATTCCATATTATCTATTTGTTTATGTAAAAGAGTCTCGTGTTTGTGACAGCTATATCTCTTTTGTCTTCTCCCCCATATAAATTATATTTCTTGCCCGAAACTATTGATTTTAGTATCATTTTGTTTCTACGATATGCCCTTAAAATTATGATATAAGCAAAAAAAATATAATGAGATCCAATATTCATAGATTAATGTTCCACTTGGAAAATGATCATTGGTTTGCTTTCCTACGTATTAGGAAAGGATTCTGATTGTACTTGTAAATATACGTCCGATTTATAAACCACCACTATGAGATATTACGTACTGTATTACTTATGAGTATATAAGCACAAGCAAAGAATACTCAATAAATTTAAATCAATTTGACGACAAAAATGCTTCTAAGTTATTTTTGCACTGAGATGGATGCATATGCATCAAATATCACCATAATATTAAGACGTAATTGAGGCTTTTGGTGATTTCACATAATTAACGAGAGTGTTAGCCTATTTAATCTACAAATACACCATACAACTAAGGCTAACATAACTACACAACAATCTAGAGTTTAGATTGGTTATCCCCTTCATAGAAAAACTGACAAACAATTGTATTCGGAACGAATTTGTCAAGCCGTCTTGTATCAACGTTTATTAGGGATTATTATTTTCAGGTAAAACTGCCTGTAAGCGGAGAGTAGTTTTATACCTTATCCCCTGTTATAATATTAGATGCAAGATTATGTTGAATATTTCTCATTTCCAGCAAACTTTTTTTTTTCATTTTGTAGATGAGAATGCTAGACATACATTGCATAATCTTTTTAGTATTCAGACTTATCCCTAATATTGATCATACTCAATGTTTAGATATTCTAATTTGAAGATACAGACAATACTAAAAAGAGTTTGAACTATAAGAGTACAAAAATCAACATTTTGACATTACCACTAAATCATCACACATTTGGTAAGCAATCTTTCTTTCTTTCTTTCAAATGATCTCTATTAATACTGTAAATCATGAGAAACAATGTTTAGGGCATTTGATCGAGTCACATGTTTCTACATCATACTAATTTGATCCAGTCACATGTGTTCACATCATCTTAATGTTAAAAGATTTGATTCAGTCACATGTTTTCACATCAAAATTATACAACTTTCATATAAATAATGATTTTTACAAGAACATTAAAAAACCCCAATAATACAGATTTACTAGTTTTAGAGCAGTTAATAATACGTACCAAACAAAAGTCTTGATAAAATGTTAAAATATTTGATCAAACTATATGTTATAACATAAATTTCCTAAAGCTGTTGTTTATACCATTAGTTAACTAATATTTATAACTGAAAAATTAAGATTCACTAGGTTACAAACTTGTATATAATAGAAATGTTTTTGAATAATATATCTTAAAACTGTAATCAGCATTTTTTTAATCATCATATTTTCAAATTAATATCATTTGTCAATCCTCTGACTAACTTTTATAATCCTCACTTGATCGGGTATGAATCGTATGATCTAATAATTGTATAAAATAGAATTAGTTGATCAAAATAATTATGAAATTATAATTAAAAATATTTATCTATCGTTGTTTCTTCTTCATGTTGGCACATCAATGTTAAGGACGACTCATTAATTAAACTCCAAGATATAAACACATTGGATGGACCATACGTGGGATTTAGAATAGACCAAAAAGACAAAATAATATTGAACATATCTTAAGAAGAATTTACAATAATATGTTGTAGTCAGGGTTTAGCAATTTGATCTACCCCACTCTCCTCTTGAATGTGACAAAAGAATCAAATGGGAATTAGGTCACGGGGGCGGCTTTGTGCTATCAAACATCACTCATTTTATTTTATTTTAAAATATCTTTTATTTTCGATTTTTGTATAGTATCTGATCAAATAATAGACATTGCTCAATCATTTACATCCTCATGTTTATACATCAGAATACTGTAGAAACAAAATACGCATCTAATATTAATTATTTATGACTACGTAGACATGTTTTTACATATATGCGTGACGACGTGACGTTTGCATGTCTAGTTGTATTATAAACTAATTAGCTTTTCATATAATTTAGAGTTGTAGAATTATAAACTAATTATTATTAAGTTTTTCACATAATTTAATTGCTGGAATCCCACGAAAATGGGAGGGTGAACATATTTAAATCTATAATAGGAGTAGACAGACGATAGCTCAGGACCAAGACTTTATAGAAATGAGAATACAAAGGGAATTTTAAACAAAAGTTGAAAGTCCAGTGAAGTTAAATTTGCTGTTTGGGACATATGTTAGTATGATAGACAGATGACCGCAATAATATTTCCAACAAAAAAATTAGATATGATTTCAGACAATGTATATAATAGTAAATTACTTAATTTACATATCATAAAAATAAAAAAAATCACGACTAATTTTGTGTGTGGTATTCTATATTCCCTCTGTATTTTTTAATATATGAAGGTTTAGATAAATGTTTTCAATTTTTATGTAAAATTTATTAACAATTACTTAATGTTAGGTGATCAGTGATATTATTTATTATATTATATTATTAGTTGAATTGTGGTTAGTTAAATAACTAATGGTGTTTTATGTAGAGAGTAGAAGAAAAGAAATGTTTTCTTTATCTCTGTGTCCAATCCTAAAATTTCATGTTTAAGAAACAGAAGTAATATTTTTTATAACGAAAATCAAATATATCTTTTTATAACGAAAATCAAATATCCTTATTAAATAAGAATCAAAATCCAACAAGGTTTTAAATTTAAAAAAAAAAAGCAAAAAATCTAACGATGGGCCCATTGAGCCACTTAAGGCCCATTATGTTTCCTCTTCTTCAAGCTCATACCTTTCTTCTCCTTCGTTACTGAACCAACCTTGGCGCCGCCGCGAGAGACAGCAGCAGAGAGTGAGAGAGAGAGATAGCGTGATGGGTAAGAGTTCTAAGAGTTCAAGGAAAGGGAAAAAAGCATGGAGAGCTAATATAAGCACAGAGGACATCGAAGATTTCTTCGAGAAATCAACCAAAGACGCTCTCTCCGGTGGAAACCTCTCCGCCGCTCCAAGCGAGGACCTTTTCCACGTCGACAAATCTCATGGTTTTCCCTCTTTACCTCCTCGATGAAATTTGATGGGTTTTTAGAATATTCATGAAAGTTTTGATTTTGTGTTCGTTTTCAGACGTTCCGGTGAAACGGAAGATTGAGAAACACAGAGAGAAGGTGCTTCGGTGCGACAGTGTTTTAAAGAAGAACCCTTTTGTCCAGGTTGTGTCGTCTTCGAAACCCAAGTCGAAGAAGACAAACGTTGTAGAAAGCAAAACACCTAAACAAGCTCAAAAGGTGTGACCCTTTTAGTATTGTCATTTTCCTTGGAGCTTAAGTTCATATGATTCTTACTTGTTTTTGCAGAATGTTGATGATGATTCTGTAATGATGGACTTGTGGGGTGATGATTATAATGGTATGTTTAAGTGAAAGTGTTTTGCTTTTAGTTCTTTTGGGTAGAGATGTTAAGATTCAACGTGTTCTTTGGTAACTTGCAGGAGAAGATGAGAAGAATCCTAGAAAGGTAATGTCTCTGTCTACTTGTTCTTGTATTGGAGAAAAGTGATTTGGTTTTGGGATTGTAAAACTGTGACTCAGTTGCGGAATTAACTCTTTTTCTTGTGTGTGCAGATTTCGAAAATGACGTCGACTATTCCAGCAGTAGAAGTTGATCCTGCAGGATGCTCGTACAACCCTACAGCTGAGAGTCACGAGGTACAAAGTCTTTATTATATGAATAAAAGTCTCACTGACCTGAGCTGGTCGAGTATTTTGCATTGACTTCTCTCATGTTTTATAGGATATGTTGGCTGAAGCAGTTGCTCAAGAAATGCAGAAAGTTTACAAAACTGAGTTAGGACCTGAGCCAGTTCCTTTGACTATTGATGGAGACGCAAACATTGAAGACGAGGCTGGTCTTTTGAGTGTGTGTAATAGAATAATTAATGGGAAGAGTGCGTACTTTCTTGGAGTGGACAATGGTAGCGAAGGTGAAGAGGAAGCAGACGCTGAAAATGAAAGTTCTGAGGCTGGGAATAAGTAAGCTCTCTCTATGTTTCCAGTGTACACTCTGTTTTTTAAACATGGTTTAATGTTTTTGAAATCTTTCTACTGCAGACTCGCAAGAACAACGAAGAGGGTAACCCGCGTGGTATTGAATAAGCGATCTAGGCAGAAGGCATTGCGAAAGATGGAGACAAAGGAAAAGTTAAAAGAGAAGATGTCAAAGGAGATTGATTGGTAAGTTTTGTGATTTGTCAAGTGTATTCACGGTGATGCATGATCTTAACTATTGTTTGTTTCTTTCCCGTAGCTTGCCTAAGATCTTGAAAGAGATAGCCAAAGAAGATAAGGAAAAACAGAATAAACTCATACGAAGGAAGGTCGCTAAGGAGGAAGTGCTCAAGATACGTCCTCCTCGTTTGGGAAAGCACAAGTATGAAACGAGATTCTTCTTTGCAGATATACAATTCTTGTTATAACTCTGGCTCACTAATGCTCTCTCTGTACTGTTTATTTCAGATTTGAGGCTCCTCCTGTGCAAGTCCTCTTAACAGAAGAGATGACCGGTTCACTTCGTAAGCTGAAGGCATGCTGTACGCTTGCAAGAGATCGATTCAAGAGCTTGGAGAAGCGAGGAATACTTGTTCCGTCAAAGAATATTAGAAGGTAAGTTCTTACAGCGACTATGACTAGTGAACAAAGTAGGTTATGTAACTTATGTTGAGTTCTTACTATGATCATGATTTGTGCAGGAACTAGGAACAGGAGCTGATACTGTCACAGTCGACGACTTTTATATATGTTGTGTTATAACATTTGGTTTTAATGTTATCAGTTTTGAGTTTGTGTGGAAAAAAAACAAAAGATGTCGTTACCAGTTTCATTACTCCTAATCTTAAATCCCTCTCTATATATATTTGATTCATAGCACTAAAACTTTATCTATCTGCAATTTTAATAGCTCTATTTAGGTCTGTGACATGTTCAATCAAACGTTGGATCAATTTAAGCACCATTAGTACCTCCTTTAGTTTCTTTGATTCGCCAACTTCTGGGTGCAGCTTCATTAAAACGTCCATTGTGATGTGATTTCGGCCACTAGAATGTTTAGCCATCTCATCCATTAGTTCAAACACTGTGTCTTCAAGGTTTCCACGTTTGGTCTCTCAACCTTTTCTTCATCATATCTTCTTTCAGAGTGAGTGCTTGTTTCAGGTTCACGAGCTTGCACAAGGCGTTAGTGAGAATGTTGTTTATCAGTGTGTTTGGGAAGACTTTTGACTCTGAGCCTATGTCATTAAAGAGCTTCAATGCTTCATTCAATTTCCCAGACGAGCAATAAGATTGTATTATTGCACCATATGTCACAACATTTGGAGAATGACCATCATCTTCTCCATCATCCTCTGAACCAACACTCTCAA
The DNA here is from genome assembly GCA_016432835.1 of Brassica nigra. NCBI lineage: Eukaryota > Viridiplantae > Streptophyta > Magnoliopsida > Brassicales > Brassicaceae > Brassica > Brassica nigra. The sequence goes on from CM028246.1 coordinate 62,870,539, forward strand.
AGTCCTTGAGTTTCCCGAAATAGTGAAATGAGACTGTTGTAAGTGATTGAATCAGGAGGCTTCATACCCGCTCCCTCCCTCCATATCGGTTAACATCCTATAGACGTCATCTGCCTTGTTCTTATCACAAAACAATCCAATGAGCATGTTATAAACAAGAGAGAATCATCTGCTCGTTTCAGTTTCTTCACTCTTCTAGCTTGGTACAAACCAGAGATCAAAGCGTAGAATATCTTGGCGTCGGGAGAGCATCCAGCTTCAACCATTTAGTCAAAAACCAATGCTTTTCTTGCTCAATGTTATTGACGTTGCAATAAGCATTAATCAATGTCATACAAGTAATCACGTTCCTTTTCAGTGAACTCAATGAGATCACAACTACACAGAATATATCACCTTTTTTCCTAATGAAAGTAAGCTTACGACGTGTGTGATTGATTCTGTAAAACTAACTCGGGGTGGGGTCAATCTAACACATTGTTCTTAAGTATGTAGTAACATATGTAATTTTTAGAAGAATAAGTGAAACGTTGGGACCATAAACACATAAATCTTTATTGATTTTTATTTTCATAGAAATTAAGAAAAACAACAATAGACAATATTATTGTTTTAAGTTAAAAATACCGGATTTAAAAAAATAATAATAATAAATTTATGAACTATCCATGGCTTCAATTTTTTATTTTGTATCGGACATCATATATCTAGGAGTGGCACTGCATACAGATGAAGCAAGAACGCAATACGTGTTGACCATGACCATGATCAGACCAAAACAAACGGATCTTTCGTTCGAATATGCATAGTGGTGTTTGTATTTTATAATTAATAAAAAGATTACTCTGATCATTCTTTACAAGTTACAACAAATGATTGGAATATAAATGTCACGCTCCGGCAATTAAGGTAATTAATCTATCCTTAAAAAGAAACACAAATCTTTATAATCAATAGAGCCATAGGAGATAAGAAGAGAGATAGAGATCTGATCATTTGGAAGATCAACAAAAAAATGGCATCATCCGAGCAAAAGTTGGTAGAAGAAAACGGGTCGGTGATCTCAGGCTTGTTGGATAAAGCCAAAGGTTTCATTGCGGAGAAGCTAGCTAATATTCCGACGCCGGAAGCCACCGTTGACGACGTTGATTTCAAAGGCGTGTCACGTCAAGGTGTTGATTATCACGCTAAGGTCTCCGTCAAAAATCCGTACTCTCAGTCGATCCCTATTTGTCAGATCTCTTACATCCTCAAGAGTGCCACAAGGTTCTCGTCTATTTTCTCTCTTTTACGTTTGTTTATGTACCGTTTGATTACACTAACCTTTCATCGGATGAATGAAATTGAGTTTGTGCACTTGTTAGGACAAAATCAATAATATAACCCCTACGTGCATGCTATAACAGGATCGAGCCTAATATTTGTGTCACATGCATATTTGTATGTCTTTTAGAAACTTAAAATTAAAGAACGTATTATGTATTCTCTAACTCTTTTTCTTTTGCTAAATATATTGTCTAAATTTTGAGATCTGTAAAACAAAAATTAATTATCCGTTACTAATGCATATATGTGTAATAGTTAAATAGACCATGTGCAGTCATCAATGATATATATCTAACATCTCTGAGTCCATGACGTATATCTTTTAGACATGAACATTAATACACGGTACTAGTAACACATGTTTGCATGGCTAAGAGACGATATATTGTCTTTGCATGTAGTCCGGTTTGCTTAGGAATATAATAGCTTGGATTATATAGCATTGTCAGCTGCATACCAGTATTTTTTATGTAACGTTAGTACGTTAAGCACACTTCAAGTGTTATCTCGGTACACTGATCATCTGCTAATTAATTAGTAATGTTTTGTGAATGCATAGGACGATCGCGTCGGGCACAATACCGGACCCGGGTTCGTTGGTTGGGAAGGACACCACGGTTCTGGACGTACCGGTTAAGGTGGCTTATGGCATAGCTGTTAGTCTAATGAAGGACATCGGCAAGGACTGGGACATTGACTATCAACTCGACATTGGTTTAACCATCGACATTCCTGTTGTTGGTGACATTACCATTCCTGTCTCTACTAAGGGTGAGATCAAGCTTCCATCCCTTCGCGACTTTTTCTAACTTCAAGTATGAGTTTCTAAATTATTATATAGTTTTGAATAAAACATAGACGATCGCAGCTTTCAGTTCTGGATTTCTCTTTTGTTGGTTTTGTTATTGGGTTGTTAAGTACTTTTATTGGTTATTTATGTTTTCCGTGGTATGTGATTTAAATTTTTAATTAGTTGCATGGGTCGAGAAAATTTGTATGAATATGACTATAGTCTAAAATATCTATCCCCAAAGAATGACCGGATGATAATTCGGTTTTGAGCACAGTCAAATGAACATTTGCATTGGTTTCCAAATTATAAAGAGTTAATATACATATGTTTGATGGATTTTAAATTACAAAGAAAAAATATTTCCCTAAAACTTATACTAAAATGTTTATAGTCTCTAAAACTGTGCTCGGACGTTGGTGCAAAAGTCCAACTTGTAATGTGCTGGTGAGTTCTCTTTGGTGCAATATGCATCCCAACCTATACGCAGCTTCTACCTTTCTTCCCCACCAAAATGGTCGTTAAATCAAAGCCAATTTAATACCATTCTCATTTTTTTCCATTGCAATAATTGATCCCAACTTTGTTAGTGGTTAGGGCCCATTACATTAATGTTCTTATTTTCTCTTAAAGTATTAATGACACATGAAACACAGAAGTACATATAAAAGTCAACATTCTCCATCACTTATTGGTTTATATAATTCACATAACCAGAAGTAAATAATCCGACTCCCCTTCACACACACACACAAAAGAACCACCATGACCGAACCAGAACATGTTCGTCCGCTAGCTCCGGCGACCGTACTTCCGTTGAGCGATTATCCCGCCCCTAACAAACAAGCTCTCAATCGTCGCAGAAGCCGAATAAGATGCTTAATCTGCGTCACTGTAACATCTCTAGTTCTCATCACGATCGTGCTGTCTTTAGTCTTCACGGTGTTCCGAGTCAAAGACCCCATCATAAAAATGAACGGCGTGACAGTCAACGGTCTAGACTCAACCACCGGGACTCAGATCCAACTGTTGGGAACAAACATCTCGATGATCGTCGACGTGTCGGTCAAGAACCCGAACTCTGCGTCGTTTAGGTATTCAAACACTACAACCGATATATATTACAAAGGAACGGTGGTGGGTGAAGCACGTGGACCACCGGGAAAGGCGAGAGCGCATCGGACGATGAGGATGAACATGACTGTTGATATTATGGTAGATCGGTTTCTGTTGAATCCAGGTTTGGCTCGAGAAGTAAGTGGGTCGGGTCTTTTGAACGTGTGGAGCTACACTAGGGTTAGTGGTAAGGTAAAGATACTGGGGATTGTGAAAAAAGACGTTACGGTTAAAATGAACTGCACGATGGCTGTGAACATCACTCGACAAGCTATTCAAGATACCGAGTGCAAGAAAGATATCGATCTTTGAGTTTTCGGTTTCCAAAGGTATACGTTGTAAACTTATGATATGTATTCACGTTTCTTAATCATTTTATTTCTTTTGATTAGATCAGCATGATGATACATTTGTATAAAGTATGTTTTGAACTAGTATGTTTTTCTAATTTATCTCAGAGTTGCTATAGTTTTGAATGTGGAGTAACGCTAGTTAGCAGTAAACTGATTGGATTGTGTATATTCGTTTTAGCAAACCGAATAACAAGTCCATTTTACCGTCAAGTTGGTCAATTTTACTCATTAACAACATGGTTTATCAACTAATCTAATCTTTTAGTCGATATAAACAGACTTAAACAATCACATGCACACACATGTTTGCTAGTTCATGATGTACTTATATCCAACTGTTAGCTAAGCTTCTATTTTGTCCATAGTGAAATTATTCGTTTTTTAACATTTATCAACGATCGTTACCTCTTTATTGTTTGTTAATACTTATGTGATTAGTTTATAAACAACATACTCACTAATCTTTTCTTTTCATTTTAAAGATAAACGACTAGATATATGAGAAAAGATTCAAACGTCTTTTAATACGGATACCCAATAGGCAAGAACGTTTGACAATTTTGCATTGAGAAGCCTTGAATCACACCAATCGAACCAAACAAAATTTCAACGACACAAGACAGCGATTGAGTATGATATACATATTCTAATTGGACGCATGTCACCCATCAAATACGGAACTGACAAATATGGTTAAACAGTCAATGATACAAGGCTCGAACACATAAAATAAAAACGAGAAATAAAATTTAATTAATACAGAAAATGTTCAAAATAATATTCCTTGGTTGGCCACTTAATTTAATGACACCAACATTATTAGTAAATGCAAAATTGCAGTTTCCAAACAATATTAAATGCATCTGCAATTTCCACCCACCTCTTCTCTCTTCCCCTAACTAATTAATTAAAATAATATTCCAAAATTTTAAAATTAAATTTTCTCATCACTCTCTCCTTTCTTCTCTTTCTCACACATGGACCCATTTTTCTCCTTGACCATCAAATGTCAACCGCCGCCTCCTCCTCCTCCTCACCCGTCTTCCTCTTCCACCCTCCTCTTCCGCCTTCACCGCCACACGACTCCAACCACTCTTACCTCACAACTCTAGGCTTTGGCTACTCCATAGCCATAGCTCTCGGTTTCCTAGTCCTCCTCTCCACCGTTCTTTTATCCTCCTACATCTGTTGTCGCGACTCACGCCGTCGCACAACCGCCGTTGAACCCACCGTACAACCTGGCGCAAGCGTTATACTCCCTCGCGTAATCTTCGTCGCGGAAGAAGATCTTGAAGCGGGTGACGTCAACGTGGGGCTTGATCAAGCCGTCATTAACTCTTACCCTAAGTTCCACTTCTCCAGAGAAACCTCCGCCGCGTCTTCCTATGGCTTTGGCAGCGGAGGAGACACGACGTGCTCGATCTGTTTGTGTGAGTACAGAGAAGCGGAGATGTTGAGGATGATGCCAGAGTGTAAACACTACTTCCACTTATGTTGTCTTGACGCATGGCTTAAACTCAACGGATCTTGTCCTGTTTGTCGGAACTCACCGCTTCCTACTCCGACATCTACGCCTCAGTCAACACCTTTGTCGGAAGTTGTGCCGCTCTCGCAGTATGCCGCTGATCGGAGGAGAGCAAGAAGATGAGATTATTTTACTACATAGATCTATTCGCCAAATTAGGGTATTATTATTATTTTTGGCTCTGTTTCATTACAACTTCACTGCTTTGTAATTAAACATTCCGTTAAAAGTGGAGTTTGCCATTAATATCATCGAAAAGAAATTCATTTTGAAGTTTGAACGATTTGTTTTTCACATGTTTTATCCCTTGTTGACGTAGCGGTTTAAAATCTAACACACGGTCGTAAACATGAGATTGAACAGTGTAACTTTAGTTAAATGTTATAGTAGATTCTTTCTGGTTGTGGGAAGAGATGTTTCTAAAGCTGGGAACAAAAAGAGCTTAGGTTAGTAGTAGCATGGGAACAAAAAATGGTTGACTACTCATGTAGACTATCTTAGTTTTATAAATGAAGTTAATATTTCTAAGATTAATTTCCCAAAACTTTTTTACATTTGTCCTTATAAACGTACTTGTAATTAACAGTATGATAGATAGTTTCGATTGGTGCGTTCCATTTCCAAACGCATATTGCATCATGCTTAAATTTATAGAAGTGTTGACTTCAAGCGAGTCTTATTTCTCTTACGTGCCTCAAACGTCCTTCTGCTATGGTAAGGCGCACGTTAGTCATCAAACTTGAGGAGCTTGAGCAATGTGAACATATGTATTTTATATTTGAAATATATTTGTTTAGTCGTAAGGAATGTGAATGCGTTAATCGTTGTTAATTGACTTAAGACCAGTCCACGAATTCGCTTCTACACCTCCCCCCACTATCTTATGGTGAAGCTTAGTGGTAATATGCCTTTGTTAATAAGTAGTTAACCACGCTTTGATTTTGATTACATGGGTCCACGTACACTTTACATTTTCCATAACATTCGACCTAGACGTAAGCAAGTGACATAAGAGAGATTAATTCTCCACCATATCAGGTTTTCCCAAAGCAAGACGACGCCGTTCGACACCCCCTGATTTAACTCGTGGTGTCGGTTACATATAATGGAAAAAAAGGTATGACACGCATGACGCACCAAAGAGCCTTTTCCTCCTCCTTTGCGTTGCCTACACGTTCGTCTCTAATTCTCCGTCAACGAAACGTTGACTCTCTCTCTCTCTCTCTCTCTCTCTCTATTAACGCCGTTAAACGACGACAATTCTCTCTCCGAACCAACAGGCTCGGGTTCCGAACCTCACGCTCGTGATTATAATAAAGCCTATGTTATTTACACCCTTTGCCTCTCCTCCTCTCGTCTCCATCTATTGACGTCCGATAAAATTTCAAATCCTCTTCGAAATCGGGAAATCAAAATGGCGGAAGAAATTGAGAAATCGATGCCGGCGGAGCAATCCCTGATGGACAAGATCTCCGAGAAGATCCACCACCACGACTCGTCGTCTGACTCCGAGTACGAGAAGCCTGATTCGCCATCGGCTGTGAAAGCGAAGATCTATCGCTTGTTCGGCAGAGAGAAACCTGTTCACAAGGTCCTCGGTGGTGGAAAGCGTACGAACGAACGAGTCTTACCTTTTTAATCGTTTTTGGTTTCTTATGCGTTGTTGATCTGCAATATCAGGAATCTAGTTATTTACAGATTCGATTGATGATGATATGATGATGCGTGAAAGTAGGTTTCAGAATCGAATTGCGTTTGGTTATTAAGCGGCGAACCGGTTTATATAACCGGATCGATCCTTAGGATTGCTAGTGATTTAGGCATTAATCGAGAGAGCATGAGCTTAGGTTTTGATTAGGTTAAGAGATTTTATGTTGCATTTAGGAGAAAAATTGCTACACCATTTGGGATTTGAAAGCAGTTTATTGGATTGATATTATTATGTTTGATTGAATCTTTGCAGCTGCTGATGTGTTCTTGTGGAGGGATAAAAAACTGTCAGCTGCGGTTCTTGGTGTGGCGACTGTTATTTGGGTTCTATTTGAGCTGGTTGAGTATCATCTGTTGAGTCTTTTGTGTCACGTTTCGATTCTTGCTCTTGGAGGCTTGTTTCTCTGGTCCAATGCTCACACTTTCATCAAAAAGTAATAAGATTTCTACAGAGACTTGATTAATAATGCCTTTACTGATGTTTAGTTTCTTTTTTTTTCTTAAATTCTTGTTTTATGTTCTGCAGGAGTCCACCTCAGATTCCAGAAATCCATGTTCCAGAGGAGCCTTTCCTTTTGATTGCCACTTCCCTGAGAAACGAACTAAACCAAGCTTTTGTTATCCTACGAAGCATTGCCTTAGGCAGGGACCTTAAAAAATTCCTCATGGTATGTTTTCATTCCTTGTTACTGACATTTGCAGCCTCGTTGAACAGTCTAGATTATGGTTAAGTTCGTATGGAATAATCTAAAAAATGATCCTCTTTAACTCATTGGTCCTTGAACCTTATCATGTGGTTATTTTTGGTCAATGTATTCAGGTTGTTGTTGGTCTATGGATCATCTCGGTGGTGGGGAACTGGTGCAACTTCCTGACACTGGTGTACATCTGCTTCGTGCTGCTGCACACGGTGCCAATGATGTACGAGAAACACGAGGACAAGGTTGATCCATTTGCAGAGAAGGCGTTGAAGGAGTTGCACAAACATTACCTGGTGTTTGATGAAAAGGTTGTTTCCAAGATCCCCATTGCCTCTCTCAAGGCTAAGTTGGGTTAAACAGAGACTTATGTCTCTGTTTCCTTTCGCTTACTTCTTTTTTTGTTTTGATATTTTGATCAATGTGAAATTGGTGGGTCATTTTCAGAGTTTTGCACGCTAATGACCCAAATGTTCTTCTGCATCACATTTTGTTTGCAGTTTTATTTTTGTATTTTTCTAATTAAAAAGAAACTACATTTTGCCTTTCCTGGCTATATATGGAGAAAACTTGAATTAATTAATCGTGTGTACGCCTTGAACATTACTTTTTACCACAAGATAGTAGCATAGCATACATGGGAGAAAGTAGCTCCAGAGTTGTTTTCATCGTCTGCCAAACCAATGTTTCTTTATACATGAAAAATTAATGAAACAAAGGTGTGTGTGACTGACCAAAGGTGGGTTTTCCGCAAACTCTTCATGATTAGGTGGGTCAGCTAATACGGGTCGGGTCATCAGTAATTCAGTTAATTTATAATTCAGATCCAATAAGTTATAAGCCAGTCTTTCATTACTGTAGAACAAATCAGCAGATATAAACCCACCGATTCATTGGCGAAGATGGGCTTTAATCAAAAAAGTCCAGAACACAGTATGAGCCTAATCGACATCCGTTGATTAATGATATCCAACGGCTATGATACGTCCCAGAAGCCCTAATACACGTCTCTATATAAACAGATTGTAACGATACAAAAATATCCACTGCTCTTCCTCGCCGTTTATGTTATAGTAGAATCTGTTTAGCTTTTGATTTAGATCTCTCTTTTCTTTTTAGTTGTTTAGAGTGTTTCTTTATTTACTGAGAGATGCAATGAAGAGTTAATATCGGAAAGAATAATAGTTGATCGTTCGCGAGATGAGATCCGATTATATTATGGTTCGTATTCGCTGAGCATTTCGATTTTTTTTTTTTAAGTTATAACGAAGGACCTATGGGTGAAACGCTTTAATTCGATGCGTATTCAAGCCAAGTTTACCTTCGTATATTCACTATCGGAGATTTGTAGAAGAATCTGTGGTTTCAAATCCTGATTTCTTTTAATTTTTCGATTAAATTGTTCGATTTAATTTTCTTTTATTAAGATGATAAGCGAAGGACCCAGCAGGGAAGCGAGTAAATGCTCATGAAATGAGGCTTCTCTAACAAATTTATTTTAACCTTCGTAGATTGATGTCTCCAAGAGATCGTTGATTATTTGTTATCGGATTATCGTGAGTTCTTGGTGTAAAATTTGATATGATAAAGTGTTTTATATGTTATTTTAGTAATTGGTAAGGAGAAAGCAGGGATTGTGTGTATCGGCTTAGTGTTACCAGTGCACTTTGTACGAAAGATTTCCCATGCAAAATCAATTTTGGGGCAGATGGGCAGTTGTGATTCACTTTCTCTATTGAATAGCTCAACAATCATCTTCCCCACATTTTGTATTTCTTTTATTGTTCTTAACAATTTGTCCACTCTTATAATTGAATTGTACATATGTTTATGAGAAAATGAAAAAGCAGGGATTGTGTGTATCGGCTTAGTGGCTAACAATGCACTTTGTACGAAAGATTTCCCATTGCAAAATCAATTTTGGGGCAGATGGGCAGTTGTGATTCATATTTTCTATTGAATAGCTCAACAATCATCTTCCCCACATTTTTTGTTTTCCTTAATACAAATTTTTTCATTAGAATGTTAGCAGTCTGTCTCTGTCTGTCCACTATTTTAACTGAAATTTACAAAGGCGTTGAATGAAAGGAAGGGTTGGGAGAAAAGGCATTTTATTCATTTGCTTGGATGAAGGTGTTACATTTGTGTTGCCTTTCACTACTTAACATAAATATGCACTTCCGACAGAAGTTCATGCTAATTAGAGGAGACTACTGACCAACTCATATTCACTATGTTAGCCTAACGCCTGAGTAATTCACCATAAGCATAGCCTGGCTATTTAAATTTGCAAAACTTATTTGTATACAAACTTGAATTTTCTGAATTGAAATTAATAAATCCTTATTTTGAAGATTAATTAGCTGTATACTTTATTAAAATCAAAATATGATGGGTCTACTGAAACGTTAATTATAAGCTTGCAATGCCAATAATTCCGTTCGATCTACAGATCTCTAATCTTCAACAGTGCTTGGAACATAAATTGACAGAATCAGTTAATTCACTTATGAATACATTAGTTTTTTTTTTGGACAAACGATCAATAGTTATTTATGAATCGGAAGCTAAGATCAGCATTCTCCTGTCTCCTAGAATCCAATCCATCGAATATCTGAGTTTGTATGTTTTAATACAGGATCGCCACTAACTCAAGATATCTCCCCATCAACAATATTTATGGAACTCTAGGACCTAAGCTCAATCGCTTGAAAATTGTCCTGTCTCCTAGAATTCAACCGGCTACTTAACTAAGATCACTCTTCGGAGTTTTAACCAGACATGAAGCCCAAATCTCATTAGCTGGTGTCGATGGATGCACCCAATGTCCAGGAATCCGGCTGTATAGATAAAAAAACAAAGACCTTTTTCTTAAGAGATTGACACTTAAAATGCTAAAATTGTGTGAGAAAAATAAAGAAATGCTGAAAATACCTTCCTCCGGGACTCAGATATACATCCCATTCTCGTCTGATCTGTATTTTTTAAACCATAACTCAGCTTCTAAATCTTTCAAGTAAGAAATAAACGAGAATGGAGAGTTAAAGAAAACACACCTCAATAAGTCTACCCATGTCCAAACTGCTTCCGTAGTAGTAGTGATAACACTCAACCGGTAAATTTGATACATTGTCGACACAACCATTGTCAGGAGGAGCTTCTATTGTCTTTTCACAAGACGCTGCTGTAACAGTATTACTGCTTTCTTTATCCGTGTCATTGATGATTTGGTTACTGGTTGTTAGATCAGTGTCTTCCTCGGAGGCAATGATATTCTCTTCGGTCTCTGTGTTGGTTACAGACTGAGCTTGGTTTTCCTCTTGCTCCACCGCAGCACGAACACTCTCGAAGAACTTGTCATCTTCTTCCGGAAGAAAATGCCCTGCACAGTGTGTCCAAACGAAGTCAGACTCTGGTTACAGAAAGCATTGTACTAATTCAGATTATTGTCAACGTACCTTGCTTCTTCAGCTTTTCGATTCTTAGAGAGCGCAACTCTTGCATTTCCTCGACTATTAGAGCTAGTTCAAGCTGAAAACATTGAAACCATGAGACTGTTTATACCATAACTAAACATAAATTCCTATGAAACAACCTATCTCGAGTTACCACTATAACATGATTAAGATAATATTGGAAGACTCACCTCGGGTTCTAATCTCCTTCGCTCACGTTTCGCCTTGACTTTCTCAATTGCCTTCATCTCATCAACCTGAAAAACAAGACAAAACCCATCAGATGCTACTACCAACACGATGAACATATATATCTGATTGCTTCACACCACTTTTACCTTTCTGTTAGCCATGTCCTTAGCCATTTCCTTTTCCCTCCACTCATCAGCCTCTCGATCAGCTCGTTCAAATCTCTCAGGCTCCTGTATTATCCAAAGCCATAGAGTTAACAACTCAATGCAATAATATAAAACCTAAAACAGAGCTATCAATCAAAAAACCCCTACTACCTTAGCACGCATCTCTGCAACGCACCGTCTCTTCTTCTTCTTCCAAAGCTTATTCCTTTCAGACTTCTTCATCCTACAAGCCAATCTCGCCCCCGCAGACTTCTCCTCCCATGGAGAGTTCTCGTCGACAACAAACCTAAAAGGCTCAAGCTGTGCTCTCAAGGTATACATCAAGGAGTTAGCTGCCTCCACTGAAAGCTTCTCCTGCTCTTCCAAATCAATCTTCACACTTTCTTGATACCTCCTCAAACACTCTCCTCCTCCTCCTGAACCTTCCCCTTCCACATTTTCCGATGAATCTTTAGCTTCTTTGATCATCCTCAATGCATTCAGTTCCTTCTCCCTATGAAAATTGCATACAACTTAAATAAGATTCTTGTAACTAAACCCTAACACTTTTGTAATTAAGCTCTAGAATCAATACACCCTAACACTCTCAATCGGTTCACTATCACAGAGATACTTATCGTGTGTGTGTGGGGGTCTTTGCTTACATTGATTTTGCGAGGTGAAGCGTGTCTTGGAGCTGTTTGAGCTGATCGGTTATGTTCTTCTTGGTGTTCCAAAACACACCACAGCGAGGAGGATCGGGAGGTAGCATCGGAGCCCATTGGAACGGGTGATTTGGAGGCTGGTAATTCATACTCCAAAAATGTTCAGACAAAAAAAAAAGTTACACGGAGGAGACTTCGGCGAGCTTCGACGACCGGTAAAAGCAGAGGAAGAGAGGCTAAAGAGTGATGAATTGGGCTTCAGTTATTATATAGTTAGGCCCATTATGCAAATATACAATAATAGACCCATAAGTGGGCCTAAGGGTGTAAACAACTCTTAACTGAGTCACAAAATCTTTAGAAATTTTGATTTTCAGAATTTTACATATTTTTTCTTCTAAATTAATTGGCTGAATCGTTGATTCATTTATTAAATATAAACATGATTAGGAGTATGTAATAAGGCTATATCAAAGCTTCTACAACCCTTGGAATCAAACTCCAATAAGGTTTTTTTAATCCGCCAAAGTTCATTAACTTCTTTACCAAAAGTTCCCGTACCAAAACTTTCTGCTTTTGGGATTTATCACCAGTTGTGGACAACTATGATATCACTTTGATTGAGTGTTCTTTTTGAGTGGTGAACCATAAAACAGAAAATTGATAGACCAACACCAAACTCAATGACTCATGACAATACTTGCCAAAAGATTATGTAAAGACAACAGATGATCTGTCAATGGAGTTTTTCTTTCAGTCACCATTCCATTAATAGAGAGTTAACGTTAACGCAAACGCAAGGGGAGTTTTACACGCTTAACCATGCAAATCGGTCCTAAAAAAACAAAATACTAAACATGTGTCAAAGATTCGAATTATAGATTCCTAACCAAATATATAAGAAAAAATCACAAAGGACATTTCTATTCAGAATCTGTGAATTACAAATCCATAGAGGAGAAAGGTTTCTCTTACAACCTTTCTCAACTTGGGTTCTGTTCATTTCAAGATTTTGATCTAGACCACCTCTGTTTCAACAATGGTGGAGCAGACATTAAAGAAGAGATACATCACAACCGACGATCTAAAAAAACACAACCAACCCGGAGATTTATGGATCTCCATCCAAGGCAAAGTCTACGACGTCTCCCACTGGGTCAAATCCCACCCCGGAGGCGAAGCGGCGATCCTAAACCTCGCGGGCCAAGACGTCACCGACGCGTTCATCGCTTACCACCCCGGAACCGCATGGCGCCACCTCGAGAACCTCCACAACGGCTACCACGTGAAAGACCACCACGTGTCGGAAGTCTCACGTGACTACCGTCGTCTAGCCGCGGAGTTCTCGAAACGCGGACTCTTCGAGAAAAAAGGTCACGTGACTCTTTACACGCTCACGTGCGTCGCTGCGATGCTCGCGGCTGTTTTCTACGGTGTCGTCGCATGCACGAGCATATGGGCCCATTTATCATCCGCCGTCTTATTGGGCCTCCTCTGGATCCAGAGCGCTTACGTCGGACACGACTCCGGTCATTACAACGTGACGTCGACGAAACCGTGTAATAAACTCGTGCAGCTTGTGTCTGGAAACTGCATCACCGGGATCTCGATCGCGTGGTGGAAATGGACGCACAACGCTCACCACATCTCTTGCAACAGTCTTGATCACGATCCTGATCTCCAGCACATCCCCGTCTTCGCCGTCTCCTCCAAGTTCTTTAAGTCCATGACGTCACGTTTTTACGGAAGGAGGTTGACGTTCGATCCTCTGGCTCGGTTCTTTATCAGCTACCAGCACTGGTCGTTTTATCCAGTCATGTGTGTGGGGAGAATCAATCTCTTTATCCAGACGTTCCTTTTGCTGTTCTCGAGACGTCACGTACCTGATCGGGCTTTAAACATTGCTGGGATCCTTGTTTTCTGGACATGGTTTCCTCTCTTGGTCTCGTTCTTACCAAACTGGTCAGAGAGATTAGTCTTTGTTTTTATAAGCATGGCTGTCACGGCGATTCAGCACGTTCAGTTCTGTTTGAACCATTTCGCCGCGGATGTTTACACCGGTCCGCCTAATGGGAACGATTGGTTCGAGAAGCAGACCGCCGGTACGCTCGATATATCGTGTAGGTCGTACATGGATTGGTTCTTTGGTGGGTTGCAGTTTCAGCTAGAGCATCATTTGTTCCCTCGGTTGCCGCGTTGCCATCTCAGGGGAGTTTCTCCTGTGGTGAAGGAGCTTTGTAAGAAGCATAATCTTCCGTACAGGAGTCTCTCGTGGTGGGAGGCTAATGTCTGGACGCTCAGGACTCTGAGGAAAGCGGCGGTTCAAGCTAGAGATGTTACTAATCCTGTGTTGGAGAATTTGCTCTGGGAAGCTCTGAATACTCATGGCTAGAAAAAACAAAACTGAACGGTACGGTACGGATTGGTTTTGGTTCGGTTTTGTATGGTGTTTAATTTCGTTTGTGAGGTACTTTTCTAGTGGAAGAGATGTGTTAAGTTTTGTTTTAGATGTAACTCATCATCACTTGATCTCATAAAAACATGTACTTAATTTAACTTTGTGCTCAGTTATTATAATGTTTCTGGCTCCTTTTTGATGTCTGAGAATTCTATACTTCTCAAGCAAAACGTTGAACATGTGTGTGTAATTAAATAAATATATACACTGTTACCAAGGTGAAGAGATATTGAAAACATTTTTTTTTGGATAGTGAAATTGAACCAATCAAGTTTTTAAAAATGTTCATAGGAAAAAGTAAAAACTACATTTATTATGCTAATAATATCGTTTCTAAGCATTTGAATGACCGCGAGATAATAAGGCACACCAACCGTACAGAGAAAGCTTCACGCCTTCCCCGTTCCAACGGTAACAATGGCACACAAAAAAATAAAGAAGAAGCAAATATAATCAAACCATTCTCTTCTCCGAGGGAGACTTCCTTATCTCTCAATCTCATCTTCTGGTATTATTATCCAAATATAAAAATAAACAAAAAGCTCTGAGAAAACAAAAAGGCCTTCTCTAACTTGAATCATCGGAATATGGATTTTGGAGACGGCCTTTCCTTCTCCGTTGTCCCCACCGTATACAAGAGAGAAGACTACAAGCATACCAAACACGACACCGTTTTCTCCAAGTGGAAGGTCCTCTCTCTATCCCCCTCATTTTTGATCATTAGTCTTTTTTCTGTTACTGAGACTCTGTGTATACACAGGTTCTGATAGGTTCGGAGGATTGGGAGGATTTCAAGAAGGGGAAAGACGGTGTAGGTAGATACAGAGTCCAGAACTTGCCACGTAGATCTTGTCCTGGTCTCTATGAGTTAGGTGTAGTAGCAGTCAACGGAAAGTTTGACTCGGATGATGTCCTCGCTGCGTATCTAGGACAAGCTGAAAGCGTTAGATCTAGGCTTCAGTGTTACGGTCGTTCCGGTGCTCATTTCCGTAATCTCAACAACAGCCTCGATGGTTGTTGTGAGTCTCCGGATAAGAAGGCGGGTTTGTTTGAGGACGTTTTCTTGAAACATGGCTCCGTTGTCTATAGATGGGCTCCGGTAATTTTATCTTATTATCTTATTTAATTTACTTCTGTTTTTTTTTTTGTAATAATAACTTTGATACTGATTGTTTTCTATTGCTTTTGTCAGATGGGTTCTAAGAGGGAAGCTGAGGCAACAGAAGGGATGCTTTTGAGCACGTTTGACTATGCGTGGAACAAAGGAAGCAACGGGGAGCGACGTCATCTTGATCTGCTTAACAAGCTTGGTGATCTCGAGTTTACTAGCAACAGGGTATCACGTGTTCTGTTTCCTTATGTGGTTGAAGAAGAAGAGAGAAAGCTAAGATGTGATGTTGTTGGTGAAGAGAAGAGTACGAATGTCCTCACTTCCGTAATCAAACTCTCCCGATCCAGACCACAACCGGTTTCAGACAAATCTGATGAGATCTCTTGTTGTTCTGATTCTTCTGTTTGTGGTGTCGTACTTGAAAACGGGGCTTGTTGCAGTAAGAGTCCAGTTAAAGGAAGAAAGAGATGCGTAGAGCACAAAGGGCAGAGAATCTGCCGCGTCTCACCGGTTAAACAACAGCCAGAGACTTTCTTCAACAGACAAGATTACAACAACACTGATGTTACCACCTGTTGTGGAGTGATCTTACCAAACATGGAGACTTGCACTAAGAGACCTGTTCCAGGAAGAAAACGGTGTGAGGATCATAAAGGGATGAGGATCAACGCTTTCCTCTTTCTTCTTAACCGGACAGACCGTGTGAAAACCGTCAGAGAAGAAGAAGAAGAAAAAGAAGCTCCGCCTCATCGCTTCTGTGAAGCTACAACGAAGAACGGTGTGCCTTGCACAAGAAGCTCTCCTAGAGGAAGCAAAAGGTGTTGGCAACACAAGGATAAAGAGAACATTCATCCTCCGGTGGTGGCCGGAGCACAAGTAAGATGCGGTGTTAAAGTGTGTGATGGATTGGTCTGTGAGAGATCTCCGGTTAAGGGACGTAAAAGATGTGAAGAGCATAAGGGAATGAGAGTCATCATCCCATCATCATGACTTGGTTAAGTTAAGCTCTCTGTTCTCCCCTAACTGGAATTGTTTGTACTAAACCGGTTTTGTTGGTTTATTGTGCCAATTTCTGTACCGAACTAATTATTATTTTAAAAATTATTTAAATGATGTAAAATCAGTGACTATGAAATCACTATCATAGTCTTACTAATGATACGTGATGATTCGTAGTTTGCGTTCCGTATCATAATCCCAAGTCAAAATTAATAGCAAGATTGTGTTGGTTGTAAATGGCAAAAGCGGAAAAAAATAATTTTATAATTTTTGAAAATCTATGAAAATAGTTGCATAATATTAAAACTTACAATGTGGAATATTTTCCTTTTTAAAATCTTTAGTGTTATATAGGTAGTCAACAATTCCTAATTGATGCATTTCCATGATGGGCTATACTATAAACCTCAAGGCCTAAACAATAATGGACCGTCGTCATATATAGTTTTCAAAAATTATGTGTTGCCGAAATTTCTATGGTCTTAATCGTTGAAGTTGACAAGTCTGAGAATGGTTATCCTTAGAGAATTTTCCTGACCTATCCTCGCGTCGCGCCTTCTCGTCTTCTTCTCAATCTAATGTATCAGCAGCATATTCCTCTGCAAAATCCCTTTCTGGCTCCTTTTTCTTTTGGCTTAAAATATGATTAATTACTAAAACCACGTGTTACTCCCTAGCTTAATCTTCAATCCCCATTTCCCACGATGGCTTTCATTGTCCGTTCTCCGGAGATACCTACCGTATCGGCGAGAGTCTTCCCCTGTTCGAACTCGAGTGAAAGACATGTGTTTATGAGGAGGAAGGTTACGGTTTCCGTGAGAGACGTGTCTGGCGTGATGAAGAATCAGAAATCAAGATTGTACGTGAAGTTCTCAGCTCCGGTGGTGAAAGAAGACTGCGAGATCAGTACACAGAACTACTACGTGAACATGGGTCACGCCGTTCGGTGTCTCAGAGAGGAGCTTCCTTCCTTGTTCTACAAGGAGCCCAACTTTGACATTTACAGGTTTTTTTTTTCTTCATTAGCTTTATTGCTGAATGTTTGATATGTTCTTGGAGAATCCTCTGCTTTATATTTTTGCGTTGTATAATTTTTCATAGGGATGATATCGTGTTCAAAGACCCTATGAATACTTTCATGGGAATTAATAACTACAAATCCGTATTATGGGCGTTACGTTTCCATGGAAGGATCTTTTTCAGAGCACTCTGCATCGACGTCGTTAGTGTTTGGCAACCAACAGAGAACACTTTGTTGATTCGATGGACTCTTCACGGGATTCCTCGTGGTCCTTGGCAGACTCGTGGTCGGTTTGATGGCACTTCGGAGTATAAATTCGATAAGAACGGGAAGATTTATCAACATAAAGTCGATAACATTGCCGTTAACTCGCCTCCGAAGTTTCAAATGCTCAATGTTCAAGAGCTTGTTGAAGCCATTAGCTGCACTTCGACGACACCAAAGCCCACGTATTTTGTGTACGGAGGAGAGATTCATCATCATATTAATTAGTGTGTTGTTTATATTATATAGCTCTTTTGTGTTGTTATAGATAGAGTTCTAATGCGGGTGGGACTAAAGTTTGGCGTGTGTAATATAGATGAAGAATAATGAAATAAACTCAATAAAATGATGTATTCACATGATTGCATGACTAATAAAATGAACTTAAGTAATGATAGTTAATCTTAACTATCTACTCTTTTTATCACATAACTGCTGCTATCTGTTTGGTGTTTCTTAAACTTTGATGGATTGCTGCAACTTGAAGTTGGTTTAAAATAAAATCTTGTGACCACTATTAACAATTTGTATATTTTCATATAGATATACTCGAGTTATCACATAACCACCAACATTATTAGAACAAACCACAAAAACTACAAGTCAGCTATTTCTGCAATGATGATTACACACCTGAATCATTAAAAAATTTAGATAGCAAAAAGTGATTAGACCACAGTTTGGGGCGAATGATTTTTTGGCATGATGGATCCAATGGGCCAAAGCACGTGCATATCGGGCGTGTCCGTTTAGGACAGCTAATACACAGGTGTGGGGAATCTCAGGATGCAAAGCTGGCTAATGCTGACCCCCCCAGCGTTACTTTATGCACAACTTGACGACGGTTTCATTCAATTCAAGTCCCCGTTGACTAGTCTTTTTTTACAAGGTTATTTCCGTCATTTTCTGGACCTAGATCCACCTCCAATTTAAGTTGTGGTTTTGTTAAAGAATTAAATGCTTGCATAGAAATCTTACCATAAATATTATAATCATTTAATGTGTTTATATCAACTACCGCATTAAAAGCCTATACAAGACATGTGAAACTCTTCCTTTTTTAACATATCTCTAGTACTAAATTTTGGAATTACAAAATTATTATTTTTAATGTGTAGTAGCTAAAAGTATTAATTTAATGTACTTTCAATTATGATGTTTTGTTTGGTTTAATTGATTGTATTAATTACAATTAAGATGCATTTAAAATCATCAAACTATTCCGTTGATCAGAACAAATATTAGCTAAGAAACCAAACTAAAAAAAAAAAGGATTAAAAATCTAAATACTTGGAGTATTATATTAGTCTGGACTCTGAATATTTTAAAAAATTAATAAACAACCGACAAAAATAATAAATAAAATAGAGTAGTAAAAAAAAAAAGGAAAAGAAAAGCAAAGTGCGTCTTTCCCGAAGTCGTTTTCTAATATTCGTGTTAACTCATTAAGAAAGGAAAAAAAAATGGCATACGAGTCCTTGGAATCGCTTCTACTTCACTCACCTTCCTCTTCTCTCTCTCTCTTTCTCTCTCAAGAGTTAGCTGAGCAGTCTCTCACCAGAAAACCTCAACCTTACATCACAACTCCGAACAACAAACATTTGATATACAGTCCATCGCACTACGTAACCGTAATTTCTACTCAATTTCTTATTATTCCATCTGATCGACGGTTTTTAAAATCATCGAGTTGTGATGGAAGCTTCGGTGACGACGGAGAATACGGCGATGACCTTCGACGAGGTTTCCATGGAACGCAGCAAGAGCTTCGTTAAGGCCTTGCAGGTTCTCCTTCGTAATCTTTGCTTCTGTTTGATTAAGATTCTTCAGAAATTAAACAGCTAATTGACGTGATTTGGTTGGATTCAGATCCATGATCTCCTTGTATGCTTGTGATCGATGATCCTCGAATAATCTTGTTATTTAATTTAATCCTCTTATGTAAAACAGGAGCTCAAGAACTTGAGACCTCAACTCTACTCAGCTGCTGATTACTGTGAGAAGTCTTATCTCCATAGCGAACAGAAGCAAATGTATGTTAAACCATCTCCTTTTAACTACTAATACATGGACTATACTCTGTTTATGAATATATGCTCTGTTTTTGTTAGGGTCTTGGACAATTTAAAGGACTATACTGTAAAGGCTCTGGTGAATGCTGTTGATCATCTTGGTACTGTTGCTTCCAAGCTTACTGATCTCTTTGATCAGCAGAGTTCTGATGTATCAACTATGGAGCTGAGAGCTTCTTGTGTTAGCCAGGTAACAAAAACTGTCACACCCACTGATCTAACACTTTTGTAGACGTTCTTAAGGTTTGTGTGTGCCTTGATTTTGTCAGCAACTGCTTACTTGCCGGACTTATATAGACAAAGAAGGTCTTCGACAGCAACAGCTTTTAGCAGTTATCCCACTTCATCACAAGCATTACATTCTACCAAGTAAGAGTTTCTTTCTTGGCCCTTGATAATCGACTAATTGTTCAAAATCTGAGTCATTTTACTTGGTTGTTGTTAGATTCTGTCAACAAGCGGGTACACTTTAGTCCTCTCAGACGATCTGAATCAAGACAGAATCATTACCAAGCTATATCCCGTCTTCAACCTTCAGGTGTGCAATCCCTGCAGCCTTTGAGCTTGATATACTAGTTGTAGTGAAATATTTGAGACGGTGGTTAAGTAATGTGTTTGGTTTGACTCACTTAGATGCCCCTGCGTCGAAATCACTCTCCTGGCATTTAGGCTCAGAGACGAAGTCCACCCTGAAAGGAACAACCACTGTTGCACCAAGGTAGAGCCCACAAACAGCAGTCTTAGTACTATTATTACACTTGCACACGTTCTTGATAACTAATCGGCTGACACATACCTATTGTGCAGCTCTAAAGATTCAAAAGCTTTTGCAAAGACAACTGGAGTGTTCCATCTTTTAGGTACGAGAGACTGTGGAGTTGGAGATAAATTAAGCATAACAAATCTTCTGTTACAACTAACAGCGAAAAGAATTTGGGTCATTTGATGATACATTGAAACACGTGCAGGTGATGAAGAAAACATAAAGCCTTTGGTCGGAGGTTCTCAGGTCTCAGGTGTTCCTGCAACATCCACCATCACAAGGCAGACACAGAAGGTAAAATCTTACAGAATACATGAAAGAAACATCAAACAAATCAGATTGGACTAGTAAGATGTGCAAAAAATGAAGTATTTTCATGTTTGATGAGACAAGTTTGTTGTTCCTCAGGATATGGAAGTTCACAAACTTACAACGGCACACAACAGGTCACTTGACAACCCACGACGAGAGATCATTCAAGCACCTGTAAGGACCAAGAGCGTTCTATCTGCCTTCTTCGTCAAACAGAAAACTCCGAAGCTCAAAGCTGGTTACGTCTAATGAAAACAACTCTCTACACTGAGAATGAAATTTCAATATCATTTCATCTTTCTTTAATTTTTACAGCACGTTCTCTTTTCATGTAAATTTTCTTAGTTCCCACATTAATGTACGAAGTCAGAAAAGACATGGTCCGTGATTAACAAAACTGTGTAGCTCAAGAATAATGTTGTTTTAAACAAGGCTTTTCAGTGCAAAGACGCTATAAAGGATTTCTATTGAGTTTGCTAACAACATTTGATTCAGAACTTAAGACTTCGAATTTTTAAGGCCATATAAAGGTTTCTGTTAAGTTTGCTAACAACATTTGATTCAGAACTTAAACCGAACACTAACTCAAGGCTTCAGAGCTTCTCGGAATCCATACAGGTCTCGGATCAAAATATCAATATCTTGGAGCTGCACCATAAATAAACAAGCCAAAGGTTAAAAAAGCGAATCCGAATAGTCTAGCACCGAAGAGCCTTTACATTCAGAGGTCACAGTACAAAGACGAATACATTACCTCTACCAAGTGTTGCTTCAGGGAGCCTCTCTACAGAGTACTTGCGACCCGCCAAATACATGATAGGCACACCAGGAACCTTCAAACGAACAAGATGATACCCAAAGATTTCAGTAATTGGACATTTAAGAAAAAACTATTGACGTGTCGAACTATCTTTTTATATACCTTTCGAATCCTACGCTTCAAGTCTCTATCACAAGTAGCCACCATGAAGCACTTATGCTGTATAATAACAAGAGCAAGTATATCAAAGACACATACAAACGATAAAACCATGAGACTGGAGCATCATCAATATCTCTCTCCTTACAGAGTCTAGATACAAAGTTGCAACAAGGAGCAGTACCTGAGTAACTCTGTCAACGAGGCAGTCATCAGCATATGTCCCTTTGTGTACACAAGGTAGTCTTTCAAAGCGAGGATCTTTCGCAATCCTACAAAACTCACACCAATTCAAAAATCCACGAAATGAAGAAGGAAAAACAATTGAACTAAAAAAACTCTTTGAGATCTTAAAAGCAAATACCTTAAAGCGACACGATACTTCTGGCCTAACTTCTCAAGCTCAGCCATGACGCAGTCCGTAATACAAGGAATGCCTTCAAAACCCGAAAGGATCAAAGGAGAGTAAGAATCTATACATAACTAAAGACACATACGAATGTTTTAAGTAAACTCACATTTTGCGTTCAAGCAGAACATCATTCCACTCTCTATATCGATCTACACGAGTGCAGCAAAAAGGGACATCGTTTAGAACCAAAAACGAGATAGCAATTAAGACAATAATAATACTACAAAGATTATTGTACAGCTCTGTCTGCAATAGAGGATAGGTACCTTGTTCTGGATAGAGAAGTTGATGAAGTTAGTGTCGACCAGAACTCGGTAAGGAGGAACCATGTTAGTGTTGTGAGAAAAGAACATCCCTGATGGAACATTCGGTCTGATTCCAACACAAAAAAAAATCAATTCTTCTTTCTAAGCAAACGCAAAAAAAAAAAATTACAACTTTGCAAAAAGAGCTTAGCTAAAAACTTACACGTTTCTGGGAAGTTCAGTGAGGTCCTTCTTGTTTGGATTCAGAACCTCCTCCTTGTAGCTGAAAGAAGAAAAAAACAGTTAAAAACTCTTAAAAATATATAAACTTTAAATGGAAGAAGAGAATCGTTTAGACTTAACTGCTTGAGAGCTTTGTGGCTTATCGTCTTCTTCATGACAGCAAACTTCTGAGGTTTCTTTGCCTTTCCCATCTTTGGAAGCAAACAAAGCCCTAGCACAAATCGAGATAGTGTGAAGCTAAAATACGCGATGCGAATTCCAAATCGGCGGAAGGAGAGAGGTTTTTGGGGGTTTGGTTGAAGAAGAGGTATTAGAGACGGAGACGAGCTACAGATTAAAACTAATCAAAGTGTAAGCCCAATAATTAAACCCGTCCATCATAATGGGCTTATATTATAAGGCCCATATTAAATCAAAGATATTTTGTGGGGGAGAGGGGAGAAGAGGAGAAACATCGAGATGCTTCAGAGTATGGCGAGAATGATCTGGAGAGGAGAAGAAGAAGAAAGATTTTTCTCCCTCCAAAATCTTCTTCTTCGTCTCCCTCCCTATAAATTACGAAATGTCTTCAGATATTTCACCATTCACAGAAAAAAAAACAAATTCTGGAATTATCTGGAAACCAATCAGCAAAACAAACCGAAGAAGAAACAAATCTTTTAGTGTGGTGGAGAGAGAGAGAGCTTCGCAGGAACTGAGTCTGAGAATTATGTAAGCTCTCTTCTGATCCTTTTGTTTTCATGTTTCTTATTGAAGATGTAACTGGTTTAGCTTAACCGATTAGTGAATTGTGTTGGTCCTGGTTGTTTGGTTTTCGGTTTGATTTGATTTCATTGATTCGGATTGGTTAATTGCTGCAGATAGTCGAAGTTGACCAGAGATGATGCCTATGTACCCTGGCCAAATGAGACCACAAGGAGGATGCTGTTACCAGGGGTTTGTGAACTATCCTCACCACGTGGCAATGGATGCTTCATCGCCTCCGTCGTGTGAGCACTGGCCCACCACACCGTCACCTTGTTATGGAAGCTGCGTCCATGGCAACTTTCCTGCCTACACTCCTTACTGGCCTCCTACTGCTCCTCCTTGTTATCCACCACCACAAGCGCCTTACCATTCATCCTGGGGGAACCATTCCGTGTTCCATCCTCACGCTCCTCTTTGTTACGTTCATCAGCCGTTTCCTGTTGGTTATCAATATGGGTTTGAGTCCGAGAAGGATGTGACTGGGAAGGATCGTTGTGCTAAGTGTTCCCCGAAGAATGGCACTGGTGTTGTCATTGAAGAGCATGAGCCGGAGATTGAGAAAGAAGACAATGGAGGAGCTGTAAATCATGTCCGCTCCACCAACTATCCTTATCCCATTGTATGGATACCTCATGAGAACGCTTGGAATCAAGAGCATAAACCTCCTGCTCATGTTAAATCTCCTGAGACTGAGAGTAAGAAGGTGCAGAAAGCTGATCCTAAATATTGGAATGGTAGTTTTCCACTCGATGAGAACACCCTCAAGTCGTTGATTCAAAATCAAGACAGGAACAAGCTGCAGAACGGGAAAGTCGTGGAGCTACCTTTTGATATCAACAAGCTGAAATCCTTACTACAGGGTCAGGGCCAGACCCAGAAGAGCAAAGATCCGGGACAACTTCAGTATCCTATTTTTTGGATACCATCTCAGGGGAAACAGGAAGATGTTGAAGCTTCTGAGAAAAAGGAGAGTGGCATCGAACGGAGTGACTCGAAGTCTGTCTCCTCTGATCATCTGAACAGCGGTCAATGCGACAACAGAAACTTTGAGGGAAATTCAGTCTCGGATGCGGAGGAGAAAAGTCTAGTGAGAAACATCCCGGTGGAGAGCCATAAAGAACCAAGAAATATTCCAGTCAAGCTGTTAGAAAATCATCTTCCAGAACCAGCCAGGAGTATTGTGAAGACAGAGCCAGCTGAGGACACAAGAAAAGAGCAGCGTTCGTCTCCACCAAAAGCATCTAGGTTGCCTCCTGTTTGTCTGCGTGTTGACCCGTTGCCGAAGAGTAAAAGTGGTAAATCTAAATCTCTTAGCCCTCCTAGACGAAAGGAACAAACCTTAACGTCAGAAGAGACCAAGGTCGCCTCTCCTCTGAGCACTAAGGTCGAAACAAGGACTATTCCTGAATCTTGTAATGTAAAATGCGAAGAGGAAAACAAAGAAAAGAAGGCGTCTGAGGAATGCCCGAAGCCAACAAGAACAGAACAAGAATCAGTTGAAGCCAAATCTAATCTGCAAGGTGTGAACTGTGAGATCGTTAAACCTTGTGAAGCTAAGGAGAACGAAGAGAAGCCTGCAAAGAAGACCTTTACAGAAGAGGAAGCTGCTAGAATTATCCAATCTAGATACCGCGGATATGATGTTAGAAGGTGGGAGCCAATTAAGAAACTGAAGGAGATAGCCACTGTACGCGAGCAGATGGGTGATGTTAAAAAGCGTGTCCAGGCGCTAGAACTATCCGCTGATCAGCACAATGAAGGAAAGGAGGCCGTAGTTCTTGGGGAAATGGTGATGAGCCTTCTTTTAAAACTTGATTCTGTCCAGGTATGCATGAAAGACTGACTGATCTTTTGTCTGTTATCAGTTACACACTTCCGTTGACAGGTCAATATTAGTTAATCCGAATATGTATAGTTTTACTCTGAAATTGTTTGTGATAGTTTTTGAGAACTTTATCATTTTTCTTGCAGGGCTTGCATCCTAGTATCAGAGATCATAGAAAATCTTTGGCGAGAGAGCTCTCGGAGATGCAGGAGAACATTGACTCCTTGAGAAAGAGCAGTGTGGAGAAAGGGGCTGTAGAAGAACAAGTGTATACTACCTCACAGACCAGTGATCGTCCAATGAGTTTTGAGCACCGTCAGCTTGCAGAACAGAACAACATGGCATCTGATTCCAACACGGAGAAGGTTTGTCTGCCTCCTCCGGATGTCCATCTTAAGAGCCCCGACAACACAATAGTGGACGAAGCAGAAGAAGTAACTGGGTTGTCTGAGACCTTAGCGACGGATCCTGAGCCAGCTGCTGAAACGGGCATATGTGAAGCGGACTCCACGACCATTCCAGAGAAAATTGAAGCGGCTGAGGCTGTGTTACCAACCGATCCATCATCAGCTGATGGAAACGAAATGACAGCGACGGACAAGGAAGACAAAGTCATGGTCGAGAAGCTGGAGGAGCCGTTGCCTGAATTGCTACAAGAGGTGGAAACAACCCCTGGCTCAGATAATATTCCCGAGGTCTCTGAAACTGTGGCAAACGCGTCTGAGAATGAAGACAGAAAGGGAGACGGTGACTACGTATTATTGCCTACAGAAAGAACTGAAGCGGCTGAGACGGTTCTACCGATCAATCAGTCGTCAGCTGATTGTAATGAAATGACAATGACCAATATTGACGAAGACAAAGTCATGGTGGTGGAGGAGCCCGTGCCGGAATCGCTACAGGTTATGGAAACAGCTCTTGGACCGCATTTCGAAGTCCCGGAAAATGCTACTGAGGTCTCTGAAACTGTGGCCAACGCGTCGGAGACTGAAGACGGAAAGGGAGAAGACGACTACGTTTTGCCTTCAGAGAAAGATGTGGAATCCTCGGAGCTACCTGCTGGAGTGATTGGTGATAAGATGCAGCTTCTTTCACAAGATTCGTTATTATCATCTCCTGGAGAGGAGAAGACTGTAGTGGACCCTGAAATAGCGAGCAAGGAGGAGACTAACGTCGACCACTCATCCACTGGCATAGGCGAGGAGGAGACTGAACTTGGGATGTCAGAAGAAACAAAAAAGCTGATGGAGGAGAACCAACGATTCAAGGAAACTATGGAGACGCTCTTAGAGGCAGGCAGAGAACAACTCGAAGTCATATCAAAATTAACAGGTCGTGTCAAAAGCCTAGAGAAGAAACTGTCACAGAAGAAGAAGAGGACTCACATTGGACGTCGTAAACCCAACCCTGGAAAGCAAACAACTAAACCAATGTCTGCAAGCTGTACTGATGCAGTGATGTAAAAACAACACAAACCTCTGTAGTTTTTGTGTGCTTTTGTCTCTTGTATCTAATGTCTCTATGTAAAAGTGTGTTTCTATTAGAGATATGTCGGGCCGGAAGATGTGTATCTTACGGATCAAGATTGTGAAGTCCATGAAACCCATGAAGACCGTCAAAGATAAAAGGAGAGACTTGAAGAACAAGTTAATCTCAAGATATTCTTAAGATATTAACATTATCGTTTAGAAAAGTTATCATTATCTAATATTAACATTGTGTTAATGTTATTACTATATATATGCATCTTGTATTCTCTGATCAAACAACACAATAATATATCATATTATATTCTATTTACATGGTATCAGAGCATTCGATTCTAGTGGATCATAGTTAGAGTTTTCCGCATTAAAAAAACAAAGTTAGTCTTCTCGCATAAAGAAGAACACGGTGATTATGGCAATTGGAGAAGAGGATGACAAGGGGTCTGACGATGACGATGACCATGATGATATGAAGCTTTCAACGTGATCAAGTTCCATAAAGTCAACGGTTTTAGTTGGATTTTAATTATCTATCTCAGTGGTTTTGATTTTATTTATTTTATTTGTCTGCCTATTTTCTTGGTTTTGGTTGGTGAGTGCGAGAGAATACGAGGGTTTTAGTAATGCTAGGGTTTGTGGTTACACATGGGTTGTTTTTATCTAAGATTTTCTATAGTTTAGAATCTCTTAAGATGTTTTGTTATTCTATAATTTAGATTTTATTGGTTATAGTTTAACCATTACGGAGGAGTTCTAGTTGAACGTTCATGTTTTAGGTCTGTTTTAGTCCATGTTACGGACTGTCCAAGTTAAGGACTATCGTTTGTGGAGCTGTAGTTGCGTTCACGGGATGTATTCCCATTATCAAGACCAAAGAAGAGTTGAAGTTTTCATCCCCCTTATCTAAGTTGAAGTTTATTCCCGGAGGAACTTACTGATTTGTTTTTCCTCGACATAGTGTCCACGACATACGTGGTCTGCTTTGTGATTTGCAGATTGTGATGTGCATCCCACGTTTGTCGTGCGGGGGAGTATTAGAGATATGTCGGGCCGGAAGATGTGTATCTTACGGATCAAGATTGTGAAGTCCATGAAACCCATGAAGACCGTCAAAGATAAAAGGAGAGACTTGAAGAACAAGTTAATCTCAAGATATTCTTAAGATATTAACATTATCGTTTAGAAAAGTTATCATTATCTAATATTAACATTATGTTAATGTTATTACTATATATATGCATCTTGTATTCTCTGATCAAACAACACAATAATATATCATATTATATTCTATTTACAGTTTCTGAAAAGTTTTGAATATTCTAAGCGTCACAGTATGTGTCGAGGCCCAAAGAATGGCCCGTTAGTATTTTTGGTGGAGGTAATTCTCATCCCATAAGTTTTTTACAGTTAAAAGTACTATGAAGTTCATTATTTATCACACATGACCATCATTATGAGTTATATTTGTGACTAATGATACTTTATACTAAATAGGGAGTGTAGGGAGGGGACCATAACACGTAGTAAATTGCATGTCTAGTTTTATTACATTTATACTTAGCCAGTTTTGAATTAATTTTTTTTTTGGGAGAAAAGGCAATGAGTGTGTGTGTGGTTCATGCGGACATAGCCATCCTTTTCATGTTCATTTTTTCTTTCTTTCTCATCGTCACGTTTCATTGTCTATCTAGCCGTCAAAAATATTCAATCTATTGTGGTCCCGTTTCACGTCCCAACGTCCTTTTATGTTTGTTAACAAGACCATTTACACTCATCTCCATGTTCTCTCAAATTGTAGTATGTTTTCTGGTTACAACAACAACGTTGGAATCAAAGAAAATCAAAGTTAAAACATGTGGAAGAGAAAAGAGTAAGTAATGATCTAATCTCACTCTCACCTAATCTATGGTGTCAGTGGTGGTCATAATAACATTGGAGCTGTAGTCTAACATTAAAAAGGACCAGGAATCTTTGAAGCATGGTCATTTTCTGATATGAATGATTTTTTATTAACCTTTCCTTAAAACACCCATTTAACCTCATAATGACTCTATTAACCTACTCTCAATCCCCAAGCTTACTAGCACAAGGTTGTTAATATCACTATTTGAATTATAGATTTCCATTTACATCTTGTCTTGTAAAAGCTTACGTGTAATTCATTCACAATGTCTAAAACACTTTTATTTGGTGATTATATACACACTCAAAAATTATTTAATAGTAAAAATAGTTTTTTCTGAGAGAGGAAATCATTTCCTGTGAAAAGAATAAAAAAGCAGTAAAAAAAGGGGTGACAAGATATCACATGTAACAGTATTTATATCAATCACACGCATCCTCTCTGACTCCGAAAGAAGTAAATATTCATTGAGATATATTACCCATTGCAGTAAATAAAAATCTTTGAGCTTGGTTGGGAAAAAGAAAAAGTCAGAGTTAACTCGTAACCTTTGTCGGGAGAGAGTAATAATAAAAGGCTTTTGAAACCAAATGACTTAATCATTCGATAAACATTTGTACCACCCTCAAAGAAAGATCCAACATTTTTAAGGATAAAGCCACTGTTAATCCGAAGAAAGATAGGAACAAACATAGACGACGACTTGAGAGTGTCGAGACAAGAAACTGTAGGCTCCAACAAGAAGACAACACAACACATCCCCCATTAAAATCCGACATTCCCCCGTCTGAAGAAAGAAGAAGAAGACAATTCTCTCCATTTTAAGCAGCTTCTCTGAGTCGGCTAAAATCTGTGGAGAGATGGAGAGAGAGTGTGAAGAAGGAGGAGACATTGAGAAAAAGCTTAGACGAAGTTTCTTGGTAGGTAATTACAGTAAAAGAGCCGGTCCTTCTACTCCTCCACCCACGTGGCGTCTCGGAGCTCCCTCCGGCAAAGAGTTCTTGGTGGATTCGGAGGTTTCCGTCAGGAAACTGTGCGCAGAGCTGTGGGAAACCGAACATTTCCGGCCTCCGGTTGGTCTACGACGGTGTCGACGACGACGTGATTCAGATGTGGAATCACCTTCTGATCATCAGGTGAACACTTTTTCTTAACAATTCGCTTGAAGGGTTTTGATCTTCTTAGTGGGTGAGTCTAAAGTTTTGATCTTTACGGTGAATCTAGAATAAACATTCCACCGGAAAATTCTTGTGCTCTGTAAAGTTGTGATCTTTGTGATGGGATCTTACTAGACTAGAACTCATGTGTTGTGTGTGTTTTAATTTGCAGCCACCGAGTAGAGGTAGCTTAAGGAGGAGACAAATTGAGTCTACTAATGATCATAGACATGGTGACTTGTTGCAACCAATCACTCCTTCAAGTTCCAGCAACCATTCGTTGGAGGTAAGAAAAAAAAAGACTTGTTTTTTTAATTTTATTTTAAGTCTTGTTTTTTTTAAGTGTGTGTTTGGTTTAATGTTATTTGTAGGTTGTGAAACGTAAGCCCGCGTTTAGTCAGACCGGTTCTTCGATGGTTGTTAAGTCTGCTAGCTATGGTTTAGGTTCTTCCACGAAGCTTCTCAAGGTGCTAAACCGGATATGGAGTCTGGAAGAACAGAACACTGCTAACACCTCTTTGGTCAAAGCTCTAAAGATGGAGTTGGATGAATGTAGAGCCGAGATCAAGGAGGTGCAGCATCGGGAGAAGCAGAGCCATAGAAGAGTATGTAAGGAGGAAGAAGAGATGAAGGATGTGTTTCGATCGATGAAGAAGGAGTTGGAGGAAGAGAGGGAAGTTAGGAAGAAGGCAGAGAGTCTGCACAGGAAGCTAACACGAGAGCTTTGCGAAGCAAAGCAATGTTTAACAAAAGCGTTGAGAGATCTCGAGAACGAGAGAAAAGAACGTGTTGTGGTGGAAGATCTCTGCGGTGAGTTTGCTAAAACGGTTAAAGATTATGAAGATAAGGAGAGGGGGAGAAGATCACATTCGAGTCAAGATGATATGCATCAAAGGGTTTGCTTGAAAGAACTCGAAGAAGGACTCAAAAGGCGATCGAGAAGAGATAACAAGTTGCAGCTTAAGAGGACTGATCAAGTTCTTAATCTATCTATGTCTTCTGAGGGAGACAAGATTCATCCAGAGATTGGTACTCCAAGGAAGGTTGTTGATGATCATGAGAGTAGAACTTTCTCGAAGAATGTGATGGTGAGAGAGGAGAGTCGTAGTCTGAAGGATAAGCTGATGGAAGCTCGTGTAGAGAGTCGACGTTTACGTTCTTTGAAGTCGACACCGAGTCGTCAGGTTCAAGCCATTTGATTAGAAAGTCTTGTCTTAATGCTTTGCTAAAATTTGTATTTGATAATTAAACATAGGGGGTTAACTGTGTGCTAATCGTTATGGATTCTGTTAATTATTCGTTATAAATGGTGGTAAATAGACAAGTCGAAGAATGTGTCGGTAATTGCGTTTGCAGACAAGGGCCCATACTCTCGTCTTTCTCTCGTTTATTTCCGTATATTGAAAGAGAATCTTAAGCAGCAAGATTAATGTTAAGACTCAAATTAATGACAATATCTACTGCCATTTTCTTTCTTACTATGGTTTTCTATTTTTATAACATTGTTTCCATATCCGTCCTTTTGAAGTAGAACTAGGGTTTTGGCTACTTCATCTATATAAACCACTTCAAATCATCTTCTTCTAATTCATATCATTAGCTCTTTTTATTTAGTCTTTTCGTTTTTGTTTCACTATATTTTTGTACTATAGTTTTTAGTTTTTAAAGTGTAATGAAAGGAGCTCCCTTCGTCCAAAACGAAGAGGACAAGATTTAAGGAATTAGAAACAGAAAATCTAATTGTTCATGGATTCCTTCATTAAGTGCTTGAACAATGAGCACTTTAGTGGGTTTGCATGGCCTCTTAGATCTTCTCTGTTTCTCAACGTTTATATATATCCTTCTCTTCTCTTCGTTTGGATTGAAGGGAGCTCCTTTTCTTTTTCTCTTGTTTCTATACACTTTTGTATATTATTATATGTATGCATATTGTGCTTTTGAAAAGTTTTATGCTCACGTAACTGTTCTTGTATTATTGTATATATATGTTTAACTATAAAGAATATTTTTAGTATAATTTCTGTAACTATATATTCATCCAGCCTTCTTCTTGATTCAGCAACGTGGGGTTATATAATGATTCCTTGTTTCGATTTGATGTGTTTAATTTGTAGGTCTCTGTGGTTGATGCTTGCATTGAAGCGTCATTGATGTTGCTTAATATGGGAAGAGGTCGTGGGCCAGTTTCAATGAGTATATGATATCAATGCTGTTTATTGGGATTTCAATTAAATTAATTATACTAGCAATGTCTTAATGTACGTTTTTTTATTTACAATGATATTTTATCATGCAACCTTGGCCTGTATTCATTTGGTTCAGTCTGGTCTAGTTAAGTTGTAAACTACATTTTCTTATACATGAACATAAGCAAATTGTGTTTATGTTCTATTAAATTAGTTAATATTGTTTGTTTAAAAACATATATTGTCAAGTGTTTTATAAATTATAGTTGGTTTGATTGTAATACATACATTAGTTCAAATGGTTACCTCTAGTTGTCATGTACCACGAAGTGTAAAACGGATAGAATAGTCAAAATTGTGTCCGTGACATCCAATTAACCTATGATGATAGTTGCATGGTCAAGCTTTCAATGTTCAATCGGTCAAAGTCTAATTAACAAAGTCCGTAAATGGTTGAACTAGTTAAATAAAGAAACTCCAGAACAGACTTTTGATTCCAAAAGTTCCCAACAAATACTAAACGAGTATTAGGCATGGCCGTTGGTTGAACGAGTTGTCTTATTACAAAAGTCGACGCTTTCCAACCAATTACAAATCCTAATTTTGCCTTTTACCAAAGCAACAACACAAATACAACCAAACTTTTCTTATTTCTTATACACACAAATACAAAGTAAATACTAAACCTCCCCCCCACCAAAAAGTAATAATAATAATTGATTTCTATAAACTATTTTGGATAATTTACTTAAATTTCTTATGAAACTTTTTTGTGTAAAATTTTGTTTCTAATTTTATTAGACAAAACCATTTTTTTGGACAAAATAAAAATGAAAAGATACGTTAAAGTTTGTTTCAGAAATTGCAATGCCTAAGAAAATTAAAAGTAAGAGTATTAGAACTGTACTAAACATGATTATGTAAAAGTTTTATTTCTTTAACTAAATTCTTCAAATAATACAAACCATAATAATTATTAAATTAAAACATATCAACATTAAATTAAAGCGACCGAATCTGTTTGCCGCGCTAACTAACAAAACCTTTAATTAGACACATCCATTTATCATAGTATTACGCTACCGACCTGTATAACCGTAACCGTTCAACTTTCTGTCTCCAATTAAAAAAAAAAAACATTTCTTTAGGGTTTTTGTTTGTTCGTTATTTCGTTCCTCTTTCAAAATCCAATTTCGAATCCTTCTCTTTTCCCCATTCAATTCTGTTCGATTTTTCGCCGGAGAGAGGGATTCGAAAAAAGGGGAAAGATGAGAGGTTCCTCCAACGACGCCGATCTATTCGACCCGAAGACGGAGATGGATTCCAATTTCTCTCGCCACCACGGCTCTTCCTCCTCCTCTTCCTCCTCCGAAGGCGATTTCGGATTCGCCTTCAACGATAGCAACTTCTCCGACCGTTTGCTCCGGATCGAGATCATGGGTGGGGCGTCCGATTCCAGGTCCGATATCGGCGAAGGAGGGTGCACGAGTATCGCCGATTGGGCTCGTCATCGCAAGAGGAGAAGAGAAGACAATAACAACAACAAGAAGGATAATGTTGGTACGTAATCGATCGAACCGGTTTAAATCTCGATTGATTGGTTTAGGGATTTTGATTTTCTCCTATGAGTTTTGTCTGTGTAAGAAAATTAACATGTTTTGTTTCTGATTGGTTTAGGGATTTTGGTTTAGGGATTGAACCGGTTATAATCTTATTTTTTTTTGTTTCTGATTGGTTTAGGGATTTTGATTTCTCCTATGAGTTTTGTCTGTAAGAAAATTTAACATGTGTTTGCATTTCCTGTTGTGGTTTCAGAGATTGTGGCATGTCCTGAAGAGCAGATTATAACGGATAATAACCAACCTGATATGGATGGTGATAATCTTGATGAAGATGGAGAGGCTATGGTGGAAGAGGAGACTCTCTCAGGTTTCTTGAGTTTTGCATTTTAAGGCTGTTTCGTTAGGGAAACTTGTGTAAAACGTTGTAGGTTTTCTTTTTTTATAGGTGATGACGATGCATCTAGTGAGCCGAATTGGGGAATGGACCATACTACTGTTGTTAATGTTAAGGAACTGCATATTAGCTCTCCTATCTTGGCTGCTAAAAGCCCTTTCTTCTACAAGGTTTCTTCTGTTATAGCCTTATTGGTTTGTTCCTGTTTATGTCACATGTAACACTATCCTTTACTTCTTGTTGTTGTAGCTGTTCTCTAATGGAATGAGGGAATCAGAACAAAGACATGTAACCCTTCGAATTAGTGCCCAGGGTACGGCCACATTTCATGTTCATTGGCTTCTTTTGGTTTATTATCAATTGATTAGTGCACAAGGTTTTGCAATGTTGAGTTTTCATGCTCTGTTTATTTATGGCAGAGGAAGGTGCTTTGATGGAGCTTTTGAACTTTGTGTACAGCAACTCTCTAACTGTCACGACAGCACCTGCTTTGTTAGATGTTCTCATGGCTGCTGACAAGTTTGAGGTCGCTTCCTGCATGAGGTATTGTAGTAGGCTTCTCCGCAATATGCCTATGACCCCCGAATCCGCTTTGCTCTATCTCGAGCTTCCTTCTAGTGTTTTAATGGCTGAAGCTGTCCAGCCTCTAACTGATGCGGCAAAACAGTTCCTTGCCTCGCGCTTCAAGGATATCACCAAGTAAGCAGAGACTCTAATGGTTTGAGGAAATGCATTTGTGAAATCTTGTATTCATGCGTTTACCGATACAGGTTTCAGGAGGAGGTTATGGCCTTACCGTTGGCTGGAATCGAAGCGATACTATCGAGCGACGATCTCCAAATTGCTTCTGAGGATGCTGTTTACGACTTTGTGTTGAAATGGGCGAGAGGACAGTACAGTTCGTTAGAAGACCGTAGAGAGATTCTTGGTTCACGCCTTGCTCTTTACATACGCTTCCCGTACATGACGTGCAGAAAACTCAAAAAGGTGCTAACCTGCAGCGACTTTGACCATGAAGTAGCGACCAAGCAGGTCCTAGAAGCGCTCTTCTTCAAAGCAGAAGCCCCGCACAGGCAACGCATTCTAGCCTTGGAAGGATCGGACTCGATGAACCGCCGTTTCATAGAGAGGGCTTACAAATACAGACCCGTGAAAGTCGTCGAGTTCGAGCTTCCTCGTCCGCAGTGTGTAGTGTACCTGGACTTGAAGCGAGAGGAATGCACAGGACTGTTCCCTTCGGGGAGAGTCTACTCTCAGGCCTTTCATTTAGGAGGTCAGGGCTTCTTCCTCTCGGCGCATTGTAACATGGACCAGCAGAGCTCGTTCCACTGCTTCGGGCTGTTCCTTGGGATGCAAGAGAAAGGAGCTGTGAGCTTTGGTGTGGACTACGAGTTCGCGGCCAGAGAGAAACCTTCGCAGGATTACGCATGCAAATACAAAGGGAACTACACGTTCACTGGTGGCAAAGCTGTTGGTTACAGGAACCTCTTCGGGATTCCTTGGACTTCGTTTATCGCTGAGGACAGTCAATACTTCATCAATGGCATTCTCCATCTCCGAGCTGAGCTCACTATTAAACGATCAACAGAGCTTCACTGATCAGCATCTCTCTACTCCCTCTCTCTCCTCTCCATATATTATATAAGCAATGTTATATCTTCATGTAGAAGCTCTAACCAAGAGTGTCTTTTGTAATTGCCTACGGAGCAGTAAAAAGTAAGGATTAAAAAACAGTGCGCACGCTGTAAATTTGATTGGAAGTTAACTTTTCTACTAGTTTCACGCTGTTTATTTTCTTTACCTTTAGCCATAGTTTCTGAGCCTTTACTTGGGCTTAACATATGAAAATGGGCCTATAATATTGGTTTTACGACGATCACTTTGTAAGACCACCATGTCTCGAAGATAAGCTTATTGCTTGGTGTGAGCATTCATTAAGGCTTTGAGATGTTCAAACAATGCGGCTAGAGTGAGTGGTACGTTTAAGGAATAAGTGAAAAGCGTTGAGGGTAATATCGAAAAATTGAAAGATTATTCGAGTCCTCGTCACATGCGGGCCCATATAAATGCGTAAGACTATCTTGCTTACCAGACGGACACGTCATTTTGTCGGGAAGACGTTTGGACCGTCGATTTAAATCTCTTTTTTCTGACTTCGACCCCACACGTAGCAATAATAAAATCCTTTTTTCTCCATTACATTATTGATCGCCCACGTCAGATGATTCGAGTTATATATACACACGTTTTATTCTTACTCGAGGCGGCGTTAAAGCTGCACCACCGTCGATTTTCAGAACTGAATGAACGAGCTGGATTCGACACTGACGTGGTCTTTGCCTTCGCTTACGTCATCGAGAACCTCAGTAGAGTTATACTACTAGTATTAATTTATACAAGTTTAATAGTCCAGACAATATTTTCTACATTGTCGAATCAGTAACCGACACGTTGGTACATCCATGTGAGTCGCATTTCGTAATGTAGGGACCACTTGGTGGACAGAAGCTCGTTTACGCCAACGCAAAAGCCTCGTTGGCCCATTTAAACCTCTAGATGCCAATATTGAACTGGCGTGGCTTGTTTTCCATCCGTCGGATCGTTAGTATATCCCAGCCGTTGGATTCGAAGCAGCTGTCGGAATCGTGGGTCCTAGTGTCTTCTTTTGTTTTATAATTAAAGAAGGCTTAGAAAATTCATCTTCCATGATGGCAAAAACGTGGCCATACACGTTGGTCGTATTGTGGCACCTTTGGAAAGATTTGAATCGGTGGGTTTAGATGAACGGTCGAGATGTTGAGTTGGGTGGACAGGAAGTGCTCTCCGCGTCGGAGATGCTAAATAGTCAAAGGTCTTGTCTTTGCGTGTATTTACCACCATGTCCTTTCCGGATCTAAAAAGAAAAATTAGTTGACGGATTTGAAGATGATTTATACACTGTGGTAAAATGTCGAATTATCAAATCCATTTTTTAACTTAAAATGAATAAAGGGATTAAAATTAATTAAACAGACGGACCACGTAAGTCACATGACTTGATTGCGTAGAGCGACTAAGAATCGAACACGTGTACGGTAAAGATGAGAAGAGAAGAGAAACACAAATGGCTGGCACGAAAGTCGATGAGCCAACTCATCAAACACCACCGTAGTTTACGCTGTATTATATTCTCATGACACGTGTATGATGACGTGGTCATCGTCTTGGCGCTCCGTTTTTTCTCTCTCCCTCTCTCGTCTTCCTCCTTCAAAAAAAACTGAACTCTTTTTCGCTCTGTTTTTTTTTCTAGAGAGAGAGAGAGATTGAAAATGCGTTAAATTTCTCTTTAGGTGTAAAGTTTCTGGATTTGGATTTCCGAGCTAGCTAGCAAGTCCGTTTCGTATTATTGGAGGTAATTTGCATAAATTAGACGTATTAGAGATTCATCATTCATTGTTTTTCTTTAGTTTTTTGGTGTATGATTCATAGCATTCGTGAAAGTTTTTTTTGCTTTTATGCTCTGTTCTTATAGGTTTTCATTGTTTTTCTTTTGTAAATTCAATTACAAGTTTTGGTCTTTGAATTTAAACATTAAATAGCAAAAGGGATGGTAAGAACAGAGTCTTTCTTTTTTTTTTGGTGCATGTGATATGTTTTCCAGGGGTAGGATTGTCCGTTAGTGTCCACTTTGTTGATTCCCTTTGTCTTCCTGAAAGCTTTCTGAACAAACAACGGAAGGTAGAAAGACGTTTCTGCCCCTATTGGCTTTCTCAGACAACAACTTTGTTTGTTTTTGGCAGAAAGAGAGACTATTGTTGTTAAGTGTGTGTGGAACGTTAAAAACCATGGGAAAGAGCGAGGAATCAAAGGTTACCAAATCAGACAACAAACCATCTTCACCTGCGGTATATATTGATCAAGTTTCAGACCATAGAAGTCAACAGTGTTCTTGTAATAGAGTGAAAAATTAATGTTATTGTTTCTTGATAGGATCAAACAAATGTTCATGTCTACCCTGATTGGGCCGCTATGCAGGTTAGTCTTTTTTTTTATATTCTTTACTCTCTAACCGGTTTATGTAATAGTTACCACGCTGATGATGATCCATGGGGGTTATGGTACCATGCTAGGCTTATTATGGTCCAAGAGTAGCAATGCCTCCTTATTACAACTCAGCTATGGCTGCATCTGGTCACCCTCCTCCTCCATACATGTGGAATCCACAGGTATTATAAGTCAACCCAAAGACTTTTTTTTTCTCCATGCAAGGATATATATGGAAGACAATTCATTGGTGTTTTTTTTTTTTGGGTATTGAATATTTTTAGCATATGATGTCACCATATGGAACACCGTATGCAACGGTTTACCCTCATGGAGGTGGAGTTTACGCTCATCCTGGATTCCCCATGGTAAATAACTCAGGCTGCTATAACAATCATCTCTAACCTTTTATCTGTAAGTGAAGTGATTGACTTCATATTTTTGCTAACAGGGGTCACAGCCTCAAGGTCAAAAGGGTGCACCTTTAACAACTGTAAGTAGTGTAGCTAGTTTTCATTTCATCAAGGATTATGTAATGATTTTGCTCACTGTTTTATGGGTTTTCATTGTAAATTGGGCAGCCGGGGACGCCTTTGAACATAGACACTCCTAGTAAATCTACAGGGAATACAGAAAATGGACTGATGAAGAAGCTGAAAGAATTTGATGGACTTGCTATGTCTCTAGGCAATGGGAATCCTACTGAAAATAATGCTGATGAACGTAAACGCTCACGGAGCAGCTCAGAAAATGAAGGTTCAACTGATGGAAGTGATGGGAATACGACTGGGGTAATGACAGACTCTCGTAGTCTCATCTATCCTTTGTTTTCATACAACCAAAACCTCAAATGGTCTAAAGCGTAAACCTTTTTTGCATGTTCTTAGGCTGATGAACCGAAACTTAAAAGAAGCCGAGAGGGAACTCCAACCAAAGGTATTAGCATTAGCCTTATGCATGTCCAAAGAGAAAGATCTAGTGTTTGAATGATGGTTTTTATTGGATTTTTTTTTTTTTTTTGTGTCTGTGTAGATGAGAAGAAACATTTGGTTCAGTCAAGCTCATTTCGGTCTGTTTCTCAGTCAAGTGGTGAAAACTGCGTAAAACCTAGTGTTCAAGGAGGTGGAGCTATAGTCTCTGCTGCTGGTGTAAGTGCAAATTCCAACCCAATCATGTCACAATCTTTAGCCATGGTTCCTCCTGAAACTTGGCTTCAGGTACCCTTAGTGACCTTATTTTACTGGTAGATAGTTTGTTACATCTTAACCTGACTAGTTATCTGTTTTTGTTGTCTAGAACGAGAGAGAACTGAAACGGGAGAGAAGAAAACAGTCTAATAGAGAATCTGCTAGAAGGTCAAGATTAAGGAAACAGGTTTGGTTATAAAATAGAAAGCCAAACTCTATTTTTTATATTCTTTTTCTTGGAGTGAATCTCACTCACCAGGCGTTTTCCCCTGTTTTCAAGGCTGAGACTGAAGAACTAGCTAGGAAAGTTGAAGCCCTGACAGCCGAAAACATGGCGTTAAGATCTGAACTTAACCAACTCAGTGAGAAATCTGATAAACTAAGAGGAGCCAATGCAACCTTACTGGTAAGTAAACATTGACTAACCAATAATATGATCCTTTTTCACGGTGCAACGTATCATTTTCTTGAAAATGGCTGTTTTCTTATTTGTTGGGTTGCAGGACAAGCTGAAAAGTTCAGAACCGGAAAAGAGAGTTAAGAACTCAGGAACTGGAGATAACAACAAGAGCAAGAACCAAGGGGACAGTGAGTCTAACTCTACCAGCAAACTGCATCAACTGCTTGACACTAAGCCTCGAGCTGATGGTGTAGCTGCTCGCTAATCGTAACACTCTGTGTGTCGACTTCTACTTTAATTTGTCAACTAAAACAAAAGAAAAACAAGTGTTGCTAATTCAAGAATACTTGTTAGATAGTATAGAGGAGATGGATGATTTGATCTATATAGATTTTCAGAGAGAGAGAGAGGGTGTTGTTAATATAGAGAGGCTTTATTTTTATATATGGCTTCCTTACTTTGTTGCATTTTAGTTAGTAGAGAGACCTGATGTAGTAGTATGTATGAGAGACATCTCTCAGATCTGTGTTTGTTGCTTCGCGTAAGCTCTGTTTTGCAACGGAAAGGTGTCACTGTACAATCAAACTTTTTTTTTTCTCTTCTTTTTCACTATGTATGTTCAGTGTTAGTTACAGCTGTTGCATCTTCACCGCCTCCAAGTAAAACATAAAAGAGACATGATAAGAAAAAGAAACAAAGATAATAACCTAACGACTTGTTGACTTCTCCATTTTAATGAAGCGTATTAGTACAAACATGGTTGAGAAGTGGAGACAAGGGAGTCCCAGT
Organism: Brassica nigra; assembly: GCA_016432835.1. NCBI lineage: Eukaryota > Viridiplantae > Streptophyta > Magnoliopsida > Brassicales > Brassicaceae > Brassica > Brassica nigra. Next base: position 62,910,994 of record CM028246.1, read on the forward strand.
AGTGGAGACAAGGGAGTCCCATGTCTCACAGCTGAAAAACACTACAGGGAAATAATACTTTTATGCATAAACTTAGATGAAAGACGTGCATTTACAATGGTGATACTACTGAGCTTATATAATACTCAAAATAAAAGAAATAAACAGAAATCTTGCAACATAATGAAAACTAGCTGTTTGGGGAATTTGGCTGGATATAAGGGATTCTTTTGAGTCTTGATAGCTTGGGCATGAATTGATGACGCCTGGGAATGTCCTCGTTCTCTGAATGTATCTTCAAAGCTCCACAGAATGATGGAAAGAGCCGTTGGAGATCTTTAACAGAATTGCTACTTGAACCCAAATAAGGTAAAGTGCTCCATCTTCTTCTCCTTTTGATCCTCTGCGTTTTGAGTGCTCACATTACTGTCTTCAGGCTCCTCTGGTAAGTGTAGAATGTCTCCTGGTCGCCATATATTGATTTGGTAATGATCAAAACAAATTATTGTCCAACTTTCCACATTTAGCTCCGGTTTAATTTGATTGTATTCGTCAAGGATCCGCCTGATCCAGTGTGTGCTGGTGATTCTTAGACCATCTCCAATGGAACACTATTTTCTCCTCTATAATTCACTCTATTTTAGAGTCACTCTATTATAGAGTTAACCATTGGAGCAAAATCAATTCTATAATAGAGTTACTCTAAAATAGAGTGAATTATAGAAAAGGAAATAGTGGTCCATTGGAGATGCCCTTAATAAGGCAAATCGGATTACTTTTGACTTGTAAATGACTTTTTTTTTACTTTGTGTCTGTGTAGATGAGAAGAAACATTTGGTTCAGTCAAGCTCGTTTCGGTTTGTTTCTCAGTCAAGTGGTGATAACTGATTTTCAGAAAATATAATTTGGCTATTCGGATACTTTTTGGATTTTCGAATCTGATTTTGGATAAATATTTAGGTATTTTTGCGAAAATTATGGATACTTTTAGGTATTGGAATTATAGATCTAGTATATATAAAATCTAAAAGTATTATGTTTGTGGTCTACTTGTTAACTAACGTTGTGGTTTTAATATTGTAAGATAGAGATAGCGAGTCAGTCAATTCAATTCAATTAAAAAAGAAACCGGTCGGTTTATATCCCATAAGCCTGAAACCGGTAATATAATTGAGCCGGTTATCTCCATAAATAGAAATAGATAAACACCGAGCGAGGCCGGTCTCGTTTCTCTGCGTCTCCTCCTCGCTTGAGCAGTGTTCTTGTCTCTGATAGAGAGATAGAAATGGAGTATAATAACGAGAACGAAAAGGATCCGAATTACATGGAAGAGTATGACGATGAGGAGATCACCCAGGAAGACGCTTGGGCGGTTATCTCTGCGTATTTCGAAGAGAAAGGTCTCGTCCGTCAGCAGCTCGATTCGTTCGATGAGTTTATTCAGAATACTATGCAGGAAATCGTTGATGAGTCCGCTGATATCGAGATCCGACCTGAATCCCAGCACAATCCTGGCCACCAATCTGATTTCACCGAGGTTTATTTTTTTATTTTTTTATTTTTTTTTTTGTGTTTTATCGTGTTTGTGTTGCAATTAGGGTTTTGAGTATTGCTTGAAGTAAATGTGTTTGGTATCTTAATTTGATGTATGATTTTTTTTTTTTTAAGTTCTTTTTGTTTGCCCTTCTCTCATGTAGTAGCTGATCTCATTGATTGAACTTTAATTTTTTCTCCCTGCAGACAATCTACAAGATTAGTTTTGGACAGATTTATCTGAGTAAACCAATGATGACGGAATCTGATGGTGAGACTGCCACCTTGTTCCCTAAGGCTGCAAGGTTGAGAAACCTCACGTACTCGGCTCCTTTGTATGTTGACGTAAGTAAGAGAGTTATAAAGAAAGGGCATGATGGTGAGGAAGTCACGGAGACACAGGATTTTACCAAAGTTTTCATTGGAAAGGTTCCTGAACTTCCTTCCTGCATCTATTATATACATGTTTTCTTCTTATTTGATGATTTTTTCTCTCCTCCTAGGTTCCCATCATGCTCCGGTCTAGTTACTGTACCTTGTTTCAGAACTCGGAGAAAGATTTGACAGAGCTGGGAGAATGCCCTTATGATCAGGGAGGTTACTTCATTATTAATGGGAGTGAAAAGGTTCTGATTGCTCAGGAGAAGATGAGTACCAACCAAGTTTATGTTTTCAAGAAGCGACAGCCAAATAAGTATGCATATATTGGCGAAGTCCGTTCCATGGCCGAGAACCAAAATAGACCTCCAAGCACCATGTTTGTGCGCATGCTTGCTCGTGCTAGTGCCAAAGGGGTAAGAAGCAAGCTCATTATTATTGAATTCCTTCCTCCTCAATATCATCTTTACTTACATTCTCTGGATGCAGGGTTCATCTGGTCAGTATATTCGGTGTACTCTACCATACATCAAAAAAGAAATTCCTATTATCATAGTATTTCGTGCCTTGGGATTTGTTGCCGACAAGGACATATTGGAACATATTTGCTATGACTTTGCCGACACTCAGATGATGGAGTTGCTCAGGCCTTCCTTGGAAGAGGCTTTCGTTATTCAAAATCAGCTGGTATCCTCCATTTTGTTTTTCAGTTTTTGTCCTGGCATCTCTGTTGCTTAAGAATTAGTTGATAACCCTTCTTCACATTGCTTCAGGTTGCACTTGACTATATCGGGACACGCGGTACACCCTCTGGTACACCCAAGGAAAAGAGGATAAAGTATGTCATCACTTGAACCATCTGGCTTGGGTGCTATCATCTAATTTATCAACTATTGTGAATGTTTGCTATTGCAATATTATCATTCCAGGTATGCAAGAGATATCCTTCAAAAAGAAATGCTTCCTCATGTAGGAGTTGGGGAGTTTTGTGAGACGAAGAAAGCTTACTATTTTGGGTACGTATTCAGCTCATTCTTGTTGGTTGACATTTGCTCATACTTTCCAATAACCTCCTCAGGTATATCATACACCGGCTGCTACTTTGTGCACTTGGCCGAAGGCCAGAAGATGATAGGGATCATTATGGTAACAAAAGGCTGGATCTTGCTGGTCCTTTACTCGGAGGGCTGTTTAGAATGGTTTGTTTTCCGCTCTGAATCATATGCATTATTGAGAAATTTTTTGAAGTTTATCATTTTAGTGGACCCCTTAACATCTTTTTTAAAATGCAGCTTTTCAGAAAGCTAACGAGGGATGTGAGATCTTATGTTCAGAAGGTCTCATACATAGTTACTCTTTCTTAATTCTGTTTTTTTTTTATAATCCCCTGTTTAGAAGTCTGATTCATGTCGTTCTAACAGTGCGTTGACAATGGCAAAGAAGTCAATCTTCAATTTGCTATCAAGGCTAAAACAATTACCTCTGGCCTGAAATATTCTCTTGCTACTGGGAATTGGGGCCAGGCAAATGCTGCTGGCACAAGAGCTGGAGTCTCTCAGGTTAGGATATTTATTTCTTCCTTTTTCAGCTCAGATTACTCCCTTAACAGCACATGGTTCCGGTTCTAAAAAGTCTTTAACTTACACCAGGTTTTAAATCGGTTAACATATGCTTCCACTTTGTCACATTTGAGGCGTCTCAATTCTCCTATTGGGCGTGAAGGTAAGGGGCCTCGCTCTTTTCCTCCGCTTATATGCCGTGTCACTTTATCTGTTAGTACAGTTCCTGTACTTTAGCCATGGTTCAGTTTATTTATTCACATCCTTGCAAGTTAGATTGCCTTGTAGCTCTGGTTTTCCAATTGAATGCTAATCGGGTATAAGTATTATACGGCAGGAAAATTGGCGAAACCAAGACAACTGCACAACTCACAGTGGGGTATGATGTGCCCTGCTGAAACACCTGAAGGACAGGTATAATTGTTGCATTTTTAAAAGAAATAAGAATGTTTAGGGTTTCAGTTACTTCCATTGCTTATTGTGGCTTTGATTTTCCAGGCTTGTGGTCTAGTGAAAAACCTGGCGCTCATGGTCTACATAACAGTTGGTTCAGCTGCTTATCCCATCTTGGAATTTTTGGAAGAATGGGGAACTGAGAATTTTGAGGTCTGTAGCATTTCATAGTTAGTTTCTTACTCAATCTCTGTCATTCTGTTCCGGGTGGTTTACTCAAGGTCTTAACTTTTGATTGCAGGAAATCTCTCCATCAGTTATTCTCAAAGCCACAAAAATATTTGTCAATGGAATGTGGGTTGGAGTTCATCGAGATCCTGACATGTTGGTGAAAACCTTGAGACGTTTGAGAAGAAGGGTAAGCATGCAACTTCTTTGACGTTTGCCAATATTTTAGTCGTTTTTGTAGAGGTGACATATTACGTTTCCTCTTGCAGGTTGATGTTAACACTGAAGTTAGCGTTGTTAGAGATATTCGTCTGAAAGAGCTCCGGATATATACTGATTATGGTCGTTGTAGTCGTCCCTTGTTTATTGTGGATAACCAGAGGCTGGTAATAAAGAAGAAAGATATCTATATGCTGCAAGAAAGAGTAAACTTCTGGGCTAATCTGTTCTCGAGTAGCTTTTTGTTAATAACGTCATTGTACCAATATTTGTTTTCATAACCCAGGAAAGTGCAGAAGAAGATGGTTGGCATCATCTTGTTGCAAAAGGTTTTATAGAATACATAGACACACAGGAAGAGGAGACGACTATGATATCCATGACTATCAATGTGAGTAATAGAACGCCTTAAGGTTGAGTTGAAGATTCACTTTTTGGGCCACTATTTTTGCACAGAAAACTCATTCCTAATTTTGTTTCAGGATCTTGTTCAAGCTAGACTCCGTCCCGATGAGGCATATTCTGAGACTTACACACATTGTGAGATTCACCCTTCTTTGATATTGGGCGTCTGTGCTTCCATTATACCATTCCCCGACCATAATCAGGTTCTCTCTCTCTCTCTCTCTCTCTCTCTCTCTCTCTAATCTACTTGTCTATGGTTATGTAAATTCAAACTTATGCTAACTGCTGCGACTCGTGGACTTCTTTTCTGTTTGATGATTTTTAGTCACCCCGTAATACATATCAATCTGCTATGGGAAAACAAGCTATGGGGATATATGTCACCAACTACCAGTTTCGCATGGTATGTTCTAAGCTCTTCATTTGTAGCACCTACATATGCTATAATGATACTCTTTTTATCATATTTTTTATTTTTTCTGTGTCAATCAGGATACCTTAGCGTATGTTCTCTATTACCCTCAAAAGCCTCTGGTCACCACAAGAGCTATGGAGCATCTTCACTTTAGGCAACTTCCAGCAGGAATTGTGAGTCATTTTGCCTGAAGTCTTTCAGAATCCAGCTTGTTTCTACTATGAGTTCTCTCTCAAATGTTGTTTTTCTCGTCTTGTGTAGAATGCTATTGTTGCCATTTCTTGCTATTCTGGATATAATCAGGAAGATTCTGTCATCATGAACCAGTCTTCAATAGACCGTGGTTTCTTTAGATCCTTGTTCTTCCGGTCTTACAGGTGAGTATGCCAATACATGTGGCCATTTTCCTTGGGTCTGACCAATTATTTATACTGCAACCTTTCTGCGGGCAGAGATGAGGAGAAAAAAATGGGGACGCTTGTCAAAGAACACTTTGGGCGACCAGATAGAGCAGTTACAATGGCAAGACATAATTTGGCACCTGGTGTTCATTCTTTCTGTGGTGCTTATTGTTAGGTGGAGTATAACACTTCAGTGTTTCTGGTGCAGGGTATGCGGCACGGGTCTTATGAGAAGCTGGACGATGATGGCCTTGCACCTCCTGTAAGTAATAAAAATTTTGTTGTTACTTTAGTTAGTTATATATCTTGATTTGATAATACAATTTGTCTTTTCTTTCTTTCGGGTATAGGGTACTAGAGTTTCAGGTGAAGATGTAATCATTGGGAAAACCACTCCAATATCTCAAGATGAGGATCAAGGACAATCATCACGATACACTAGACGCGATCACAGTATAAGCTTGCGACATAGTGAAACTGGAATGGTGGATCAGGTAACTTTTGATATTTCCTTGCAGTTACTCAACTATGGATACTAAACATATCTTGTTTGAACATAAAGCTAAAAGTTCCCTGTTCGTATTAACTTTTTGTAGGTTTTATTGACCACAAATGCGGATGGTTTGAGGTTTGTGAAAGTGAGGGTTAGATCGGTTCGTGTGCCTCAGATTGGAGACAAATTTAGTAGTAGACATGGTCAGAAGGGAACTGTTGGCATGACCTACACGCAGGAGGACATGCCTTGGACGATTGAAGGCGTTACTCCTGATATTATTGTGAATCCGCATGCTATTCCGTCTCGGATGACAATCGGACAGCTAATTGAGTGCATCATGGGGAAAGTGGCAGCTCACATGGGAAAAGAAGGAGATGCGACTCCTTTTACAGATGTCACGGTAGCTTTACATTTTCCTTGGGCTGCTTGGTTACTTGTGGCTTAGTATTAATTAATATATGACCGTTGTTTGTTGTGTCTTTAGGTGGATAATATAAGCAAAGCTCTACATAAATGTGGGTACCAAATGCGTGGGTTTGAGAGAATGTACAATGGACACACGGGCAGACCACTCACAGCTATGATATTCCTTGGACCAACGTACTACCAAAGGTTGAAGCATATGGTTGATGACAAGATTCACTCTCGTGGACGAGGTCCTGTACAAATCTTAACAAGGCAACCAGCTGAAGGGCGATCCCGTGATGGTGGTCTGCGTTTTGGAGAAATGGAACGTGATTGCATGATTGCACATGGTGCTGCCAACTTTTTGAAAGAGAGGCTGTTTGATCAGAGCGATGCGTATAGGGTACATGTGTGTGAATCCTGTGGTCTCATCGCCATTGCAAATCTGAAGAAGAATTCTTTTGAATGCAGAGGTTGCAAGAACAAAACCGATATTGTTCAGGTAAGTTTCCATATTGTGTTTTGGAATATTTTGGCTTCTTCTTCTTCTTATTGCTCATTTGTTTGATGCCATTTCATCTAAATACTTTTCACAGGTTCACATTCCATATGCGTGCAAACTGCTCTTTCAAGAGCTTATGTCAATGGCGATTGCGCCAAGGATGCTTACCAAAGACCTTAAATCATCTAAAGGCAGAAAGTAAGGAGCTTGCTCTCTAGTTTTTTCGTAAAACACTGTGAGCTTTTCGTCTTCTCTTTTGCCTCCTATCTTTATAACAAAACTAAAATTACGAATTTGTGTATTGTGTTTATTTTTACTTCTGAAATTAGAAACTAGAGAGAGAGATATATGATCAAGCACAACTTTTGTCTTTGGACGTTAATTATTTGTTCCTGCTTTGTCTTAGTCTTGGCCTAAAACATAATATGACATCAACAAGAAAAAGATGATAAGAAACAAGTTCCTGCCACCACAATGCTTCCTTAAAGCACGAACTCGCCCACTGGTTCTAAGCCTCAAGTCATTGACCCTTCTGAAACCACATGCTCAATCTCTTATATGTTGCCTTTTGACATCAACTACGTTTAAAGAAGATATATATTCGTTGTTATAAAGAAGATGATATACTATTGTCTACATTAGAATGGCTAGAGTCGTTGATATAAATTGCCATTTTTAAGAACAAAACTTGGGTTCACCCCTATGGTGAACCTTTAAATTCACCTCTCTTCCCACAACCAATAAAATTGTCGATCAATTCTGTGTAGTGTATGTGTTAGATTGTCTGAAGAACAAAGAAGAATTTTTTTTTTTTTCTGGCAGACATTGGTGGTTTACGTGTGTGTTATAAATAGTAGTAGTAAACTAGCACTATCTTACTGAAAAATCAACCCCGAAAAATAAAATAAAAATCAATCTCATTATATTTTTGTTTTGCATATTTGTCGTATATAAGGATACCGTCTTCTGTATTTCAAATGATACCGCCGTCCAAATCATCTCACCGTTTGTTGGGTTTTAAATGATTTGTCTTTAGCTGGCGTTTACGTACTTTTCGGTTTGCTTCATTGCAATGTACAATATACTCATCAAGATAAACAAGATGCCTGAAAAAATTACAGCCCAACGAACTTTAAATGTGATGGTATAAATTATAAAGGCCCAATATTGATGGCCCATTCGTAAATCATTTTCCCGCAACCCGAAGTACCGACCTAAACCCGAACCAGAAAAACTGAACCCGGATCCAAACCGTTATACAAAAATAACCGAATGGACTTATGAACCTAGTACTTTGGACTTTGGATATAACCGAACCGAACCGAATCCAAAGTAATATCCGAAGAAATCCGAAATTAGTTAAATATGTTAATGTTTTCATATATGTTAAGGTAATTTAGATAGTTTATATTATTCTAAATATTTCCGTAGTCTATGTTATATGTAATTATGAATATATTTTAGTTAATTTAGATAGTTTAACTAATTTTTAATCATAATTGTGAATAATTTACATATTTAAATACTATTTTGTCAAATTTTTAGGTTAAAAAAAATATTTTTGGACGATTTCAGATATTGGTTATAATCCGATTCGAACCGAATCCGGAAGGAACCGAACTAAACCCGATCCGATAATTAGCAAAAACCGAACGGTACTTGTGAGTATAGTACCGAAAATCCGAAAATCCGAATCAATCGAACCGTAACCTATTGGGCAACCGAATGCCCATACCTAACCATGAATCTTTAGCCACACATCAATACATTCCACGTGGAAGAAATGGTTACATTCTGGTATGAACCGTGCCGTGCAAACCTTTATTAAGAATCAACTAAAGTTTTTAGATCAAATTCTCTGCCAGTTGTGAAATTAGAAATTCTTTTAACATGCATTACAAGACAAAGGCTAAAGGCTTATGTAGATTTTCAGCTACAACTTACGGTCTTGGGAATCTTCTAATAGACCCGCTTGACTTGAACAGTTGTTCACATTGTCTTGGTTCTCCTGCTGCTGCTGGAGATAAGCTTGCCATTGATTATTACTATTGACTAAGCTTCTCATCCCACAGCTTTGCAGTCTGATCAGCACTACAATTTTTCAATCTCAGTGACTCTCTTAAGAAAAAAACACAAAGACCATTCAGCTTTGAAAGACTTAAAACATCAGCAAGCACCACCACACTGTGGCCACAGTAGAGTAAGGATATCTATAGAAAAAGATCTCCTAAATATAGATCTTCTTCTTTGGCTTCAAATGCAAGCAAGCCTGATGGTGGGTAAAGAGCAAAAAGAGGGACCACGTCAGCATTTTTTTTTTTTAAAAAACGGCGCGCGTGAGTATCGGTTTCAAACTAATTATCATCCTCACGTCTCCACCTTTCTTTCATTTCCGACAACACATCACATAGTTTCTGTCTCTCTCTCTCTTCCAAAAACTCGAAATCTCTTAGAAACCAAGTTTCCAATCTCTGTTTCTTGATCAAAAAAAAAAGAAAATCGTAAAAAAAAACAGAGATATTCATTCTTGTTTTGATTCGGGTTTTCACGGAGATCGTCCTATCAAAGGAGAGGTGTGAATCAATCAAATAAAATGGCAGATTATCCAATGCCGGTTCTTCAAAAACCACCAGGTTACAGAGATCCAAACATGCCCTCTCCTCAACCTCCTCCTCCTCCACCTCCCGTCGCAGCCACACCACAACAACAACCCATGAGAAAAAACCCCCCGATGCCTTCTTCCTTCCGACCAAAGCGAAAACAACGCGGAAGCTGTTTCAAATCCTGCTGCTGCTGCATCTGCGTCACCATCGTCCTCTTAATCTTCCTCTTCCTAATCGCGACCGCCATCTTCTACCTCTGGTTCGACCCCAAGCTCCCCACTTTCAGCCTCTCCTCCTTCCGCCTCGACGGCTTCAAACTCGCCGACGACCCCGACGGCTCCTCCCTCTCCGCCACCGCCGTGGCCCGCGTCGAGATGAGGAACCCCAACACCAAGCTCGTTTTCTACTACGGAGACACCGCCGTGGACATGAGCATCGGCAACGGAAGCGACGAGACCGGGATGGGGGGCGCGACGATCGAGGGGTTCAGGCAAGGTCCGAAGAACTCGACGAGCGTGAAAGTGGAGACGGCGGTGAAGGACCAGCTCCTCGACAGAGGGCTGGCCAAGAGGCTAGCGTCCAAGTTTCAGAGCAAAGATCTGGTGATTAACGTCGTCGCGAAGACGAGAGTTGGATTAGGTGTCGGCGGGATGAAGATCGGGATGCTCGCCGTTAATTTGAGATGCGGCGGGGTTAGTCTGAACAAGCTTGATACTGATTCGCCTAAATGCATTCTTAACACACTCAAATGGTAAAAGATTTAACAACAATTAATTTTTAAATCGGTTTTTATAATGTTAATTACAAGGAAAGTTTGAATCGTTATGTGTAGTTAATTAGTGAATAAGTGATATGTATACATTGCAGGGTGAATATAAAGTAAGGAGGAAGGAAGACTTCACGGATGATTTGAAAAAGGCGGCAATCTAACGTTCATAAAATATACTTTTTTGTTTCTTTATCCTAGCTTTCTTCTTTTATTTATTTTGAGGTGGTGGAACCTATAGAGTGTTGTGTGTGTCTCACGTAATTTTTGAATGTAATATGTTGTGTGAGGTGTGCTTTGGGATGAAAGCATTATGTAATGTGTTGAATGTATTTCGACAATTCTTTTGTGTATATTTGGGATTTTGTGAAATGGTGGGAATTTGTTGTTTAGCTTAGTCTTTTAATACAAAACTTCTCAGTTACCATCAGACATCATAGGTTAGTGGTTTAAGCGCAAGTGTTTGAGTTGTTATGCCTTTAATTTAAAATTCAGATTTTTTTCTGCAAAGTCACTGATATTAGCACAAACGTCCACTTTGACACAGTTTTTATAGACATATACTTTAAAAGATTGTTTACAAAATTGTTAAAGTTTGTTAAAAGGATTTAAGGTAGAATTGTCACCAGATTTTACAGACATACTGAACATGGTTTTACAATTTTGCATAAGTAAATATTGAAGAATAGTAATGGGCTCGAAGAGATATTTGAGCTGAAATACACTTTCTAAAATTAGAGATAATTGTTGAAAAAATTGTGTTAGTTGGTTTATGCCTTTTTGGAGGTTCATAAAGCAGGGTCCGTAAAATAATTTGGTGGAAATAAACTGGTCATGATGCTAACAGATTGTATTTTATAGACAAGAAGTAAAGGATACAACATTATACCAGTTGATCTTCATTTAACAGGTAGCTTTTGTTAAATTGAAATATGTTGTTGAGTTAATATGTTTATCTTCAACAATTTGTGAATGGTATAATTGCTAACAATTGATAAAAGGAAGTCAAAATTAGTAAACAATTAATTAAGAAATCCCAACAGGAAAAGCCACTCTATCACTTAATCTGTTTTTCCTCCATATGTATCATTTTAGAGATTGAGTTGTATTGTAAAATTTTTATTGTCAACCGGACATAATTAAAATTTTAACATTATATTTTTAAAATGATAAGAGAACCTTATGTTTCACTTGTTGTATCCTAATTGCAGTACATTCTCTCTCTTTTTTGTGCACCTACAGTACATTATCTACTAGTAAAAATTTTAATATTATGTTTTAGAAATAACTAATATTATGTTTTAAATAATTGAGAATATGTACTTTATTTATGATAGAGCAAATGAGAGGATGACGAGTGGCCATATAAAAAAAAAGAATCAAAGAAAGACTGCATCACCGTTCTCTCAAATCAGCTTGGTTGGATAGGTGTTGATTCATATTTATTTTTTTACGTCTATATAATCTTAAAACATCTTAGACTAGTTTTTGTTGAATAATGCTTTTGTTTAACGGTTACATTGATTCCGTTTATTCAAATCAGAACTTTGAACTTTAAACTATTAAAAATGCCATTAAACATCTGTTAGTCACAACACTAGACATTTGTTATACTTCCTCCATTTCATGAAGATAAATATTTTAGAAAAAAAAAGTTTCAAAAATGATATATTATTGTATTTTCAGTGCACTTCTCATCAACTAAATAATGATAATTGTAAACTTTAAAAATTGCATTTAATAAATTTTTACTGGTTTAAAATTGTAGAAAAAATAGATAATCATAAAATATGCATTTAATATGTTTTATTAATCTGTGAAAAAATTAAAACATGTATCAATTTAAAAAAACAAAGAGCATTGTTTTCTTTAAATAATTAATATCTGATATGTAAATCTGCAAATGTAAGTAAGTATAGATTTGTATGCTTATTAATTAATTAGTGAGGATTTTTTCTCCTCAAATATATTAACAAAACACAAAGAAAGATATAGCCGAGACAACAAACAAATAAAAAAGACCATCTCGTTTCCTACCTACACCAACTCATACCTCAAGTATATTAACAAAAAAAAAGACAATAACTATACATGTATCTAACAAACAAAATCTCATGCTTTAGCTAAAATCGTGAACTTCTTTTCTGAACATCCAAATTTGACCATAAACTTAGTGTTAAGTGCCATAATAATATATATAGGAACATAACTATCATTTGAATAAAGTTTTGAAAATTTAAATTCCCTATTTCAACTCCAGTGTTAAAGCTTTTTAAAAAAAAAAAAAAAACTCAAGTGTTAAAGCTGAATATAAATATAATATGGAAATAAAATATTTAGGGCTGCAATCACTTGATCTCCAAGCAAACATATCATAATTTCCTAAAATTAAAATAATCAGAGAGACATTTAAATTATGACGAGATCATAATAATAACAACGTCCTTTCCCAAAGCTTTTGAAAAACATTCCATAAACATCATTACCATAAAATTCATAATTATCGTAGTGGGTCAAAAGCAGTGCGAGTGACACTATTGTGACCAGTCTCACGTGACAGAAGGCCCATTTATTCTCACAAGCACGTGGAGTACCCGAGCATGCATCGCGCGTGGTGATCGCTCCAGTTGATTGTAAACCAAGCTGAGAAACCATTGGATAGGAAGAAAGAACCGGAAATTTAAACCAAGCTGAACTATGGCACGTGTCGATAGACTATCTCACAAATCAGAGAAGTGGCTAGTCGTTTGAAGCGCCACTAATCTCTCTCTTAATGACTACTACTTAAAAAGCCGTTTTAGTACTAAGAGAAAACATAATTATGGCATATCTCAATAAAATAATTTTTCTTAAAAAAGCTTTAACATTCTCGGAAATTTCACAATAATAAAAATGATATCTTTCCGATTTAAAAATGAAAACTTCCAAAATAATAAGGAAAGTGAGAGAAAATGAAAAAAAAAAAAATTCAAAAAATGGAAAAAGCAATAAATAAGGCGTGACTATATTTAAAAAGGGATGTTACTAACAAACGGCGATTTATTCGTAGCCTTTTTGACTCTTCTTTCCTCTGTAACTGTTAATCCAAAAATCTACTCTCTCTCTCGTTCTCTCTGCCTTGTTTCATTGTTTGTGTGTATTCTTCTAAGTGAAAAAATGAAAAACCGAGAGAGAAACGTCAAGTACACGGTTCACCGGAAGCTCAAATCACTAACGGATCAACCTTACAACGGTTGTCCGAAGGTCGTGAAAATCTCAGTGACCGATCCATGCGCTACCGATTCCTCCAGCGACGAGGAAAACGACAGATTAGTGTCCCGTGCCACGAGGAGAGTGAAACGTTACGTGGAAGTAATCAGATTCTGCGACGAAAACAGAGGAGCTTCTGCAGCAAAACGCAAGAAACCGACGAACAAGGCGGCTGCCGCGGCGGCGGCGGAGAACGGTGGTGGATCGGCGAAGCCGATCAAGTACAGAGGAGTGAGACAGCGTCCCTGGGGGAAATACGCGGCGGAGATTCGCGATCCTTCGAAGGGAGCTCGAATCTGGATCGGAACGTTCAACACGGCGGAGGAAGCCGCCATCGGTTACGACAAGGCCGCGATCGAGATCAAAGGCTGCGACGCTCTGACGAATTTTCTGACTCCTCCTCCGAGAACTCCTCCTCCGGCGATCGACATCGTCTCGCGGTGCGACGACTCGGGGATGGAGGAGTCTCAGTCCAGCATGCGTTCTCCCACTTCCGTTCTCCGTTTCAGCGGTAACGAAGAAACGGAGGAGCTCAGAACAGAGCCCGTCTCGGCCCATCGAGAAACTTCCCGGCCCGATCCGTTTTACTTGCCGCCCGAACTGTTTCCCGCGAGAGATTGTTTATGGGATTCCGAAATTACCCCTGATCCTCTGTTTCTAGACGATGTCCAGTTACTACCGAACAACAACGACACGATCTCTGCTAGAGATGCAAACTTGTCGGAGATTTTTCCGTTAGGTGTGATCGGCGATTTGAGCTCGTGGGACGTTGATGAGTTTTTCAAAGATCATTTATTCGACTGAGTGAGACCTTTTTCTCTGTTTTTGGAGTGATGAGTGGTTTGGATTGATAAAGACGGTGATGCATCTCGGTCGTCCGTTTTTCCCATTTTTCAAGTTCGACCAAGGTGTACGGCTCCGATCTGATGAGAGAGAGGAAGTGGAATCCCGGAGAAGCGTAACGGATTCTGTTTTATTATTTCATAATTTTAAATTTGCGAGTAAATATAGTACTAGATTTTAATTAGTGAGAGTTTTAAGGGGTTTTGAATTGGGGATTTTGGGGGAGGTTTGTGTTGCTTTTGATTTTCTCTCCGAGTATGTTTGCACTATTCAAGGAAGCAAGTATATAAGCATATATTATTAATTCTACTACTATATAATCTTATAATAAATGTAAATCTTTGTCTTTTGTTCCTTCCCATGAATCTCTCACTGTGTGGGGTTTGTGTGTGACATGTCACATTATACATGAAAAACATCAAATCAAACTCTTCTCCTAACCTCCTAACAATAAATAATAAAAGCAAAAACAGAATTACCACAATATCCTGCATATCAAAGACCAAATCAACTAAATTATCTAATTTAAACATTCTATCAAAAAGATAACAGATTGTTTCATTTTGTATACCTATATACTCCAATGTAACTTTCTGGCACTAAAGTGTCAGAGCAACAATGCCCATTAATGTGAAGAACCAACTCATTGAATCATATCTAACCCTACAAATTGTCTCCACTTCAGCACCATAAAGTTTTAAAGGCAACCAATTAGTACACGTTTTTACTTCTTGTATCCGAAATTCAGGCTATGCAAATAGTTAATTTGATTGAACACCAACAGCAAAACTAAACAATACAACAAAGTTTGGTATACATCAACCTTATAAGGAGAGTAACTGAGGAGATAAAAGCAATGAAACAGTGTCGAGAAGAGAAAGACAATGTATTGGGACATGAACTTAGATGTCTTTATGTCATATACCACAGACTCTTCTATTTTGGAAATGGAAATTTAAAGGAAAGAGTCTTCCAATGAAGACGAAGACTTCTCATGATCTTGTCGCTGACCTTAGTCCCCCACTATGATTTATTTAATTATTTTTCCTAATGTATCAAACTTTAGATTACGATGTTTCTTAATATGATCACAGAAACGTCTTGTAAATTTTCAATTAATTTATTCGCATGGTTTTAACCTGTCACTCTCTTCCTACTTTTGGAAATGTTTTATATTTCGTTGTAGACTTTCTTGCATTTCTACTAACTATGTTTTTCTACATCATTTTCTGCCAATTGTGACGAATGTAATCAAAGTAGACAAGCCAAAAAAGAAAAAGAAATCTTATTTGAGAAACTCAAAATAATAGAAAGGGGTCTGTGAACTGTGATGTTTTAGAAATAAAAAAGGACCATTCACCAAAAACAGCAATGACAACAGTATTGGTCCGTTCGAGGTCTAATTTGACCAATTGAATAGATTTGTCTCTATCGTGTGTTTTAAAAACTGGACCAGACCATTTTCGTTTCCCGAAGTGCGACTAGAGGCCTTCTTTCTCGCAAAGAAGCAACGCACCACTCATCTAGTAGGACGAATTCTATTTTATTATCTTTATATTCTGATAATAAAACTGAAATTTAACTTAACGCGTATGATAGGAGGATACTCTGTAAATAGTTTTCGAAATGACAGTCAAACAAAAAAAGAAAGTTTTGAAACAATATCAACCAATCGTTTTTCCGCAGTAAAATTCAAAAAGACTTTAATTTGTAATATATATCTCACATAGATGGCAATTAATAAAGTGGGTCTATAAGCCCATGTAGAGAACCACGTTGGAAAAGGTAATGTCTTTATCAGACAGAGGTTGGCCCAAATCAAATTGAGAGGTGAGACAAGTTGCCTACAAAATCTCTGTACCAATGAAATTAAATTGGGTCCCATAAGATCTTTTAAGTAAATACCTTCTCAAAACGCTTTACACATATATCTCACCCGGTTTGTAAATACAAAGCTGGTAAACTAAGATGCTTGTGAAATATCAAAGATTCAAAGCTTGTCATTTTGTTGTCAATATAGGCAACAATGCAAAAAACAAAGAATAAAGGCACAAAGTGTTTCGTTTTCCTACTACTTGTTTACTTAAACAGTTTGAATGTGAAAGAAACTGATGTAAATTCAGACCTTATAACATAAGGACTGTAATTTGTAGCTAGTCATTTAGCATTTTTTTAAAATTAAATCTTCAGAATCAGGATTATAAATTTTAACGATTCGGACAATGTTTTTCTTCCTCAGCCAACACCATGAAACATTATGATTACAAGAGGTGTAGTTTATGGCTTTGGCTACTTCATTTTGTTTCTCTTTTTTTTTTTCTAACTGTTAAATGCATGTTTTGTCCAAAAAAAGTTAAATGCAAATTGAAACTGGATACCGTAATGCGTTTTTAGGTACATCTTTATCGAATCTGACCGGAAGTTAAAATCTTCTTTCCACATTGCACCTAGGGGCCAACATGACAATATGACACTCTCATTTTTGCAACTGTTTTGAGCCAATAGTGGTTAGATTTAGATACATCATACATCAAATATATGATGATAAAATACTAGTATATCATATTACTTATCAAATACTATTTCCTTGTTAGAAAAAAATAACTAAGTCAGTGATGATGATTTGTCTTTAAAATGCCAAAACCCTTGATGTGTTTTCTCTAATAATACCACTAAAAAAAATATTGTTAGGTGTCAGAGCTACCTAGTTGGTGAAATGCTCATAGTGATATTGGGCCAATATAAAGATACCACTTATTACTATTGGCTTCGCCAGCTTGGTTCTCAACTTATCACGTTTTAGTTGTCTTCACAAAACATTATAGACCCCCTTCTTGTTGATGAGTAGACAGTTTTCAAGAAAAAAACAAAAACAAAAACAACCAGATCTTTGGTTTACACTTTTAATTAATGAATTTGGTCGAATTCTGAAGATCGCACCAAGTTTACAACAAAAAATTAAAAACAACTCATACTAATATACCGGGCTAGTTCACTGGGCAAGAGAGGAGTTAGGCCCAAAGGAAGCCCATAGTGTGAACAATGCTTAGTCAAAAACGGCAAGCAGTGCGGTCAAAAGGTTTGAAAACGTCGGCATCGTGGCGTGTCTGCTTGATTTTTTTGTCATCAACGTCGGAACGGAACGAATCATGTTCAGAATAATTTTCTTTCCTTTCTTTTTGAGATTCCCCATGCAAAATTGGAAAGCCCTAGAGAGCATTACGCAAATCTGATTTAACGCCGACGTGAGTAAACTTCAGAACCTGAATTTGCTCAATTGATTTTTTTTTTGTAATCCTGATGGTGGTGGAAGAAGAAGCGAAATTGGAATCAAAATCGAAACCGATGGTAAATGAGAATTTGAGATTCGGAGAAAGAGCTTTATCAGCCGGCGGCGCCGCTTTTATATCGGCGGTCATAGTCAATCCTCTCGACGTCGTCAAGGTTCCAACTTTCCACTTCTGTCTGTTCATTTCTCGGATTGCGAACATCTGATTGAGTTTTGTTTTGTAATGAGCAGACGAGGTTGCAAGCTCAGGCTGCAGGTGTTCCGTACCAAGGCTCATGTCGTCTTGGTTGTTTCGATTCCAATTCCACGGTATTGTTTTTGATAAATTGAAGCATTGATTGATACCATCTTCTGTAGCTTTTGATAATTTTCTTCAATTTGGTTATTACTACGCAGGTGGTAAGAGGTGGTAGTAATAGTTCTCCAGGGGTTTGTCGTATTACTGGCTCTGCAACTGTATGTTCAGATCATCAGTACAAAGGAACACTTGATGTGTTCATTAAAATCATCCGACAGGTTAGACCATTTTTGCCTTGTCTTGTCTTGTTAAGATGCCAATAAAGAGACAGTTTCAGTGAGAAGTTCATGATACTACATATTGTGTAATGTAACGTAATCAAGTAGTACTACAATCTCTTGTGTTGGTTCAGTATTTACTCATTGGTAGAGTTTCACAGGAACGAACGACTTTATGCAGGAAGGGTTTTCTAGGCTTTGGAGAGGTACAAACGCTAGTTTAGCCTTGGCTGTTCCAACCGTGAGTCTCTTTTTTTTTTTTTTTTTTGGTGGTAAAGATGTTTTGCTTATGCAACGTATTATTGATCATGGTGAATATGTTTGATTAGGTTGGGATCTACATGCCTTGTTATGATTATTTCCGCAATGTAATGGAGGATTTCACGGTGGAGAAGTCTCCATCTTTGACACCTTATGTCCCACTTGTTGCCGGGACTATAGCACGCTCCTTGGCTTGTATCTCTATTTATCCTGTTGAGTTGGCAAGGACGCGGATGCAGGTAAATCCCTAAGGGCTTGAGCACTCGAATGCTAATAAATTCTTTACCTTTATTTCATTAGGTGTTAGACAAAGAGAAGCAATGGATACCGATTGAGTCTTTTGTTTTTTAGGCATTTAAGGGAACGCAAAGAGGTGTGAAACTTCCTGGCGTTTGGAAGACGTTAGTTGACGCTGTCAATCCAGTCAAGGGCTCTTCGAGTAATGGACAGAATTACAGGATGTTGTGGACTGGTCTTGGTGCTCAACTTGCTCGGGACGTTCCCTTCTCTGCCATCTGCTGGTCCATACTTGAGCCTGTGAGTAATTCAGTCGCTGTAAAAAAGAATCTTCCATTGTGTGTGTGTTTACATACACTGGTCGTCCTCACGACTGTTTGTTTCATGACTATATTAGACCCGGAGAAGCATTCTCTCTTACATGGGTGAAGAACCAAGAGCAGGGAGTATAATAGGTGCAAACTTCACTGCTGGTTTTGTTGCTGGTGCTGTTGCTGCTGCAGCCACTTGCCCACTTGATGTTGCCAAGACTAGACGTCAAATAGAGGTTAAAAAATTCTTCCGTAAATCCACTGAATTGCGTTCGGATTCTTTAACCAAAATAACATTGAAACGTTTATGCAGAAGGATAGAGATAGAGCTATGAAAATGACCACAAGACAAACCTTGGCTGAGATTTGGAGGTATGAATTAGCAAAAGAAAACAGTTTACTTGTTGATATTAGTAGCAACTTAAAGATGTTAATATGTTGGGGGTTGTTTATGGTATAGGGATGGAGGAATGAGAGGGATGTTTAGTGGAGCAGGGGCTAGAGTTGGACGAGCAGGACCATCTGTAGCCATTGTGGTTTCCTTTTACGAAGTGGTCAAGTATGTACTCCACCACTTTCACCAACAGTAGTAACACTATTTTTTGTTACCACAAAGATTACATTTGGATGCACAAGTCTCTTTGGCATCTAACTCAATAAGATGTACCTGCCTTGCGAGGTTATACACGGCAAAGAAAAAAAATCCTTTTTTTTCTAAAGTCGAATATTATTATTTTATTATTTATTTGTTTTCGACACGAGATTCTTGTCGTAGGATAATACAATAACTCCATGGTCAAGGTGGGGGTGTATGCAACATGTGACAATGTCATAATTAATTGGAGAGTGATTCTCTATGTCCATCATTTGATATTTTATAATGAGAGAAACTTTATTTGCCAATTGCAATTAGAAATGTACTAATCTCAGTTTTATTAATTTCGTTTCTTTTCTTCAAGTCAAAAAATCTGGTAAATTTCATTTGAAGCTTAATATAAACAACACCTCACAGACATATATGAATAAATTAAATATGAAAGAGGACGAACAAACAGTATGATTTGATGGAAAACAATAGACAGAGATTCATTCAATCCCCAGGAATCATCATCATCATCATCATCATAATCAAGACAGAAGAAGCACAAATCATGAGCAAAATTAGAAGAAGCTGAGGGAAGAAGAAGCATCGAGAGGATGGATGAGGTAAGTGAGCACAAGCGCCACCACCATCAGCAAATACGCAATCCCTTGATCTATCGATGTTCCTGTTTATTAAACCAAATTCAAAAAATGTCAATTAAACCACACCAAATTTAGAGATCGAGATCCGGTTTTTCTTTTCTTTTCCAGATTTCACGCGGGAATCAGATCTGGAAGGGAGCGGGAGGGGGGGGGGGAAGGAGATAGTTACCATCACTGGTGGGAGCAGGAGCGGGAGCTAGTGTTTGAGCGCCGGCGAGAGACGAAATGACGGCGAATACGAATGTGAATAACGCGAATCCGGCTACGGAGTTTCTCGACGACGCCATCTCTCTGGTGTTTTGATTCCGAAGGAGAAAAAATAATAAGATCGTGAGGTCAGCAGGTGAAAATGAAAACTCCGGCGAGAGAGTATCTGCAGAGACGACGGAAGGAGGAGAGAGGATGATGAAGAAGTATGGAGACGACTTGTTTAGGTGTGTTTTTATAGTAGGTGATCCGGTTCGTGATTGCCGGTTATAACCGGTTTATGGCCCGGTCAAATCTATTTACCAGTCAACTAAGCATGATTTTTCCAAGATTGTTCCTTTTTCTAGTTTCCGTTTCCTTGTCAAAATTGACATTTGATATGTTTCTAGATTTATTTGTCATTTCCATATGACTTTCGTCTGATAAAGAGTATATTTTTTTTTCCGTCAATATAAGAAATATAAAGAGTAAATTAAATGTAAATTTTTGGTTTTAAAATAACAAGGAGAAGCTGATCGAAAAAAAAAATAAAAAGTAACAAGGGAAACAGTAAAATAAAATATATAAAGTTTATAAACCTCTACCAAAAAACGTTGTAACACACAAAGAGAACAAAAACAAAACTATTTAATTGAATTTGGCGGCTAGTTTAGTAACGTTACAGCGACGAAGGCCATGTGATATGTGATTTACCTCTTTTTAAAACTTTTGTTTGTTAGCATTTTCTTTATATAATAATAAAATTTTCTCTTTTTGTTAGTGTAATGGTGGGGCTGACTGACAGATTGGCAGCCAAACTGGACCTATTAGTCATGAGTCATGACTCCACCAGTGTCTCCAACTTCTTTGTTTCTTTTCTTTTTAACCGATGATTCGATTCTCTTTCTATGCTAAGTTGTTTTTCCTTTTTTCTTGATTAATTTAACGGCTAGTAGGTGTTGATCAGCTTGATTTTCGCTTAATCCTCAAAGATTATAATCAATGTTTGTTTAGGTAGAATGCTCATAATTAAGGTCTGTAGTTTCAGTTTACATAAACATAAAAATTAGAAAGAAGTTAAGCTCGGTTTACTTTGGCATTGATATAATTGTTTGTGAATCATTTTAGTGAGTTTTTTTTATCAACTTACAAAGTCAATCTATGGCGCATAATTTTTAATTATTTTGACGAGTATATGATTATACTTGGCTTATTTTAATTTGGAGTACGTCGGCTGTCGAATGTAAGCTATGAATAATCTGTTGTATAATTATAATTATTGTTTAATGATTGGTGTAATCTTTATTAGGTGACTATTTGACAAACTCGTTAGAGGCATTAGCCGTTGGATCAGTGACATCAATCATTTTATATGTTTCAGATAAATAATCTTTTAAATATTAAGCATGCATGTTGCAGTTGGAAATAATGTAGGGGTTACCTTTTCAAAAACTAGAAAATTCGAATTTGAAAATCGTGAAACGTTCTGAAGTTGTATTTTTCAAGGGTAACTAATAAAAACATACAAAAAGCTTCATACAACATGTGATACAGAAGGAAAGATACACACAACATGTGAGGTGAATAGTTGAATGACCCCTGCCTCTCTGACTTATTCAATCATGATACTCGACTAGATTTTCTAATTGGTACTTAAAGGGTGTGAAGAAAAACACATTTGCGTATTAGTTTTATAGAATAATACTCGTTTTTCTATAAAATAAAATATTAAAAATTAGAGAGCTTAACAAGTGAATGTAATTAATGGGTAACTTTAACTTGACATAGTATTTTCTTCATTTCTCTACTGCCTATAAACATTCTATAAATCAGGGCTTTACATACCAATATTTGGGTAATGAACGTAGATGCATAAGATGTGAAGTTGTGAAAGAGACAATAAATCATTTAAAGACAAATAAATCATGGTATGTTTATTTATTTTATTAGAGAAAGAAATTAACGATTAGCACAGTGCTTGAAATAGAGGGACAATGAAAAGGATGCAGTAATGGACTTGTGAAGTAGCCATGTGCCCTGTTAACCCAACTTGCCTCTTATGGTTCCAATTCTATTAGCAATGTTCGGTCACGTATTTTGCAAGATAAACTCATAATATAATGTATATACATCAGAACAAAGATGAAAGATATAACTGCTAGTGTCATGATGAACAAGTGTCCAAAAATGATATTATGCCAATTCACTGTCGATTCGATACTGAATCAACAAAACCATCTTCTTCTTTATTTTTGTTCGTCCGGACTTGTTGCCAAGAGAAACATTCAAAAGATTCTTACCTGGCTAATATGAAACATGACTTGCAAGAGATGGTAAAACCAAATGGTTGTAAGATTTTGCTTCCAAGGAAAGATTATGTTTTGATTTTTTTGAACATTGTTTCTAAAGCCAACAAGATGATGTGATTTTCTAATGTTTTTTTGTTGTCTAAATTGCAAACCAGATTTATGTCTTTAACGATTTTTTTAATAAAAATATTTTGTTTTGAATGAATGGTAACAATCATTGGAACAATGACGAAGGCCAATCCAAAACCCATGTGCGCCTCATCAACCCCATACTCTAGTACACTTGTTTTTCTAGGGACTTGATCACACTAGCAAACATCGTATGCACATGGAGATGAAGTCACAAATCAATGCCTTTCTCTCAACTTTCTCTACATTTAGAAACACTCCACAATTGTTGCAGAAAGTTAGGACAATGTCTTTTACCGTTTCTACCATCAGTATTTGGAAATAGTGAATTGATTTCTCATCATTTCGTGGTTTCAGAAAATAACATTTAAGGAACTTTTTCTTGTGAGTGCAATATAGTGTAGCTTGTGACCCGTGAGTGTCATCTACTTGATGATATGGTCAAATAAAAATGAAAATGAGAAGTAGCCATGAATGAATGATTTACTCTTTATAATCAGAGAACTCTTTTCTCTCTATTTATCTCAGAACAGTAATTATCCAACAACAATTACATAATTAAGCACACACTTGTACAGATTATATACCTCTAATCATATTACACATTGATGCCGAACTTTTGCAAGACCAAATCTGAATCAACTTCCGAAGAATCTGCGATACTTTTATCTCAAACTAATCATATATAGAGTTACATGAAGAAGAATCAAATCGTATCACAGACAGCTTTTTATGCTTCAACTTCTCTGACATTTGGTTGCCAACCATAACCTGTAATGGTCATATAGGATCAACGTTTCCAGGACAAAAACGTAGGGTTCAAGTCAAATTGTTGTCTTTAGATTCAGACTTGAGAGATAAGGTTTTTTGAAGATTGTTTTCCAAAAGAACTCACTCGCCAACCATGTCATCAAACCAGTTTCAGTAGCTTCATGTTTCCGGTAGAATTGGCAGCTACAAGCATATTCGATTTTTTTCTCCAACAGACGCTCGACACAAACTGTCCATTGTCATCAAAGTATTCGTTTCCAGAAATGGGATCCACCGATCCAAACTTGTATGAAGTCATCGGCATTGGTAACGATCTATAATAACTATATACCTGAGAAGGAAACAAAATCCAAGTAGAGGCAAACCTTTAACAACTTAAGTATCCTAAACGCTGAAACTTTGTGTTACGATGATATGTAATAAATAAATACCTCATTAGTCTCTGAACCACAGGCTATGTATCCATCCAAGACCGATAATCCGACAAAGTTCTGTATTCCAGGTAAAAGATTTAGACATTATAACTAACTAATAAAGGAGAAAGTTAAAGGCAGAATAGAATAAAGTTTTTTAGAGTTACCTTTTGATTTGTATGTCCTTTATACGTCATTGAGCAAGCATCAGGAGACAAACCAGAGGAATTTGTCTTGTTGAGATTCCAAAGCTTGAGGGAGTTATCAGTGGAAGCAGTGACAATGGTTTCTGAATCCATGAATTTAACATAGCTAACAGCTTTCTCATGGCCAGCCAATGTGCACCAAGGAGTTTTGACATACCGAAGATCGTAGCAATAGACCTTGTAATCAGCTGACCCAAATGCCAATAAATGGTTGGAATATGCAGAGAACTGCACGCAACACACATTTGCTGGACTCCAGATTGTGCCTAGTGACCGTTTCTGCATGACCACCAGAAAAAGAATATAAGTTCCATTGCTTTTGGATGGTCATAAATCCAAACCGAGAAGAGAATCATACTATTTCTGGAGCTTATAAAATAAAAATAAAAGTCTAGCAGTATGATGAGATACCTCATTAACGCTCCAAAGCTTTACCGAACAGTCATCACTTCCACTGACAAATTTTGTCGGGTCAGATGGAGAAAAATCAACTGACCAGGCTCTCTTCTGGTGTTCTGTGTATTGGGAAAATCCTTGTCCAGTCCCAGCATCCCATATCTGCATTCACCACACAGTCACTCAGACCAAAGAGGAAGAAAAGAGCACAGGAGCCTGGTCCTATTATAGATCCTACCGCGTAACATAGGATGGTAGAAAGAAAGATTTGTAGCATGACATAGACAGGAGAAACCATACGCACCTGGACTACACCATCATAGTCAGTCGAGGCCAAGTAGTTTTTGATGTAACTATTCCAGCAAACGCAGCTTAATTTCGACTTGTTGACCATCTCTACCAGCGGATAATGAACACCGACAGACTCATCCATAAATGCGTTGAAGTCAAAAATCTTGATTTTCTTTGATATCCCAGCTGCTGCTATGTGTTCCTCATCAGGGTCAAAACTCAATGAGCAGACCACACTAGCAGAGTTTAAAAGGTCTCCACTTCTGATCGTCCCGCAGGTTTCAAACTTGCTATACCGAGCAAATTTGCACAACCCTTCGAAAAACACTTCGAGTTGATCTGAAGATTTTCCTTTGGTTCTCGCGTCCTGATCCTTGCTTTGGCATTCAGACCACTTGTCCTTGTCCTTTAGAAGGCTTTTGTCCGAACGAGCACTAGCCGCAGAATCTGATAACTTCATCTGTGATCTCATGAAGAAATACGCATCTTCGAGTTGACGGATGTTACTCATCAGCCTGTCTGTATTAGCGGTTGGTACAAACAAGGCGGGGGAAGTAGCTGTGCAGCGTGTCTCGCCTATGGGAGATGATTGCACTTTTCTTTCAGTAGCTTCGTGAGATCTCACCAGAGATGCTTTCGAAGAATATCTTCGCTCGGCCTCTTTGATATCATCCTCCAAGGTTTGGATGTCTTGCAAAAGCTTAGATGCGTTTTTCTTCTTCTGCTTTTCAAGTGAAGACAAAAAATGAAGTAACAGCTCAGATATCTCCTCATCAGCAGCAGTCGATTTAACCGAATCCTCCTCGCATATCAACTCAGACTTCAGTATTTCTCTGTCAAAGAAAAAAGAACAGACTGAGAACTCAAGTCGATTCAAGATTCTTTGAAAATTGAATAAATCTTATATATTTAAGGTAGTAATATGTATAAAAGAAAACTCAAGTCGCACACACATTCTCCTTTGTACCACTTCTAGTAAATGTTCCCCACATTATACGGTTTCAGAGTAGTATTCATCTATATACCTAGCTGTTGGTCGGGAGGAGGGCTCAGGATGTAAAAGCCAAAGACAAAATCCAGCTTCCTTTGGGTATCTTGAGAGAAATACCGGTGGGAGAATCCGATGACGTAAATCTGCCATCATTGCAGCATGCATCTCACTGGACTCACAATGGCATAGCAACTGAAACAACCATGGTCAAAGCTAGAGCTTTCAGTAAGCATCTTCACATCAAAGGGTCAAAACAAGCAAACTAAAAAAACTGACAAGTTACTGCAAATACTAGCTCTGGGGTTCAAAGGACAAGCTGGACTAAGCAATTTCACGATTACGAATTAAAGACCGAAAAAGAAATGGAACTACCCAAAGCCTAACCCGCTGGCTCACAGAAAAAAAAATGAAAGAAAGTAAAACACATAAGCACTATATGGCCAGTAATACAAAATGTTTCAATGTAAGGACATGCTACATCCTTTGTGGTATTAAAAACAAGCTGGGCAAACTTAAAAAAAAAAACTTTATCACAACTATAAACCGGTGTTATATATTTACCTCGAACAGAAGAACACCAAGGGCATATATATTTGACTTTTCTCCGGTATCTTCTCCATTAATCTCTTCTGGACAAGTATACCATTGCTCTTCTAGCCATGTGGACATAGACTGATTTCTCGTCACTGAAGGCACGCCTAAATTTTGGATATAGTTCTGCTGTTGAAGCTCACAGCTATCGGGATTGAGTGCATCAACGACGTTTAAATCAATCACAGGGCTTTTCCTTTTGAAAGGTCTCCCGGTTGAAGTGGCCTGAAGTTGTTGAATCCCTGGAGAATGTGCATTTAAGTCCATTTTTCTTTTCTTCAAATCCCTAGATGATTCCTGAATCATGTGCCTCTTCCTATTCAAATCTTCGTCAACATCCGTGTCTAATCTTTTCTTTCCGAAAGTACCGTTATATCTAAGTTTCTTAGACGGGACCAAAGCGAAAAGGGATGGTCTCAGTTCCAGCAAGAACAGTCCTTGCGAATGTGCTGAGCCGATCAGCTCCACCAGCTGCCTAAATAGAGAAAGGCTGTGTCGTTTCTCTCGTTTACCATAACTTGATCTAATAAACTCCCTCAAACTGATTCCACAAGAAGAAGAGTTAGTATGATTCCCTTCACCATGCGATACAATCCCATTATGACCTTTGGGGATCGGTTTTACTGCCAACGGATCATGAGCAACAGGCGACTTGCTGCTGTTATCCAACTTCTTATCCTTGCATACACCATTTTGATCACAAACAAACTCAGGAGGAGGAGCTTCCTGGTTCTTACCAACGACCCCTTTCCCCTTCATAGCTCTTTTGAGTATCAGCTGAGAAAAACTCGAAGAACTCAACGGAGCTTTCGAGTGGACACCGTCATTGATCCATGCAGGCCCGTTGTTCTCTCCAGCTGCTCTCAGACGTTCAGAGAAAGCTTCGAGATTCTGATCGCTCCTCTTGTTCACAAAAGGCTTCCTCTCAGAAGGAGCTCCCGCAAGCTGCTGTCTGATCCTCGACAACATCTGATCCATATCACGAGGCTGAGAATCAACATCTCCTCCATCTCCTCCCCTAAACGCAGCAGAGCCGAGACGGTAGAGATGCTCAAACTTGCCAGCAGCCCTAGAACTCTCCATATGATTATTATTATTATTATTATTACTCCCTTGAACAGCTCCTCTATAAGTCAGCTCTTCAACAGAGATCTTAGATTCCTCCGGAGGCTTGCTGTTGATATCAACAACATTCCTATGAGGAGGAGCTGAGCTTCCAGGACAATCGCTCCTCCCACCAGCATCTGAATCACTCACCATATGAAGCGTCGTACAAGGAACATCATTATCCACTCGTCCTCCTTTCAATTGCACGTTGTTACTCCCCACTGTTTCTTCACCACCGACTCTTTCCATAACATTCATCTCATCATCATCATCAACACCGCCTCATGACCTAATCATAATCGAAATCGCATCAGAATCAAGCTATGCATGTTCAAATTCAAACGTTTCATAACCTAAATCTCTACCAGCTACACACGACGATTGTGTGAGATTTCAGCAAAAACGTAAAAAAAAAAACTAATCATGAGAATTCACACGAAAATCGAATCGGTTACCAGATACGGAGAGAGATCACACAATCAGATCATAGAGCGAATCGGTGAGAATCCATAAAGCGAAGAAACCAATTCAGAAGAAGGAAGAAAGGTGTGGTGAGGATATAAACTTCGAGAAAACAAAATAATATCTGCTCGAAACACAAAATGAATCTCTCTTTCTCTACAACACACACACTAGAATCATTCCTTCTTCATCTTCTTTCGTTTCCTTATATTTTTTTAAAAATTATTATTTTAATGATTAATTTAGGCTTGAAGCCACATATTATAATGATATGCTTTTCCTTTTTTCTGGCGGAGGATTTTCCCAACATTATTTTATTTTAATTTTATATTAACCTTTACGAGAAAAAAGAGAGATTTTTTTTTCGTCTGGCTGCCCAATTATTTCACTTGTTTTTTTGCTTAAACTAGTGATTAAAAGAGACTAACAACACACGGGATTACGTTTGATTAGTGACGTGACTTAACGAGACGGTGCTGGTTTTGGGTGTTATTTACGGTACATGCCACTCTGAGCTTTCCTCTTTAGGAAGCATTAGGTTTGGTCGTAGGGGTAGATTGGTAAATATTTAGAAAAGGCGAGGGTATTGAGAATGTTTGCATGGAGGCAGGATATATTTGTTTAAGAGGAGGAGATTAAAACACGTCAACGTCGCTTAATCTATTCTCCATTTCGAGAGGGGGTCTCACGTGAAAGGTGTGGAGATTAACAGGCCACGATATACTACTGACGAATAAATTTTAAATAAATACTCCAAGGCTAAATATAGTTTATGGGCTGGGCCGTTTTGAAAAATCAACAGGTCGGTTTGATACACATGGCCATTCATTTTTAAGGGCTAGCTAACCTCGGTTTCTTTTGCTCTTTTCTTAGGTGTACTTTCTGAATGTGAACCAAACTCGGAGCATAAGTGATGATACGTGGCCAATCGCAAGTAGATATTGTAGCTTCATAAACTTGTTTATCCATATACTCGTCAGAAATGTAGATTCTGGTCTCAAATTTATCACGCAAGTCTGCTGCACAAGACAGTACTGCCACTTTATTCTCTTCGTCGATAGAAGCTTTCAAAATCTCCTCGCTCCTCCGCGACAGGTCTTTGGCTTCACTATCATCAATCTTATTGGTCACCCACTGAGAAAGAAGTTTCCCCTTGCGTGTTATAAATGTGTAACAAGGAGATTTTTTCATCTCTAACAACTGAAAGAAACGCTTTATCCTGAGGATAAAGAATCTGAAATGGAAGAGGGAGACGCACAAGTGTCTCGGTTGAGATCAAGAAAGCATCAGTTTCTTTATCTCGAGGAGCAAACTTACCCGTAATTTATTTTGTAAAACTAACTATATTATAACCTTATGACAAAATGATTCTACAATATTATATAACTAAGACAATAATTTGTTGCGCCGTATTATATTGTTTGATTATTAATATTCTCTCTGTATCAAAATAAGGAATATTTTTGCACACCAATTAAGGAATTTCGAAATTTTATTTGGTTTTTTTTTTAGCAAGAAAACATTATTTAGCTGTGTACGATGATTCTAGGAAACGCCCTGTGAACACAAGAAGCTCAAAAAGGATCAAGATAATGAAAAAACAAGAAGATCAAAAAGGATCTTGAGAGGTCCATATATAATGTTTTCTTTGTTACACAACAATGCATAGATTCATAGTAACAAACACTAATTTCACTTGTACTTGGTTCCAACTTCCAAGGAATCATTCAATTCAACTAAAAAAAAACCAAGAA
This sequence comes from Brassica nigra, assembly GCA_016432835.1. Taxonomy (NCBI): domain Eukaryota; kingdom Viridiplantae; phylum Streptophyta; class Magnoliopsida; order Brassicales; family Brassicaceae; genus Brassica; species Brassica nigra. The sequence continues at coordinate 62,940,833 of CM028246.1, forward strand.
GCGCTGAATCAGCAACGTGACACGATTTTATTTTTCTACGATGGATGTAAGAGGAGAGTCCAGTTCCTCAAGCTCCTCATCACTAGTGTACCCTTTTCTCTGTATCATAGACACATTCCTTGACATTTTCCTTGCAAGCTCTGCAACTTTTTCTTTACATTCATGGTCGATGGAGGCGTGTAAGAAACTGAGGAAGCTGCATAAAGGGAAGCTTTCTTCTAATAGCTTCCCATCAGCATTGCTTTGGAAAAATATAACAAAAGAAAAAAAAAAGATGTTCTAAATTTACTTTCCGGATTAAGAGAAGAAAGAGAACCTTAACTTTGAATCATTTGGATACCTCAGCAGAGTTAAGCTCTGCTAGGACAGCTCCAGGTACATGATCTGGACAGAACTCATCGGGATTGAAGTTGCATAGTATTCTTCACACATAAAAACAGAGTTTCTAGCGATCCTTGTTGGGTAGATGAACAACTCAAAGCCGGAGCTAACAAAGATTTGTATTATACTACTCCACTAAAACAATACTTCTTTAGATATTCACTTCTTTGTCTGTTTTGTTTTCTATATTAGCAAACCAATATCATTCTTTTGGAACAGAAGCTGATTGGTAATGCTCAATTTGATTATCTGGTCTTAATGATACAAAGCGCGTTTTATCAAAACTCATGTAAAAGCTTCAACCAATAATACCAAAACTGCAGATGTTGTACCAAAACGAGCAAATCAAAAAGTGATCAACTTTGAGATTATCTAATGAGTCGAAATAGCTAATTTCATTCATTATCGTCATAACAACTGATGCACTTTTTTATTAAATAGCAACATAATACCCAAAGCATAGTCAGAAACATACATAATCGAAACCCTAATAATCTAGAACATAAGCTTATTAATTATTCTCCGCATCTTCTTTTGGCTCCAACTTTTTCTCTTTTTTCCCTAAGTAGTACGGATATTTGATTTCCTCTTCACTATCTAAGTACGGATATTTGAGCGTAACGATTCCAGTGACCCATCCACAGGTTACTCCTGCAATAAAACGGGATGCGTATCCAAACATACCAAGAAATCCCATTTTCTCTTGTCCTGCACATAGTAGATTTTGCACATAAGATACTTAGATCTTGTAGATATATAATTACAATAAGAGAGAAAGAAAGAGGCAGACTCACACGACAGACGACGGCGAGGCGTTAAGGGTGCGGAAGAATGACTCGAAAGAAAGAAACAAAGAGACTCAAAAAATATTAGTTCTTTTTATAGGTTCTTGGATTTATACTATTGTTTTTTTCTTCTTTTTTTTTTTGTTGTCGGTGATTTTTATAATAGACTAGATATAGCACAGATTTTATTTTGTGTTTTAATTTCGCAACACATAAAAAAAAATATTTTTCACATTAATTCTTGAATTTCTAATATATATTGGTGGCTTATTTTATTAATAATAATTTGTTTTCTTATATAAAATTTGATTAAATATTTCTATTTCAATAATTAAGCTGTTTTAAATAGTATATTAGTTTTTATTTTATATTTAGTAGATACTTCACTTTTAATTATTTTTCAAAATACTATTAACTGCAGTTAATTGAAACATATAAAATTATTCAAGATATCAATGAATGTCATATAACACTAATCAATATGTATTATTGATAGTCAGCTAAATATCAGTTGAAGAAGATATCGACTGGATGGATCAGAATATTGATGGCTTCCTCACTGACAAATCGGAGGATCAATCGTTTTAGGAGAATATGAGCTCAAAGTATATCACTCCGGATCTTGTGGGAATGATTTATTTAAGCCGATACTATTATTTATGAGAGTAATATGTGGTCCGGGCCCGTGTTGGCAAAAAAATAGGGTTTAAATAAACTAAAGGAATTGGGATTGGGATATTATTATTATCATCATTCATCCTCATCCGTAACGCCGCGTGAGTCTCTCTACGAACTTTTTATGGTATCTCTGAATGGTTGCCTGAGAAAACGAATCTCCCGATTTGATGATCTTAATTAATCTGTATTGAAACGGATTACTACAATATCTTTACTGTTTGTGATTCGTGGAATCTGTATATTGAATCATCAATTTTTAGCTCAATTCGATTATATATGCCGCTGAGAATTATTATGTTGTGAACAGTCTCTATTGTCGTCGGGCTTTATGAATCATCAGTTTCGTCGATTATTCCGTGATTTAATAATAATGTTTTATGAATCCCTCCTGCATGCCTGGGCTAATTATTTGTATTTTTATTATTGAGATAGATTTTGATGGTATCTCTTATGCGCAGGCAATGGCTCCTATATTTATTAAACCCATCATGGCTCAACTGAGGTCGAAGATCCGCAGTTTTTCAACATCCTCCACGGAGTTGTCTTCCCAACCGGTGTTCTGGCATGCCATGAAGGGTACGTACGGCTTTTATGCCTATTGGGTATTTTACCAGATGATTCAAAAGAGGAAAGATCAGTAGGAAGCTTGATGTGTTTAACCAAACTGTGGGGGTGTTTTTAAAATCTTATTTTAAAGACTGATGTAAAAACATGAATTCTGACTCTCAAGATTTCATAATCAAACATTGCAAAACAGTCCCAAACTACTACAACAAAAGAATAATAATTGTCCGTGTGTCAAGGTTTCCCCAAGTAGAAGTGCGACTTGAAAAATCATGTTCCATCTCCAAACCATTAGTGAGTGATGCTTAGACCCCTATGCCATCCCCACATTTATCATGCCCTGCTGAAACGAAATTCCTCTCAACCGTCTGAAGGGTATTCTTACAAAGCTCGATCACTTCTTTATAACCTCTGAGCTGACAAACGTGACAATGCGTCAGATGCTCCATCAGGTGTTCTCTGCCCCCGGTAAGTTAAAATAAAAATGTATTCAATTAGAAACCAACAGAAATCTTACTTTGCCAGGAATTAATACCAAAATGCGTGTAGTATTCCTCAGCTCAGCTTTATACATATCTCTGTTTTTGTAGGCTTTGATTTCCCCTGATACAAAAGGCATTACTTCTCTCAGTTCCCGGAAACATATAAGTATTCAAAAGGCTGTTGAGTTAGAATATAATAATACCTTAGTCGCCAAACCTCACATTCACCAGGCATCACAGATGTAGACAGACCCTGTCTCCTGTTTGGCTTAGATTCTTTTTGGGGAAAAAGGTTATTAACTTTCCTCCTATATTTCTTTACGGCATGAAGCCTTTCCCTGAGATAGAAATTTGCGGCATCTGAATACTTCCACGACCCTCTGCCGTGAAGACAAACCTTAAAGTCATTAGTAGATCGGGAGTTTACACGTTCTCTCGATGTCAGACGAGTTTCTGTGGGAAACTGATTGCTGGATTTCTCACCTTCATAAGTAGAAAAATAGACTGCTCTTAAGCGAAGAAGGATCACACAATGGTACTTTGAAATCGCCAAAAGTAGTGCTTGTTAAGTTGGTTTACGTTGCTAGCCGGAATGAAAAAGCAGGTCTTTTATTAATTAAGTTGATTAGATATTTTGTTGTTTAAGTTGATTAAGTTGTTTATGATACTTAAACTGCTATACTATAAGATTTTGGTGCTAAATTTTTAAAAATTACATTTTCAAAATTTTATATAAATTGTAGCATCTAAAATTAGTACTATACAAACTTTGGCTCATGATCAGAGGCTCTATATAAAAAAAAAAAGCATTCGGTTCTATTCGCTAGTTGCTCACCGGTATGTTGACTATAACTTCTAATCTTCAAAGTTGATATAAATTACATCACGTTAATTTGTTTTTAATGTTTTTGCTTTTGTTTATTTACATTATAGGATACTGGTTTTTATTTATTTTTAAGTAATATTTTTATTTTTGAAAATCTTGATATTTAAGTTCTCTCCAGTCGATCATTATGGAATATGCTTACTTGGTTTAAGTAAAATTAATATTCACCACATACGTTTGGATTACACATTGGCTCTTTTTTGGTTTATTAGGATTACGGTTAGATTTTTGGATTCTAGGAAGTATAAATAATTGGTACTAACGTAACATTCCGGTTTTGAATTCGGATCAAATACCTTTAGGACAGGTTACGTTACTGAACAGAATCTAGTTTGGTATCGCGCTTGTTTACTCTTGTCTATGAATAAGATTCTGCTTACTTAATGACATTCTCTCCAAGATCAAACATTTGAAGCGGAATTGGGTATAAGCTGAGCATTTGTATTTGAATACATGACCCAAATACACAAAAGCAAAACAAAGAAAATCATAATCAAGTGTCGATTAAACCGAAACAGACCAGAAGAACATCACCAAGACGAGAAGAAAAAACAAAAAGAAAGAGAGTAATTCATTTTAAGGGATAGCTAAGCTAACCTCTGTTTCTTTTGCCTCTTCTTAGGTGTACTTTTCGGAATGTGAACCAAACTCGGAGCATAACTGATGATACGTGGCCAATCGAAAGTAGATGTCTTAACTTCATAAACTTGTTTATACATATACCCGTCAGCAATGTAGATTCTGGTAAAATATTTACGACGCAAGTCTGCTGCACAAGACAGTACCGCCACTTTCTTCTCTTCGTTGAACAAGAAGCTTTCGAAATACAAGTAATGTCCATAACCGATTCCCATGACAAAGTCGCTCCCCCACGACAGGTCTTTGGCTTCATCATCATCGTCAATCTTATCGGTCACCCATATACTCATGTTCCCTTCCGATTTACAAACGTGTAACAAGGCGATTTTTTCATCTCTAACGACCGAAAGAAACACTTTATCCCAAGGATGAAGATACTGAAACGGAAGAGAGAGACGCACGAGCGTCTCGGTTGTGAAATCGAACTTTGTGATCAAGAAAGCATCGGTTTCTTTGCCTCGTGGAGCAACAAAGTAAGCGTCTCCTTTCAAAGACACGCCGTTGTGGTTAACGGAGTAGCCAAGAGTAGGAAAAGTATCATCAAGAACCCTCCAAGAATCGGAGCTAAAATCATAGATCTCACCCAACACTTTCTTGTCGTTTCGATTATAAAAACGCCTCAAGATTTTGTAGCTATGGCATGTGGTGTATCCTAAAGCATATGCATCATCGTAACAGTAACAAGTCCTTGGTTCGATGCTCCTGGTTTGACCGGTACAGGGGTTCCAAACCACAAGTTCACTCGTCATCGAGCATAACATTAAACCGTCGCAGTGGAATATCTCATTGATTTTCAAATCGTTTGAACCATTTAGACTTGTGAGTTTACCTGTAATCTCGATCTTAGATCCGTTGTTTTTTTGGAGGAGATCTCCGCCGGCGATTGCGTAAACCCTAAGATCGCTCAGTAACATCGATTCTCTCGCTGCTTTACCTAACTTCTTCTCCAAGAACTTACGTTCGCTGATCAACGCGTACCATCGTTTGCATGTCCTTTTCAGTTTCCATAGAGACTTGTCCGGAACCCTAGAAAGTATGTCCGATTCCAAATCGTTTGGGAGATCCGATATCATCTTCGTCTAGGAAGTTTCTGATCTCTCTCGATAACGATAGTTATTGCCATGCACTAGTTTTATTTGAAGGCCCATTAGGTTATTATTATCAAAGCCCATTAGCTTTATAACTTTTTTTTTTTTTTGCTACTCACGTTGGTTTTCTTCTCACTCAAGTAACAAAACTGGTACTTTGTCTTGTATGTGAGAAAGCATGTACGGCGTTATGTAGTTTTTTTTGTTGTTGTTGAAATTTGGTGCACCGCGTTATGTAGTTGACTGCATGCATGATAATGAAAATTTATACTTACAATTGATATACTATCAGGCTTTGGTGCTAAATTATAAAGTTTTACTATTTTCAACATCTAAATTAGTACTTTATGAACTTTGACTCATTATCAGCTCTGTAAAAAAAACATTCGGTTCTAATCTCTAGTTGCTCACCGGTCTGTTGACTAATAAATTTTAGAAGCTTTACTTCTCTTCTTTACCATCAAATCTCCAAGGGGGAAAAATATAATAGCCACACAATAAAACTGCAAACTGATTCATGTAGTTGTTAATTAGCCATATAAAATAACTTGGTTACTTACTATAATAAGCCACATATAGAGAGAAGTCTTTTGTCCTAAAGACGGGTAATCCTGGGACGAAAAGTTCCCAATAACTGTATTCTTTCATTTGACTTCTTTTCGGGTTATGGATTCATCTCGTGAAGCTAAACACGAGCAGGAGGAGGAAATAAGAGATGATGAAGCAGCTGCTTCTTTGGTTGGTGTAAATCTCATGGTGGTGCTTCTCTCTCAGATTTGTACGAAGGACGACGAAGATGATCACAAGAATTTGGAGAAAGAGAGAAGAGATCATGTTGCGCATGAGATTCGTGAATCCAGAGCACGTGCAAACAAGAGGTTTATGAAGGAAACAAAGCTGATGGAGAAAAGGACGCACGTGCTTCAACCCATGGCTAAGGAATTCAGGTGAATTAACTTATGTTTAGATTATTGTAGCTCCTTTTATGTTCATGTTCATGTTCATCATTACCCTTTTTATTTATATAATGCACAGGTCCAGGAGAATGTGAAGGGCATGACCGGTGATCATGTACATGATTGTCTAAGAAGTTGAAAGCAATCATCATATTTTTTTTATCGCAATCAAAATTTTGTTATTAAGCATTATGAAAAGATGGCAAAAATGAGAGTTTTCCTCCATAAATGTAACTTTGAGTATTCACTTTGTAAAGAACGTATATTATTTTTATCAATACAGATGAGATGCAATTTTCTTTTTAACCTAACCTCGAGAAGAGGTCACCGACATTTTGTATTATTTGATTATTATTTCTACTGATTTTGAGTATGCTTACTGACACAACACAAGTCACGTCACAAAAGAGAATTTGAAGAACCCAACAATAATGGACACACCAAGATATATATATATATATATATTCAAGATATTTAAGAAATTTTACTTCTTACTATGGGTTTTATATATTTTGAAAATGTCAAAAATATTGTCTACTTACAAAACCTAGAAAATTTAATAAATATTTATAGTATTTTGAAATTGTGTTTACGAAAAATGTAGAGAGAGACTCTTTGTTTCAATAGTCAATACTATATTTTAGTATAAATCAAAGACCAATCAATGATATTCAAAAATTATAAACTTTACTAAAAATATATGAATATAGTTTATAATAAACATAATATTATTTTTATATTAAAAATACAAATCAAGTTATTAATAACCCTTCCCTTTTGAAAAAAAACATCCCGAACCATCTAGTTATGCAATATTATGGGACCAAAAAGCTCAGTCAAATAAACCTATAACTTTGGACACGAACAGTTATAAGCCCAAACACAAGACGACGACGTAGGTATACTTCTCCATGGTCGGCAGGTGAGCTAAAGATACATTTAACCATGATTAACAGCCAGTAACACCTACCTAATCTCCTTTAATCAATCATTGTTAAATAACAACTTTACGTCCATAGCCTAACCCACGATCTTTTTAACTTTTTCTTCTCACAACTCGACACCATTAGTTATGTTAAACTTGAATTAATTAATAACTGAGCTCACATGAAATTGTCGGATCGGCAGTTCGCCACTGACCTTGGTCGACACGATCATGAGGTCGATTCGGAAATAAAACCAAAACTCACCAGCCTACATAGTCTTTAGTTTTAAAACATTCTTTTTTTTTTTAACTAGTTTTAAAACATTCATAACTAAATTAATACGGTCGGTCGAATATTCCACACTATCCTGAACATTAAAATACTTGATACTGCTACATAAAAAGTGTTAAATCTTTATAAATTTCGGCTAGCCGTCGAATGTAAAAGATGTTCACACGATATGGGTCTTTCATCGACATGGAGAAGATTGCTTTAAAACAAACAAAAGGTGATGATGATAAGCGTTGATAAACAAACAAAAGTGGCCGGAAACGGAATTGCGTAATAAATGAGGGGTCGTTTTCGCAAAAAGCCATGTTTAGTCACTGTACAAGAAATAAGTTATAGGGTTTGTCACTAATGTTGACTTCTTGAGTGGTATGAGCAATGGATTATGGAGTCATGACACGGTCTCCATTATTATGACATTAAATTTGTTTAACTTTTAGAAAATATTATGTATGCATGAGCCATATAAACAGGCCTGCATATAAAACAATATGAATTACAGTATATAGTTTATCAAGATATGATTCAAATTTTAATTTTTTTTTTTGAAAAAGTTATGATTCAAATTATATTTTTAAAATCTATATTATAAAACTTAGAGCTGTTTATAAATACAAGTCATCAATTTTAGATAAGGGAGTAATAACGTAACCACTAGAATATGATCGATTGTTTATAGAATAAAGAGGAAACTGATAAAAATGCCAAATATAGTCAATGATCAATCATTTGATACGTACGTGAACTTCATGAGCTTCTTATCTTTGTTAAATGTACTTTATCGTTCAATTCAGTTATTTGATTGCGTTATGGAGTTAGTACGACCCTTTTTGTAATGAGTTTACGTGTAATTAGACTTTTGTAGTGTTTTTTTTTTCTTCAATGTTATTGATGTCTATATAAAATTTCTAACTTATATATGTGACTATGTGAGAGAATCAAATAGTAATAACTATTTGAGCAATCATTACTGAAGATTTTTGTATCACCAAATGTTTATTTATGAAATTTGGTTAGTCGGAATAGTATTATGCTGTTAAAATTTGGGTAGTTGCAGACTTACATTAATATAAACCAAGATAATGGTACTGTATATTCAACTCGTTTTCATAGATAATCAGGAACTAATTTTGTTTGTTGTAGCATTTAACTGTAAATAGTAAGTTATAATTATATTGCTGGATCTATCCGAAATCTAATGTGTGATTCCATAATTTCCATTGGATAATTGTAAAGGTAAACAACGACATATAATAAGATGTCTGTAAGTAAAGCGAGGCAACATAAATAATCCATGCCTTCTGGGACCACTATATGGTCAAAATATTCGATTAGCTAATGACAAATACATAGAGACATGAATATGTATGGTTATTAGAATATATCCATGCTTATTGAAGAACTGTGTGTCGTTTACTCATATCTTATCATAATCACTTTGTATGCTAGCCTCTTTATTGAAGAACTGTGTGTCTTTTACTCATTCGTCTTATCATAATCACTTTGTATTATCGAGTGCGCTTACGTATTCGAACAACTCAAACGCTGAAATACCGTAAACATAATATATAAATATTGTAAAAAATTATAATGTTGTAATTTAAGATTTACTTAATAGGTCCATCTAATCATAATATTGAATTTTGAATAATATGAATTAGCAACAAAAGAACGGTTTGTTTTATGGAAACATGAAACCAAGATAAAGTTTGAACTGGAAAGAAAAAAAGAAAAAGGTAAAACACAACATAATTTCCAAAAATTTAAAACAATGTTGAATAAAAAAAACTAAAGCAAAAAAATGATCTCGCATCAAACGTATTCACATTGGATTTAGTTTATCTTGAGTACTGCTTCATAAAGAAAAACATTAAACGATAAATCGAACTTAAGCGAAAGTGAATCATATAGACTCATAGGACTCATAACTTGAACAATAGTTTAAGCAGCAGCACTATCTTAAATTCTTAATCTTTAAGCCAATAACTAGATTCTAACCCGCCTTTGAAAGGGCGGATATAATTTTTGTTTTAACCTTTTTAATTTTTTTTAATTTGTGTTTTTCATGTAATCATATTTATGTTTTATTAATTAATTTAATATAATTTTTGATAATTATATTAAATATATCAAATGCATAAATATCGACATTATTTCATATGCATTTCAGAATTTTTTTAAAAATTTAATTCATAAAGATTATAATATATTATATTTTCTTATTAATTATCTAACATAATTAGTTAAGAATATTTGTATAGAAAATGATTCAAAATCAACCTAAAAATTAAAATTTCATACCCTATTAGACATGACTTATATATCCAAACGTTTTTAAAAACCCAACGTGCACAGAAAATAAAACAAATTTTTGAAAAATGTTTGAAAATTTTAATTTTAATAGTATTGATGTTAAATATATATATATATGTAAATGGGTTAATATTGTCTTCACCAAAATTTAAGTAAAATCACATTTAATAAATATTTTTAATCCAACAACCTATTTAAAATCTTTTAAAACTAAATGAATTTATATAAATATTTATTTTCACTTAAATCATGTTAATCTCTGTTTTTAACATCATGTGTTTGTTAATTGATAAATTTAATGTCTGTGTAAAATAAATTAAATGTTTAGCTGAACAAATCTTATTTTCTTGGGCGAAGATGTAAGTTATGTTGTTTTAGTATAATAATGGTTTTTGGAAAAAATATATCAAAATTTATTATAATTAAATATTATACTGTAATATTAGGTGAAAATATATTTCCTTTCACAATATTAGGGATGATTATAATTTGTGAAATTATTATAAGTGTTTTATTTTGTATTTCTTAACAAATATAAAATTTACATAATATAAAAATTAAATTTTATACTTCTTAACCAATGTTATGAGGAATAGTTATCATATTATTATAGAAAGATATGTTAATAATCTAACAGTATACATCTATTCTATTAATTAACGTTTAATATTCATCAAATAAAAGATTAAAATTATAAAAATTATTTTTAAACACCCAATAACGAAAAAATACAAAAAATATATTTTTAGACATTATCGTTGCCGTTTGCGTAGTCTTTTAAAATAGCACTTAGGGTGGTTTTTTTTGAACAAAAGACTTAAGATGGTTATTCCTAAAAAAATAGGACTTAAACTGGTTATCTTTTTAAAACATGACTTTAAAATATATTTATTTAGATGCAGTTATATAATGTTATGCAGTTATATTTAAATGATGTATATTTTTATAATTGGACTCAACTATTATTAATGGGGCATGTTCCTATTTTAATAGTATTGACTAGATTCTGATCCGCCCTTTAAAAGGATAAAAGCAGTATATTTTTCACATTTTTTAGAAAATTAATTTTGTACTTGTGTTTTTAATGAATTTATGTTTTTTTGTTTTTTTTGTAATTATGTAAAATATATTTTTAAATAATTAGTGAAAGTTTTTAATAATTGTATTAAAATAGTTAGATTAAACTAAACCTATATCAATAGATTATATTTCTAATTTAATAGTATTGATTATTAATGTTTTAATTATAGTAAAATATATGATTATATATGTTGCTTAATATTTAATATGATTGTAGTTGGAATGAATAGTTGGCCCATCAAAGAAATGTAAATGGGGGTTTTGTAGTTACCGTAGACAGTTAGTTTCTTTTGGTCAAAAAACGGTTACAAAACTTTTTTTTCTTTTCTTTTTGTTAGAAAACTATTTTATTAAGATGGTTATATGATATATCTAGATAATTATTTTGATGCATTATATTTTAAGTTGGACATGACCTTTATCAATTGGTCATGATTCAGTTTTAATAGTATTGATTAAGTCTGGGCATTCGGTGGCCCATTCGGTATCGGTCCGGTTGATTCGGATTTTTGGATTTTCGGTGTTATGCTCAGAAGTACCATTCGGGTTTTACTAAATAAATCGGATCGGATTCGGTTCGGTTCCTTCTGGGTTCGGTTCGGATCGGATATAACCAATGTTTAAAATTGTCCAAAAAATTGACAAATTTTTTTTCTTCGAAATATATAAATTATTTACAAATCTAGTTAAATATTAGTTAAACTATCTAAATAGCTAAAAAGTATTAAAAATAACAAACAAAATAAAAAACAAAATATTTTAAATACTCTAAAATATCTAAATCACCTTAAAATATATAAAAATATTAACATATTTAACTAATTTCAGATATTTTCGGATCCTAATTCGGATTTCGGTTCGGTTCGGATTATAACCAAACTCCAAAGTACTAAGCTCATAAGTCCCATTCGGATATTTTGTATAACAGTTCGGATTCGGATTCGGTTTTTTCGGTTTGAGTTTAGGTAGATACTTCAGATTGAGGTAAAAACGCACAGGCCTAGTATTGATTTAAGTAGCAGTAAGAAAAATAATTTTTAAATATCTAATGCATCAGTGGGTAATATTTGTGGTCTGTTAATGAACCTGGCTATTTTTTTGTTCTTTTAGGAAAAGCGTATTAAGGCCCACTTAAAATCAGGCATTTCTCGTAATTTCAAGAAACATTTGGGGCGAAACTAAGGAAAACGTAAAGAACGTGACCCACGAAATTAATAGGAGACGAGGCGAAATAACTGGACGGCACTGGCGACGTGTAATAAGATAGCGCGCACTTTAGTCTTTACTAAAATGCGATCCAGAGGGACATTTTCTTCTGATCTATAATTACAATCCCTCCAAAATAATCAAATTAAAAGTCCACCAAAATATTCGATTTTTATTCAAGATCTTTATTAATTAGATATTAAGATGTCGCTGTGACTTATATTTTTTTACTTGTTGAATCATTTTACCTCGTAACTTCATTGACATATGTTATTTTAATCTCTACCTAATCAATGTTCATACTTATTAAATCACAAAAATATTTTTTTTTTCAAAATATACCAGCGGTGTCATAGTTCATTAGTTCACTTCTGATTCTAGCTTTAAACATTTATTGTTTATAATATAACCAACGTTTATATTTTTTTGCTCATTATGTTTAAACTTCTTCGAAATGTTCTTTTTTCTTTTCCACAGATATTAATCAGTTCAAGATTTATTCGTAGAAAATATGGAAGAACTGATAATGCAAAAACGCGATTTCCAATCTTCAACATACTGAAAATAGATATGTTAATCAGTTATAACTTTGTAAACAAAATCAAACACTGTTTCTCAGCTTCGTTTTTAATTAATTTGTAAGCAAACAGAAGTTTTATATCCGTGAAAACCATATAAAATACTATAAAATATTAAACCAACAATCAAAGATTACATACTGTAGTTACAGTTGCAAAAAAAAAGGTGAGAGAATATACTATAGTTCTCTTGACAGAAGTTGGCTATTCCTACCAAACTGATAAGAGTACAAATGTTCTATGTATTATACTATATTGTGCTCTAAATCACAGAAGAAAACAGAAAAAACATATGGTTCTATCGAGATATTTAAACACTCAATGTAATATGTTGACCAAACGCGAATATTTTTTTGGTTTCTTGTAACATGAAAGTTGGATTCCCAAGAAGTTAAAAGAGTAGTATAATAAACTAGATTAGAATCGGTCCCGGAGAACCAGCCCGGTTAAAAGAAAAAGTTAGGCGTTACATATGAATGTACTTTAATGGGATTGGACCGAAGTAAAACAAATTTTGGTCGGAAGGAAGAAGATATAAAATTAAAATTAAAGAGAAAAACCGTCGGCAAAGTTATTGGCAACACTCCAGAAAAAAAAAAAAAAAAACTCAAGTAACGTCTTTCACTGATTCATCATCATAGACTTCAAAACTATCAAACTTCTTCTTCTTCTCCACTCTATAAATTCAACAGATTCTCTGACTTTTCTACAATCAACTCAAAACTTTTCTCTCACTCCTAAAAATATTTCTCTCTCTATATCCAAAGCTACAAAGCTCCTCAGCAACAACACCTGCAGGTACTCTCTTCTTCCTCTCTCTCTCTCGCTTTATCACTCCTTCATGTAATTCGTTTCTTCTCATCGGGGGAAAAAGAACAGTTACTCCGACTCCAACTCGTTGACTTTTTGCTCTCTCTCTCTCTCTCTCTCTCTCTCTCTATACACTTTTATTCAGATAGATTCCAAAGTTTATTTTCTTTACCACTTCTGCTCTCAATCTCATAGATTCCGATGTGGGTTCTGATTATAAACTCTAGAAAATTACTGGGTTCCTCGATTATAGATTCCTCGTCCTTAAAGTATCGATCTTTGTCATGATCATCATCAAAGAGTCGTCGTGTTGTTCACTCTGTTTTTTTTTTTTTTCTTCTTCTTCTCAGAAAAAGAGTATCGAGTAGGTTCAGGAAAACCGTTTCTTCACTTTTTCCAAAAGATAAAAAATCTGCTTAAAAAGTTTGTTTTAATTTATCTGTTTTTTTTTTGTTCTTTTAAAACTTTCCCTTTCAGTATTCTCACATCCATAAAGAGCTTTAAAGTTTCTTCCTTCATTACTATCATCTCTCTCTCTCTGTTTCTTCTCTTAGCTTATCTGCAACTCTGTCAGAATCTGCCCTCCTTTTTTTTTGCTAAATCTGAGAATCTGGTACTGATTGTTCCAGAGCTATATTCTGATCATATTATTTCCTCACTTTTTTATTTTATTTGGTTTCTTGTTTTTTAAGGATGTTGGAGAAAAAGGTTGAGACTTTCAACATGAACAGAGTCATAGACGAGTTCGATGAAATGACAAGAAACGCTGATCAAGTCCAGTTACAGACCCTCAAAGAGATTCTCCACAAGAACAAATCAGCTATCTACTTGCGAAACTTCGGGATCAGTGGAGACACAGAAGAAGATTTCAAAGCATTGGTTCCGTTAGTCACTGATTCTGAGTTAGAGCCTTACATCAAAAGAATGGTCGATGGTGACACTTCACCCATCCTCACCGGCCATCCCGTTCCAGCCATTTCCTTAAGGTTATTACAAAACAAAAAACCCACTTCTAAAAATGATCTCTTTTGCTCATTATTATGTTCACTCAAAATGTTTTAATGGATGGGTCTCTGTTTTAATTATCAACAGCTCTGGAACTAGTCAAGGCCGTCCAAAGTTTGTTCCTTTCACTGATGAGTTGATGGAGAACACACTACAACTCTTTCGTACTGCTTTTGCCTTCAGGAACAGGTATAGTGTGGTCATGTTCCCTCCCCCCAACATTCTCACACTTTTCTCTGTATCCGTCCATTTACATGAACAGAGTGAAACTATTAAGTTAGATAGTACTAACTTAAAACTAATTGTTTATAACCGAATTGGATTGGTCCATTTTTTTCTTATATATTAGTAAAAGTCTCTTCCAAGTTGACGCTATATGTCTTCTCGTGATGATGGTTATTTAATAATTTTTGACTAGATCGATGTAGATCGGTTTGTAGAGTATGGATCGAACTCTGATATTATATTAAATTAAATAAAATTTAATGTAAAATGATTGGTGATAAATGAATTCAACATATCTGTCTGATATAATTACTAAAGAAACAACTACTAATGATTGGTACTGTTTTGTACAGAGAGTTCCCTATTGATGACAATGGGAGAGCTTTGCAGTTTATCTTCAGCAGCAAGCAATACATATCAACAGGAGGTGTCCCCGTTGGCACCGCAACTACAAACGTGTACCGTAACCCCAATTTCAAAGCGGGGATGAGATCGATACAGTCTCTTTGCTGTAGTCCTGACGAAGTTATCTTCAGTCCTGATGTTCATCAAGCACTCTACTGCCATCTCTTGTCTGGAATCCTCTTCAGAGACCAAGTACAGTACGTCTTCGCCCCCTTCGCTCACGGTCTTGTCCACGCGTTTAGAACCTTTGAACAGGTCTGGGAAGAGATCGTCACCGATGTGAAACACGGTGTCTTGAGCAGCCGTATCACCGTCCCATCGGTCCGCACCGCAATGTCGAAGCTGCTCGCACCGAACCCTGAGCTAGCGGAGACGATACGCAACAAGTGTTTGAGTTTGAGTAACTGGTACGGGTTGATTCCTGCGCTGTTCCCGAACGCGAAGTATGTTTATGGGATCATGACTGGCTCCATGGAGCCTTATGTGAAGAAGCTGAGGCATTACGCTGGTGATCTACCTCTTGTGAGTCATGACTATGGTAGCTCGGAGGGGTGGATTGCTGCTAACGTTACACCGAGATTGTCTCCGGAGGAAGCTACGTTTGCTGTGATTCCTAATCTTGGTTACTTCGAGTTTCTCCCTGTGTCTGAAACAGAGGAAGCAGAGCAGGGACCGGTTGGTTTAACTGATGTCAAGATCGGACAAGAGTACGAGGTTGTCATCACAAACTACGCAGGTACTAAGAGTTACCTACTGCTTAACTCATTGTCAAGTAACTATTATTTCTTAAAAAAAATTTAAAAACACATCATTGGTTTTACCAATAATGTCGGTCAGTTTATTACTTGATTAACGAGTAAATCAGTTGGGAGTTTTTTGTAATATAAATGTCATTTTTATGATTAAAAATGTTAGTAAAAAAAAAAGATTTAAAATGTTAGTGAGTGTCACTTAGATGATTTTTTATGCGATTTTCTCTATAATATACTTTAAATGCAATATGTTCCACTTTATGCAGGATTGTATCGATACCGTCTTGGAGATGTGGTCAAGATCATTGGTTTCTACAACAAGACTCCACAACTCAAGTTCATATGCAGGAGGAACCTGATTCTGTCCATCAACATCGACAAGAACACTGAAAGAGACCTTCAGCTTTCAGTAGAATCAGCGGCAAAGAGACTCTCAGAGGAAAAGATCGAAGTCATTGACTTCTCAAGCCATGTAGATCTCTCCACAGAGCCAGGACATTACGTTATATTCTGGGAGATCTCAGGTGAGACAAACGAAGATGTTCTTCAAGACTGCTGCAACTGTCTAGACAGAGGGTTCATCGATGCTGGTTACATGAGCTCTCGAAAATGTAAGACTATTGGTGCTTTGGAGCTGAGAGTTCTCGAGAAAGGAACTTTCAAGAAGGTTCAAGAACATTTTCTTGGTCTTGGTTCATCGGCTGGACAGTTTAAGATGCCAAGATGTGTGAAGCCAAGTAATGCTAAGGTTTTGCAGATTCTGTGTGAGAATGTGGGGAGTAGGTTCTTCAGTACAGCTTTTGAGTGAATGTTTGTGAAATCAAGAAAAGTTGTTTTGTTATCTTTATTGTCGATAGATAAGTTTTACTTTTGTTATTAAATTCAGTGTAAAAAACAAAACAAAAACTTTATCTTTTATAACTAGAAGAAATATGTACCAATCACAGTGGTTTTACTTTGCATTTTGTGCAATCAATGTTTGGAGGTAAAAAGAATCTTGATGTGACGGTATTTTTTAAGGAATTTGACTATATAGTAGATATGAAAATAAAATCTGAAAATATATCGAATAGATGTGACTTGAACCTAATTGAAATATGTGTATATATATTCATTTTCTATTTTTTCAAGGACACGATTGTTGAATGAATCTGATCTAGATATCTAGTATATTTTTTGGTATTTTTCAAGAACAATAATCATTTACACAATAAGTAAGTGCAGAGAAAACTATAGTGGTGTGGTTTTGTCTCAGCAGCTATTCGTGATTATGACATCATCGGTAGGACCTGGTAATGTCGATGTCTAAAAGCAATATTGTCGTTAATGAGCTGATTAGCACTAATGTAAATCTTAAAGTAACTTTTCATAATTATAACTCTCTTAAGTAACGTTATCGTTGTCTGAGACGTATGCTTTTAATTAACATATATTATAAGAAAACACATGTAACACGAAGCATGATCATAGTGGACAAGTTTGTTATATGTCTTGGTGTATTGGTTGGAAACCAAATTCACGGACGATTGAGAAACTCAATTACTGATTAAGAAACGTTTAAGAACTTATTAGTAGCAAAATTCACTTTATGTCGAGAAGATGATCTCATATGATTTGAGACGAAACTGTAGCGTCAACATGGAGTTATAGCAGAGAATATGTCTACATACGGTGATAGATTTTCTTACGTAAATTTTTGCAGAGAAATATTTCATCAGCATATATTATACATTGATATACTATTCTCGTCCAATCGTTTCAAGTCCATCTCTGAAAGTGAAATTGTTATGTAATTTTGGACTAATGTGTATATTTCACGTTATCAACAAAAATATGTACTGTATCTTTCAAATCAAATCACTCATCATCAGTTTCAAAAAAAAAAATCACTCATCAAACAACTAGAGTTTTTCATCTATATATATATTTATATGTGTTTATTTTTCTTTTCTGCTTTATACGATAAGATGATGAATATCTTATGTGTTATCTCTCTTTTTTTTTTTTCCGAAGAGGTTGTATTATCTCTTTTTCGTTGGACAACATAGCACACACGCACACACGCAGGTTAGGGCCGGACATAATTACACGTAACTAACCTTAAACTCAAACTCAGCTATTTGTCTTGTATCCGTTTTGAAAATTCAAAATATTCAGTGTTGTCAAGGTAAATAACAAATAGACAATTTTCATTGATTTCAAGGTCAAGTTAAATATCAAATTTCATTATTTTTACTACTTTACTCGTTACTTACGTTGTTACTTATTCTATTAATTGTTATTTGTTACATAATCTATTAATTACTTGTTCATATTTGTTTTTCTTTTACTTGAATTTAGATTTAGACAAAAATATTCATTATTTTTCTTATTGTTACTTGAATTTTTAAATACTTGTCGTCACTAGTCAAATATTAAATAAAAAAAATTACCTATACAGCTTGTTATTACCTGTTATTAATTTAGAGAAAACATTTTTTTTCATTATGAAAATTATACAATGTTTATATCGAAATATTCATATGTTTTTTATTTGTCTTCTTTATAATAGGAATCAATATTTTGTTTAAAATGATTCGCATGTTATTTTAAGTAAAGAATAGACAAAACAAATTTTGATGTCTATTTTTAATAGAATATTATTTAGTAAGTAATTCTTAAATACTTAGAAAAACTCGTAAATAATTCACAAATACTTATAAATAAGAGTAAGTAATAGAACAAATCAAGTAGCTTGCAAATAATTCATTTTTGATCAAATATTCGAAATAGTAAGCATTAATTTTTAAGAAATCAAGTACACGTTGAAAATTATATAACTCGTGTAAAATAAGTCAAGTCGCAAGTACATCCAAAATAGTGAATACTCGTCTACTGCCCAGTAACGCATATTCAGGCATGTCTCTCTTTTTTTTTTCTCCCCACCAAACTTTTTACTTGTTGTTGCATTAAGTTCTCATGATTCATGAACATAATAGATGATAATTAATAATAACGCGTACCATATCTTTTCATTTAGGAAAAATAAATATGTAATCTTTAGAAATGATCCAAAATAATACAAATGGAAATATCAATATTGGAATGTGGCATATTTTAGATCTTTTCCCCTATTTGCGAAATGATAGCTGGAAATTATTGGATAGGAACGGTAACATACAACCATGCGGAACTTAAACATACATATTGCTACGTCGAGTAGCGAATGGTATTTAAGTAAATAATAATACCGCCTCACAATTTACTACTACGTAAAAACACACACTCAACCCACAAAATTCTATTTGCCAGCTCAGATTTTCAATCCCTATATAACAACAACCTTCGACCGAGAGACAAATCAATAGTTTCTTTGCTGCTGTCAGAAAACAAGATAGAGAAGACAGAAACTCTTTAGTCCTTAAAAAAAAAAAATCTTTAGTCCTTCAATTATGTCAAACACACAACTCCATGAATGCTATAACTCACATGACACAGTATTACCACACAAGATCAGTGATGGTCGTGTTCACAAAATATGGGACTGTGAGAGTCCTCTCTACGATTCTTACGAGCTCGTCTCTTTTGCTCACATCATCGAACGCAAACTGCTGCCTTTCTCTCCTTCTCACGTTCGGCCGCCCCGTTTGAGTCTAAAAGCTTTGATGGACAAAGATACAGATAATAACAAATCATATGGTTCTTCTAAGACGACCACAAGTTGTAGTCAACGTAGGAAACATTGGTGGAATAGAAAGATGAATTACGAGATTAAGAAAGAAATCAAGAAGAAAATGTTGCCTAGTTGTATTTTTATGCTGTAATAAGTCTTAGAAGAACTTGCTTGTCTAAAATGTAACCAAGTTTTTTTTCTTCTTCTTCTTTTCAACATGTTTGATGAAAAATGTATGCAGAAGGTTATCTTAAGAAAAATCACATGGTTCTTTCTTGATCACTTCATTCGTAGTTTATACTTTACAGATATCTGGGATTAATCAAGGTAATGGCCCGAGTTTCACCGCTGCCGGTTATAACAAGTGCTAGTATTTAGTTATTTGCATATTGGTAATACAGGTTGTGAAGATCACGAATGGGCTTAATTATAAACCCGTATAGGCCCATGTTTGGTGTTGGAAATTTCCTAGTTGAACAGCAAATTTGATTGATTGATTCGAAGTGAGTTCGAAACTTTATAAGATAGTTTGCTTTACCTTTAGTTTTTGTACTTTACATTCTATTCCTATGTAGTGTAGTATATATAGCCTTCGACCATATTTTTTTTTTTGGCTTTAATTTGTTTTTTTGTTCGTTGTCTCAAATGAATTGGAATAAGTTTGGTTCCTCTCCCTCCTTCAATCTTTTGAAATTTTACTAACTATAACTCTCTTTTTATTCTTTCAAAAGTTAAAATATTAGATAGAAAGTTCACACGGTTTGTCTAGTTAACAAAAACAAGATATGAAACATTCAATAAAAAATAAACTGTAAGGTCTTCAAAAGTCTAACTACATGATGAACATCTATACATGAAAATCAAAATCAGTACAAGTGAATTAGAATAATAAATGAGAAATAGACAAGTAACTGCTCACTTCAACACCCTCATCAATTTAATGTTTCCTTTATCGTCTCAAAACCAGCTTTGGCTTTTGACTATTTCTCCCTCTTTGATATTTTGTGAGCTCCACTAATATGTCCCAACTGTATTTTACTATTTATCTAAATATGTAATGCAATCTTGTATAGATAAGTAAAGGGTGGTTAATTTACAAATTTTACCAGTAATAAGAAAATTTCTGGATTTCCAACAAAAAAAAAAGCAAAGATAATCTTTAAATTTTATTCCTCGGTGGCTAGTAAACAAAATAAAGAAGAAACAGAAAGCAAAATGAAGATTTGGCCCACTTTTTAGACTGTCCCGCCCATAATAAATCGATTATGAACTCACTTTTCATCAGTCGTTTTCTTTAATGTGTGGAAAAAAGAACCAAATATGAAATACTGGCTGGACTTTTGACATAACCATCAAAGAGCCTAACTAATCCCTTTAAAATATTTAAACCGTTTTTCTTTTTGTACAAAAGAGCTAAATCATTTCTAAACCGTTTCAATTGTTTGGTAACGTGGCTTACTTCTTGCTGTGTAAGGTAGGGACTAGGGACTAAGGAAGGAAAATACAGTCTGCAGAGTCTGTCTTTGTCTCTGATTTACTCTTCTTCAAGTTTACTTTTGGGGGGAAAAATGAAGGTTAGGTGAAAGAGTAACGAATAGAACCAAGAGGTTCTTCACAGATTCCATCTTCATCATCTCTCTAGACACCTATCAAAGCTCATTAAAGAAAAAAGCAAAAAGAAAAACTCCAGCTCTCTTCTTTGCTTCAAGAAGAAGCTGTCTTCTTGGTCTTTCTTCTTATATTGGTTCCTTTCTGTTTGAGAGTTTTGTGTGGTAAATAATGGCCGAGTCTACGATAGAAGTAAAGCTAGTTCGTTGTCCAAAGTGCAAGAATCTCTTACCAGAGCCTAGAGACTGTTCCTTTTTCCAGTGCGGTGGTTGTGGAACCGTTCTTTGCGGTTAGTTTTCCCGTTTACAATCTTCTCTTTCAGATGAAGAAGTGAAGATTACTAATAGTTTCTCTTATTTTGGTTTTTGATTTTTTTGTAAAGCCAAAAACAAGGACCGTGAAGCAGATCCAGTGCTGGACAAGTCAGTGAAAAACAGAGCCAAAGAAACTGAAGTTAACTCTGTTTCAAGCGAAGAAGAATCAGATTCATCAAGACACAACCAAACTGGTCAAACAGAGACTTGGGATGATGTTCCATTTTCAAAACTCAATGTTGTTACCGGTTCTCAATCTGGTTTGGACCGGTCTAGGAAAACCAAGGGATTCAGATTCTCAGCTTCCAACTACTTCACAGATTCTATCTCTAGTGATGAAGCAATCCAGCAAGACAGAGCTGAGCTGGTGAGAAAACTGGATAAGCTAAAAGAGCAGATTCTTCATCCTAAAGAGCAACAGCAGATCCAGAGGTCATCTTCAGGTTTCAAAAAGGCTCCATCGCGGTTTCCAAGCTCTGGTAAACATCTTGCAGGTCCTTATAACTACCATCAGCAATCTCATCACCACTACTCTAGACAGTATACTAGTCATGATTTGTTTAATACACACCAAGGAAATGGGATGATGCATCTTCACCAGTCAACTTGCTCTTGCTCCCACTGCTATGATCCGTATCACAGAGCTTCAGGCTCAGTTTTTCCTCCCTCAGGGCTACCTGATGCTCTTGGTTTCTACCCTTATGAGAGAAGTAGTACTGCGTTTCGCTCTCCATTGCATAGTCCTAGATCCTTTATACCTCCTCCTCACGCTCCTGCTTCTCAATCTCGTGGTCTAGATGCGTTAAAGAATGCTATATCTCGTGTTCGCCTCTCTAAAGCTGTATCATCTTCAGGTGGTACTCGCTTAATCCACCCTGTAGCTGGTGGTGCACCGTTTATAAACTGTCAAAAGTGCTCCAAGATACTGAAACTGCCAGACAAAACTACGAGAAAGCAGCAACAGCGACTGCGCTGCGGAGCGTGCTCTTGTCTGATAGATTTCTCCTTTGCTGATAATAAGAAACTCATCCTCTCAGCTATTCCTGCATCAGCAAGAGAAGAAGAAGAAGCTCATAGTAGTAGGCTGCATTGGTTAACTGCTCTTGACGTCTCTTCTGATGCAATGGATAGGGAACCAGACTGTGTATCAACTGGTCCGGCTTCCATCTCCGATAAAGCTCATGATTATTCTAGCTTCTCTGAAGACGAGCTAAGTTCAGACAGTCCAGCAACAGGTAGGAAACTCATTCCAGATTTTGACTACTCTTCCATCAATGTAAGGGACCGGTCAGGGACAAGGAGCCAAAGCCAAAGCTCTCGTTCACTGGGGAAGACAGTCAAGAGACAGAACTCAATGAAAGAAGCTTCGGTTCTGACTGAGATGGACGTTAATGACTACTCTCACAACAACAATGGAGTGTCTCAAGATTCAGAAGAGGATGGAAGAACCAAGAAGAGTACTGGATTTGGGAGTATGGTGAAAAACAGCTTCAAGGATCTAAAGAAATCAATGCAGAACGAAGGGGGAGGAAGTGATGTTTTGGTGAATGGGCATCTTATAGCTGAACGTCTGGTGAAAATGGCAGAGAAACAAGCTGGACCAATCCGGCCAGGAAACTACTGGTAACATGAGTTCCCTCCAATCTCGTAAACTCTTCTCATTTACTCTAAAGCTCTAATGGCTCTCTTCTGTTCTGTTCCTTGGTATCAAGGTACGATTACAGAGCTGGATTCTGGGGGGTCATGGGAGGTCAATGCCTTGGAATATTACCAGTAAAACATCCAGTCACCGGCATCATATTTTTTTAAGTCTCTCTAAAACTTCTTTAACGTGTGCTAATCCTTTCTTTCTTGCAGCCTTTCATTGAAGAGCTAAACTACCCAATGCCAGAGAACTGCGCGGGCGGAACCACAGGAGTGTTTGTGAACGGAAGAGAGCTTCACCAGAAAGACCTGCGCTTGCTCGTTGCAAGAGGTCTACCAAGGGACAGGGATAGATCCTACACTGTTTACATCACAGGTAGAGTCATAGATGAAGATACAGGTGAAGAGCTAAATTGTCTTGGCAAACTCGCCCCAACGTAAGCTTTTTTTTTTCACAAAGTCTATTTAAACATCTCTCTCGCTCTTTTGCCTTAAAGATTCATGCACCTGAGTTTGATGCTACACCACATGGTCACAGGGTTGATAAGCTAAAACGTGGGTTCGGGATGAGAGTTCCGAGAAGATATGCATGAAGAAATGTTGTTAGTTTCCAGCGCATCATCCGTGTTAGATTTATCCTAGCAGACTAAGTTAAAAAAACGTTGTTCTTAAAATCTACAGAGCCTTGTAATATATCATTATTAGCAAGTAACGAGAAACTAAAACAGACACAGTGTAATGTATTCAAAAGCTTCCCAAAAAGCATTATTGAGCTTACAACACTCCACCACATTATTATTGTAGCTATCTTCTTCTTCCCAATTATTCATCTCACTTGTTTGGTAACACATTCTTCTTTTGCTCCCCTTTCGTAACCTGATCATGTAATGAGACCATCAACTTTGGATCAATGATACCAAAACAAAACGATGCATGCCTCTAGAGGTTCGAAACTCAAAAGGCCAATTAACTAGCTAGTCAAATGTATCATCTTCTTCTTCTTCTTCGTAACTTTTTTTGTTGTTGTGGTCTTCTCCGGCTATCTGCACGATTCTAACGACTAGTCTCTGTTTCAATATCAGATTGGGCTATTAATTTATTATTGGGCTCAAGGCCCATTGTATCCATCAGTTCCTAATGAAGCATTAAACTTGAGAGAGAGTTACGCACATTTTGAGTTTCCAATTACTCTCCAAGGCATTGTCTCTTCTACCTTTTATATTAAGCTAAATATTAGACAGTTATTTTCTTTCATCTTTTATCCTAACTAATTACATGGACGACTAACTAAACCTTTCTCTGTAAGGTTTTGTTTTTCTCTGTGCTTCTTCTTTTCTCTCTCAATGGTATCACAAATTCTCAAAAATTCATAGCTCTCTCTCTCTCTAGCTAATCTCTAAGAGCTTGTCTCTTTGACCAAACAACATCCGCCTCCCAATCTATTTCTGAGCTATATCAAAAGTTCAGAGACAACCAAGCAAAGGAACACACGAAAGATTCCAAGAACACTTTTCTTGTATATTAGATTTTTTTTAAACAATTTTTCTAAATCTGTTTAATCCGAAATCACACAGACAAACCAATTTCTAATCTCTCAAATACGAAAGTCTGAACTGCACTCACAAGTCAATCGCCTTTGTTAACCGACAAGAACAATCCTCTTGTTCAAGCTTAGCTACAAGAAGCGGTCGTTGAAAGCTTCATCGGAGACCTCACTCTCCGATGCTGCTCTCTCCAAAGCCAAAGCCGCCGCAACAAAATCTCAAGGTATTTAATTTTCTTTTCCAAATGTTTTACAATTTGAAACTTGTCAAATCATTATCTGAAATTGATTTTTTGTGTTTGGTTAGCTGCACTTTCCTATGCCACTCTCACTCTCTCCAAAGCCAATACCAAAGCCAAAATCATTCGACGACACCGAATGGTTATGGCTTTGGTTTTTGAAACAAAATAGGCAAAGTCATTATTCTCTTTCGCATGAGAGCACCAAGGGATTGTTGTAGAGGAACCGTAAACAAAACGCTTTTCAGATAATGTATTTCAAATCAGTATAACATTGGGCAAAGATAACCAAATACCTTGAGTGATTTTAGCTTTGCAAAGAATGGTGTCCGAGAGTGCAACTAAACAGAACACACAAAAAAAAAATTTAGATAATTATTTGACGAATTTGAAACTGTAAAATTTAGGCAAAAAAACTAAATATCTTAGAAATAAATAAATCTCAAGATATTTAGTTTTCTTTGCCCAATGTTTTATGATTTGAAACTCGTCAAATAATTATCTGAAATGATTTTTTTTTTTTGTGTTTTGTTTAGTCTTAACCGCCACGGTTCCTCTCCGGTGCTCATTTGTGAAAGAGGACAAATGTTTTGTATACTTTGTTTCCACGTTTGCTTCGGTTCAGTGCGTTGGTGGTGGCTTTTTCAGCATGACTACTAACCCAGTGGTTAGATATCATTTCTTGAAGTTGGCTGAAGCTATCAAGAAGATGGCTCTTAAGCTTGGAACCAAGATTACTCATGAATGTTCAAGTTCATGGTCTAACTTCCCATGGTAATCCCCATGATTTTGAAGTATTCCATTGTCTTTCTAGATTCTGCTATTTCCTTTTAATAATTGTTCTGGCTTTGATGATTTTGCTATCTTTTGTTACATAATCCAATCTCAATGACTTTGATGATTTTGCTTCTTAGACTCAATTATTTTAATAATTGCTCAGTTTGTTGAGTACTTGTAATTCGAAACACTAGTCCTCATGTTTTTCACCAAAGCTCTATCCAAGTTTAACTGAATGTGAGAAAGCATGAGAGTAGAGCCGGGGAAACACAAAGCTTTTCGAATGTTAGACTTAATGTGTAACTTCTCTGCTTTGCTCTTCTGGTCAACAACCTCTACTAATGTCATAAATCCCTGAAAATTTACATAAAAAGTTACAATAAGCCCATAGCTAAAGTACTTCAGAATATAACTTAGTTCGAATCAAATAAACAATGGAAGAGAAAAATCCAAGAACTGTAAAACATAATTCACCTGTTTAACCCAGAAGAATTCAGATTCTTTGTCTGCCCAACATTATATAGTCTGAATGCCAACATTATGAGCCTCTTCATTAATTCTTCATAAACAAGTTTACTAAACCCCTGAAAACGTATTAATAAAACCCAATCTATTTAGTTTTTGATTAGGTTCTTAGCAAGTCATCTTAATAATTCTACTAAACACTTTGAAAGCAAGTATGCAATATCTTACACACGGAGCTTATAGACAATTACTATGAAACACAAGACCTTTGGTAAAGCATTTAGCAATAAAAACCATTACTAACGAAATGAGTAAGAGCAAAAACGAACCTTTTTTCTGATGTGTAGATGTTACCGCAGCTAGAGGTATCTCAGTATATTGTGAACTTCAGGATTTAGTGATATTACTATTGTGAATTATTTTACCTTTTAATGTTTATTATTATTGTAAAAATAAAACTATCCTCCTAATAGAATACTTAAACGAATAAAAGTAGAACCGACCTTCATAAGATAAATAAAACTATCAGTTATAAAATTGTCTATGTAATATTTTTATACTTTATAATAGAAACAATAAATAAATAAATGTTCTAACTGCATATTTTTGGTTTACAAAGCACTTTTGAGTTATTCCAAAATGATCAATTTTAAACTAATGAATTTATTTATTAATTATCATCAAGAACCATTAAACTTCAATGGGAATTAAACAAACCCTTCCCTATTGAGAAAAGAAAACTTATATATATATATATATATATATATATATATATCCTAAAAGCCAATCTCTAATCCATCCATCAGCAAAAATATAAATCTAGACCCTGAAATCAAACTCACCATCTATATAGTTACTACCACATTAACATTACATCCACCAATTCAAATGTCACACGACCACAACCAATCCTGTCCGAAATCGATGATATTGTCCAGCGACGAGAAATACGAATCTGCAGTTTCAGAGTTCTCAACAGAAGCAGGAGCAGTTGGAATCTCGCTAGTGATTCCAGACCCTGACGTCGTCGTCGCAGGAGAGAGCTGATTCTCATGGAAGATGTTGTTGCCTTTCCAACAACCACCACCACCAGCATTCTCAAACTCGTAGTTAGAGAAAGAAAACGTTCTGAAAATGTTCTTCTTGCTCTCTAAATATTCGAGACTCATCATCATTGCTGATTCCTCTGTTTTCGTCGGTTTGATGTCTTCTTGTTTCTCTGTAACAATATCTGCTCTGTTTCCTCCTTGGAACGTCGAAACAGAGAACTTCGTGGGGGATGTAGTGTTGTTGTTACAAGTGTGGCTTCCGACATACTTCACTTCGAAAATAGAAGGATCTGTGTCTGATTTTTGGACTTGCTTCACCGCTAAACAGTTCTGTGTGAATCGATGCGTGCATCTGAAATATCCTCTGTTTTAACAGAAACATAGTACGTTAGCAAATCTTCCAGAAAACATCAAAAAAAAAATTTGAAAAATTAAATGATGATAATTGATGATTAATAATACCTAGGATTAATGGATCCGTGAATCTCTTTTTGACCGTACTTTCTCCAGCAATAACCATCATCTATGGAGCCCTTTTCTTGTCCTGCTCCGACAAGGAAACTAACTTTCTCTGTTTTCTTCTCTGATATTTTTCTGCAAATCACAAAGAATCAGACACATGAGATCTCAAATTTGGAACACAGACACAGACAAAAGACAAAGAAGCACTCATTTGAACTCTGTTTACCTCTTTTTAAACACGTTTTTGGTATCTTTGCCATCGATCTCACGGCTTCTTCGTTTAAGGATGTTCTTGTCCTCTTCGTTGACTCTCAACCTGGAGATAGCATTCTGGTAGATACTGAGGATTTCAGAGATCAAGGTTTTGTTGGATTCGATTGAGGAAGTGTCTTTGAGATTGCTCATCAAACGTTTGGCTAGCTCTCTCCCTTGTTCTAGTTCGCTGATCACGAGTTTCTCTTCCATCACCATCTCTGCTTTCACTTGCAGTTTCTTTTTTTTGTTTTTGAATTCTCTGTGTTTCTTTTTGAGTGAATTTTGATGATATGTGAGTTTCGTGTGTATTTATATAAATGGGTGATGATAAGAATCTATTATGATGTGGTTTATTGTCCTTGTGCTTGCCCAATAAGTTTATTTTCTTTTTATTATTATTTTTAAGCTTAGTCAAGAAGAAGCTGTGTGGAAAAGACAAGGATCTTGTTTAGAAATTGACAAAAAAAGATAACACTATTATTCTCAAAATGCTAAAAAGAAAAAGAATGTATGAGCTTGTGGTTACTAGTATCTGTTTTTTATTTAGAAACACAAATATACTTACTAAACTTAAAATATAGTATAAGATATAATTTTTAGATTTATAAACTTTTTAGATTATAGCATCTATTGATCATATGAATTACATTTAACATAATTTATAAAGCGTCAACTATCTCTCCCTAATCACAATAGAACCCATGTTTGATGGAGTCTCACTCAATCAGTCCAATTATCTAGAGAAACGAAGATAACAAAGATTCATAACCTCTTAGACAATAATAATATGTAAGTGGAGAATGTAACTATACAATAAACAATATTGTCATATTTTTTTTTAATTTCACTCAAAATTTGTAGGTTAACCCCTACGAAAATATTGAATTTTTCGTTAAATACTCTATATACTGAAGCTTGTACTCTTTAATGTTGTTTAAAAATATTTAACCACATTCTATATTTGTATTAATGTATTCTAAACTATCTTTCAAGGTACATGTACATCATTCTAATTTTTAAACAATTAATTTAGTTTAAATTAATATACTACTTATATAAGTAGATTAACCAGTATGGAATCACTATTATCTAAAGAAACAGAGACAACAAAGGTTCCTAACCTCTTTGACAATCATAATATGTAGGTGGAGGATGTAACTATGCAATAAAACAATAGTGTCATATTTTTTTTAATTTCACTCAAAATTTGTAGGTTAACCCCTACGAAAATATTGAATTTTTTGTTAAATTTTCTATATATTGAAGCTTATACTCTTTAATGTTATTTAAAATATTTAACCACATTCTACATTTGTATTAATATATTCTAAACTATCTTTCAAGGTACATGTACACCATTCTAATTTTTAAACAATTAATTTAGTTTAAATTAATATACTACTTATATAAGTAGATTAACCAGATGAAATCACTATTATCTAAAAAACGGAGACAACAAAGGTTCCTAACCTCTTTGACAGTCATAATATATAAGTGGAGGATGTAACTATGCAATAAAATAATAGTGTCATATTTTTTTAATTTCACTCAAAATTTGTAGGTACCCCTACGAAAATATTGATTTTTCGTTAAATTCTCTATATACTGAAGCTTATACTCTTTAATGTTGTTTAAAAATATTTAACCACATTCTACATTTGTATTAATGTATTCTAAACTATCTTTCAAGGTACATGTACACCATTCTAATTTTTAAACAATTAATTTAGTTTAAATTAATATACTACTTATATAAGTAGATTAACTAGTATGAAATCACTATTATCTAAAGAAATGGAGACAACAAAGGTTTCTAACCTCTTTGACAATCATAATATGTAAGTGAAGGATGTAACTATGCAATAAAACAATAGTGTCATATTTTTTTAATTTCACTCAAAATTTGTAGGTTAACCCCTACGAAAATATTGAATTTTTTGTTAAATTTTCTATATATTGAAGCTTATACTCGTTAATGTTATTTAAAAATATTTAACCACATTCTACATTTGTATTAATGTATTCTAAACTATCTTTCAAGGTACATGTACACCATTCTAATTTTTAAACAATTAATTTAGTTTAAATTAATATACTACTTATATAAGTAGATTAACTAGTATGAAATCACTATTATCTAAAGAAACGGAGACAACAAAGGTTCCTAACCTCTTTGACAGTCATAATATATAAGTGGAGGATGTAACTAAGCAATAAAACAATAGTGTCATATTTTTTGAATTTCACTCAAAATTTGTAGGTAACCCCTACGAAAATATTGATTTTTCGTTAAATTCTCTATATATTGAAGCTTATACTCTTTAATGTTGTTTAAAAATATTTAACCACATTATACATTTGTATTAATGTATTCTAAACTATCTTTCAAGGTACATGTACACCATTTTAATTTTTAAACAATTAATTTAGTTTAAATTAAAATACTACTTATATAAGTAGATTAACTAGTATGAAATCACTATTATCTAAAGAAACGGAAACAACACAGGTTTATAACCTCTTTGACAATCATAATATGTAGGTGGAGGATGTAACTATGCAATAAAACAATAGTGTCATATTTTTTAATTTCACTCAAAATTTGTAGGTTAACCCTACGAAAATATTGATTTTAGTTAAATTCTCTATATACGAAGCTTATACTTTTAATGCTGTTTAAAAATATTTAACCACATTCTACATTTGTATTAATGTATTCTAAACTATCTTTCAAGGTACATGTACACCATTCTAATTTTTAAACAATTAATTTAGTTTAAATTAATATACTACTTATATAAGTAGATTAACAGTATGAAATCACTATTATCTAAAGAAACGGAGACAACAAAGGTTCCTAACCTATTTGACAATCATAATATGTAGGTGGAGGATGTAACTATGCAATAAAACAATAGTGTTATATTTTTTTAATTTCACTCAAAATTTGTAGGTTAACCCTACGAAAATATTGAATTTTAGTTAAATTCTCTATATAATGAAGCTTATATTCTTTAATGTTGTTTAAAAATATTTAATAATATTCTACATTTTATTAATGTATTCTAAACTATCTTTCAAGGTACATGTACACCATTCTAATTTTAAACAATTAATTTAGTTTAAATTAATATACTACTTATATAAGTAGATTAACTAGTATGAAATCACTATTATCTAAAGAAACGGAGACAACAAAGGTTCCTAACCTCTTTGACAATCATAATATGTAGGTGGAGGATGTAACTATGCAATAAAACAATAGTGTCATATTTTTTTAATTTCACTCAAAATTTGTAGGTTAACCCTACGAAAATATTGATTTTTTTAAATTTTCTATATACTGAAGCTTATACTCTTTAATGTTATTTAAAAATATTGAACCACATTATACATTTGTATTAATGTATTCTAAACTATCTTTCAAGGTACATGTAAACCATTCTAATTTTAAACAATTAATTTAGTTTAAATTAATATACTACTTATATAAGTAGATTAACAGTATGAAATCACTATTATCTAAAGAAACGGAGACAACAAAGGTTCCTAATCTCTTTGACAATCATAATATGTAAGTGGAGGATGTAACTATGCAATAAAACAATAGTGTTATATTTTTTTTAATTTCACTCAAAATTTGTAGGTTAACCCCTACGAAAATATTGATTTTTCGTTAAATTCTATATACTGAAGCTTATACTCTTTAATGTTATTTAAAAATATTGAACCACATTATACATTTGTATTAATGTATTCTAAACTATCTTTCAAGGTACATGTACACCATTCTAATTTTAAACAATTAATTTAGTTTAAATTAATATACTACTTATATAAGTAGATTAACTAGTATGAAATCACTATTATCTAAAGAAACGGAGACAACAAAGGTTCCTAACCTCTTTGACAATCATAATATGTAGGTGGAGGATGTAACTATGCAATAAAACAATAGTGTCATATTTTTTAATTCACTCAAAATTTGTAGGTTAACCCCTAAATATTGATTTTAGTTAAATTATATAATGAAGCTTATACTCTTTAATGTTGTTTAAAAATATTTAACCACATTATACATTTGTATTAATGTATTCTAAACTATCTTTCAAGGTACATGTACACCATTCTAATTTTTAAACAATTAATTTAGTTTAAATTAATATACTACTTATATAAGTAGATTAACCAGATGAAATCACTATTATCTAAAGAAACGGAGACAACAAAGGTTCCTAACCTCTTTGACAGTCATAATATATAAGTGGAGGATGTAACTATGCAATAAAACAATAGTGTCATATTTTTAATTTCACTCAAAATTTGTAGGTTAACCCCTACGAAAATATTGATTTTTCGTTAAATTCTCTATATCTGAAGCTTATACTCTTTAATGTTGTTTAAAATATTTAACCACATTCTACATTTGTATTAATGTATTCTAAACTATCTTTCAAGGTACATGTATACCATTCTAATTTTAAACAATTAATTTAGTTTAAATTAATATACTACTTATATAAGTAGATTAACCAGTATGAAATCACTATTATCTAAAGAAACGGAGACAACAAAGGTTCCTAACCTCTTTGACAATCATAATATATAGTGGAGGATGTAACTATGCAATAAAAAATAGTGTCATATTTTTTAATTTCATTCAAAATTTGTAGGTTAACCCCTACGAAAATATTGAATTTTTCGTTAAATTCTCTATATAATGAAGCTTATACTCTTTAATGTTGTTTAAAAATATTTAACCACATTCTACATTTGTATTAATGTATTCTAAACTATCTTTCAAGGTACATGTAAACCATTCTAATTTTTAAACAATTAATTTAGTTTAAATTAATATACTACTTATATAAGTAGATTAACCAGTATGAAATCACTATTATCTAAAGAAACATAGACAACAAACGTTCCTAACCTCTTTTACAATCATAATATATAAGTGGAGGATGTAACTATGCAATAAAAAAATAGTGTCGTATTTTTTTAATTTCACTCAAAATTTGTAGGTTAACCCCTACGAAAATATTGATTTTTCGTTAAATTCTCTATATAATGAAGCTTATACTCTTTAATGTTGTTTAAAAATATTTAACCACATTCTACATTTGTATTAATGTATTCTAAACTATCTTTCAAGGTACATGTACACCATTATAATTTTTAAACAATTAATTTAGTTTAAATTAATATACTACTTATATAAGTAGATTAACTAGTATGAAATCACTATTATCTAAAGAAACGGAGACAACAAACGTTCCTAACCTTTTTGACAATCATAATATGTAGGTGGAGGATGTAACTATGCAATAAAACAATAGTGTCATATTTTTTTAATTTCACTCAAAATTTGTAGGTTAACCCCTACGAAAATATTGAATTTTCGTTAAATTCTCTATATACTGAAGCTTATACTCTTTAATGTTGTTTAAAAATATTTAACCACATTCTACATTTGTATTAATGTATTCTAAACTATCTTTGAAATTACATATACACCATTCTAATTTTCAAACAATTAATTTAGTTTAAATTAATATACTACTTATATAAGTAGATTAACTAGTATGAAATCACTATTATCTAAAGAAACGGAGACAACAAAGGTTACTAACCTCTTTGACAATCATAATATATAAGTGGAGGATGTAACTATGCAATAAAACAATAGTGTCATTTTTTTAATTTCACTCAAAATTTGTAGGTTAACCCTAGAAAATATTGAATTTTTTAAATTCTCTATATAATGAAGCTTATACTCTTTAATGTTGTTTAAAAATATTTAACCACATTCTACATTTGTATTAATGTATTCTAAACTATCTTTCAAGGTACATGTACACCATTCTAATTTTTAAACAATTAATTTAGTTTAAATTAATATACTACTTATATAAGTAGATTAACTAGTATGAAATCACTATTATCTAAAGAAACGGAAACAACAAAGGTTTATAACCTCTTTGACAATCATAATATGTAGGTGGAGGATGTAACTATGCAATAAAACAATAGTGTCATATTTTTTGAATTTCACTCAAAATTTGTAGGTTAACCCTACGAAAATATTGATTTTTCGTTAAATTCTCTATATACGGAAGTTTATACTCTTTAATGTTGTTTAAAAATATTTAACCACATTCTACATTTGTATTAATGTATTCTAAACTATCTTTCAAGTTACATGTATACCATTCTAATTTTTAAACAATTAATTTAGTTTAAATTAATATACTACTTATATAAGTAGATTAACCAGTATGAAATCACTATTATCTAAAGAAACGGAGACAACAAAGGTTTCTTAACCTCTTTTACAATCATAATATATAAGTGGAGGATGTAACTATGCAATAAAAAAATAGTGTCATATTTTTTTAATTTCACTCAAAATTTGTAGGTTAACCCCTACGAAAATATTGAATTTTTCGTTAAATTCTCTATATAATGAAGCTTATACTCTTTAATGTTGTTTAAAAATATTTAATAACATTCTACATTTGTTTTAATGTATTCTAAACTATCTTTCAAGGTACATGTACACCATTCTAATTTTTAAACAATTAATTTAGTTTAAATTAATATACTACTTATATAAGTAGATCAACTAGTATGAAATCACTATTATCTAAAGAAACGGAAACAACAAAGGTTCCTAACCTCTTTGACAATCATAATATGTAGGTGAAGGATGTAACTATGCAATAAAACAATAGTGTCATATTTTTTTAATTTCACTCAAAATTTGTAGGTTAACCCCTACGAAAATATTGATTTTTCGTTAAATTCTCTATATACGGAAGCTTATACTCTTTAATGTTGTTTAAAAATATTTAACCACATTCTACATTTGTATTAATGTATTCTAAACTATCTTTCAAGTTACATGTATACCATTCTAATTTTTAAACAATTAATTTAGTTTAAATTAATATACTACTTATATAAGTAGATTAACTAGTATGAAATCACTATTATCTAAAGAAACATAGACAACAAACGTTCCTAACCTCTTTTACAATCATAATATATAGTGGAGGATGTAACTATGCAATAAAAAAATAGTGTCATATTTTTTTAATTTCACTCAAAATTTGTAGGTGAACCCTACTGAAAATATTGATTTTTTAAATTCTCTATATAATGAAGCTTATACTCTTTAATGTTGTTTAAAAATATTTAACCACATTCTACATTTGTATTAATGTATTCTAAACTATCTTTCAAGGTACATGTACACCATTCTAATTTTTAAACAATTAATTTAGTTTAAATTAATATACTACTTATATAAGTAGATTAACGAGTATGAAATCACTATTATCTAAAGAAACGGAGACAACAAACGTTCCTAACCTTTGACAATCATAATATGTAGGTGGAGGATGTAACTATGCAATAAAACAATAGTGTCATATTTTTTTAATTTCACTCAAAATTTGTAGGTTAACCCCTACGAAAATATTGATTTTTCGTTAAATTCTCTATATACTGAAGCTTATACTCTTTAATGTTGTTTAAAATATTTAACCACATTCTACATTTGTATTAATGTATTCTAAACTATCTTTCAAGGTACATGTACACCATTATAATTTTAAACAATTAATTTAGTTTAAATTAATATACTACTTATATAAGTAGATTAACGAGTATGAAATCACTATTATCTAAAGAAACGGAGACAACAAAGGTTCCTAACCTATTTGACAATCATAATATGTAGGTGGAGGATGTAACTATGCAATAAAACAATAGTGTCATATTTTTTTAATTTCACTCAAAATTTGTAGGTTAACCCCTACGAAAATATTGATTTTTCGTTAAATTCTCTATATACTGAAGCTTATACTCTTTAATGTTGTTTAAAAATATTTAACCACATTCTACATTTGTATTAATGTATTCTAAACTATCTTTGAAAGTACATATACACCATTCTAATTTTCAAACAATTAATTTAGTTTAAATTAATATAATACTTATATAAGTAGATTAACTAGTATGAAATCACTATTATCTAAAGAAACGAAGACAACAAAGGTTACTAACCTCTTTGACAATCATAATATATAAGTGGAGGATGTAACTATGCAATAAAACAATAGTGTCATATTTTTTTAATTTCACTCAAAATTTGTAGGTTAACCCCTACGAAAATATTGATTTTTCGTTAAATTCTCTATATACTGAAGCTTATACTCTTTAATGTTGTTTAAAAATATTTAACCACATTCTACATTTGTATTAATGTATTCTAAACTATCTTTCAAGGTACATGTACACCATTCTAATTTTTAAACAATTAATTTAGTTTAAATTATTATACTACTTATATAAGTAGATTAACTAGTATGAAATCACTATTATCTAAAGAAACGGAAACAACAAAGGTTTATAACCTCTTTGACAATCATAATATGTAGGTGGAGGATGTAACTATGCAATAAAACAATAGTGTCATATTTTTTTAATTTCACTCAAAATTTGTAGGTTAACCCCTACGAAAATATTGATTTTTCGTTAAATTCTCTATATACTGAAGCTTATACTCTTTAATGTTGTTTAAAAATATTTAACCACATTCTACATTTGTATTAATGTATTCTAAACTATCTTTCAAGTTACATGTATACCATTCTAATTTTTAAACAATTAATTTAGTTTAAATTAATATACTACTTATATAAGTAGATTAACCAGTATGAAATCACTATTATCTAAAGAAACGGAGACAACAAAGGTTCCTAATCTCTTTGACAATCATAATATGTAAGTGGAGGATGTAACTATGCAATAAAAAAATAGTGTCGTATTTTTTTAATTTCACTCAAAATTTGTAGGTGAACCCCTACGAAAATATTGATTTTTCGTTAAATTCTCTATATAATGAAGCTTATACTCTTTAATGTTGTTTAAAAATATTTAACCACATTCTACATTTGTATTAATGTATTCTAAACTATCTTTCAAGGTACATGTACACCATTCTAATTTTTAAACAATTAATTTAGTTTAAATTAATATACTACTTATATAAATAGATGAACCAGTATGAAATCACTATTATCTAAAGAAACGGAGACAATAAAGGTTCCTAACCTCTTTGACAATCATAATATAGGTGGAGGATGTAACTATGCAATAAAACAATAGTGTCATATTTTTTAATTTCACTCAAAATTTGTAGGTTAACCCCTACGAAAATATTGAATTTTCGTTAAATTCTCTATATACTGAAGCTTATACTCTTTAATGTTGTTTAAAAATATTTAACCACATTCTACATTTGTATTAATGTATTCTAAACTATCTTTCAAGGTACATGTACACCATTCTAATTTTAAACAATTAATTTAGTTTAAATTAATATACTACTTATATAAGTAGATTAACAGTATGAAATCACTATTATCTAAAGAAACGGAGACAACAAAGGTTCCTAACCTATTTGACAATCATAATATGTAGGTGGAGGATGTAACTATGCAATAAAACAATAGTGTCATATTTTTTAATTTCACTCAAAATTTGTAGGTTAACCCTACGAAAATATTGATTTTTCAAGTTAAATTCTCTATATACTGAAGCTTATACTCTTTAATGTTGTTTAAAAATATTTAACCACATTCTACATTTGTATTAATGTATTCTAAACTATCTTTGAAAGTACATATACACCATTCTAATTTTCAAACAATTAATTTAGTTTAAATTAATATAATACTTATATAAGTAGATTAACTAGTATGAAATCACTATTATCTAAAGAAACGGAGACAACAAAGGTTACTAACCTCTTTGACAATCATAATATATAAGTGGAGGATGTAACTATGCAATAAAACAATAGTGTCATATTTTTTTAATTTCACTCAAAATTTGTAGGTTAACCCCTACGAAAATATTGAATTTTCGTTAAATTCTCTATATACTGAAGCTTATACTCTTTAATGTTGTTTAAAAATATTTAACCACATTCTACATTTGTATTAATGTATTCTAAACTATCTTTGAAAGTACATATACACCATTCTAATTTTCAAACAATTAATTTAGTTTAAATTAATATAATACTTATATAAGTAGATTAACTAGTATGAAATCACTATTATCTAAAGAAACGAAGACAACAAAGGTTACTAACCTCTTTGACAATCATAATATATAAGTGGAGGATGTAACTAAGCAATAAAACAATAGTGTCATATTTTTTGAATTTCACTCAAAATTTGTAGGTAACCCCTACGAAAATATTGATTTTTCGTTAAATTCTCTATATATTGAAGCTTATACTCTTTAATGTTGTTTAAAAATATTTAACCACATTCTACATTTGTATTAATGTATTCTAAACTATCTTTCAAGGTACATGTACACCATTCTAATTTTTAAACAATTAATTTAGTTTAAATTATTATACTACTTATATAAGTAGATTAACTAGTATGAAATCACTATTATCTAAAGAAACGGAAACAACAAAGGTTTATAACCTCTTTGACAATCATAATATGTAGGTGGAGGATGTAACTATGCAATAAAACAATAGTGTCATATTTTTTTAATTTCACTCAAAATTTGTAGGTTAACCCCTACGAAAATATTGATTTTTCGTTAAATTCTCTATATACGGAAGCTTATACTCTTTAATGTTGTTTAAAAATATTTAACCACATTCTACATTTGTATTAATGTATTCTAAACTATCTTTCAAGTTACATGTATACCATTCTAATTTTTAAACAATTAATTTAGTTTAAATTAATATACTACTTATATAAGTAGATTAACCAGTATGAAATCACTATTATCTAAAGAAACGGAGACAACAAAGGTTCCTAACCTCTTTTACAATCATAATATATAAGTGGAGGATGTAACTATGCAATAAAAAAATAGTGTCATATTTTTTTAATTTCACTCAAAATTTGTAGGTTAACCCCTACGAAAATATTGATTTTTCGTTAAATTCTCTATATACTGAAGCTTATACTCTTTAATGTTGTTTAAAAATATTTAACCACATTCTACATTTGTATTAATGTATTCTAAACTATCTTTCAAGGTACATGTACACCATTCTAATTTTTAAACAATTAATTTAGTTTAAATTAATATACTACTTATATAAATAGATGAACCAGTATGAAATCACTATTATCTAAAGAAACGGAGACAATAAAGGTTCCTAACCTCTTTGACAATCATAATATGTAGGTGGAGGATGTAACTATGCAATAAAACAATAGTGTCATATTTTTTTAATTTCACTCAAAATTTGTAGGTTAACCCCTACGAAAATATTGATTTTTCAAAATTCTCTATATACTGAAGCTTATACTCTTTAATGTTGTTTAAAATATTTAACCACATTCTACATTTGTATTAATGTATTCTAAACTATCTTTCAAGGTACATGTACACCATTCTAATTTTTAAACAATTAATTTAGTTTAAATTAATATACTACTTATATAAGTAGATTAACAGTATGAAATCACTATTATCTAAAGAAACGGAGACAACAAAGGTTCCTAACCTATTTGACAATCATAATATGTAGGTGGAGGATGTAACTATGCAATAAAACAATAGTGTCATATTTTTTAATTTCACTCAAAATTTGTAGGTTAACCCTACGAAAATATTGATTTTTTAAATTCTCTATATACTGAAGCTTATACTCTTTAATGTTGTTTAAAAATATTTAACCACATTCTACATTTGTATTAATGTATTCTAAACTATCTTTTAAGGTACATGTACACCATTCTAATTTTTAAACAATTAATTTAGTTTAAATTAATATACTACTTATATAAGATTAATTAAGTATGAAATCACTATTATCTAAAGAAACGGAGACAACAAACGTTCCTAACCTTTTTGACAATCATAATATGTAGGTGGAGGATGTAACTATGCAATAAAACAATAGTGTCATATTTTTTAATTTCACTCAAAATTTGTAGGTTAACCCCTACTGAAAATATTGATTTTTCGTTAAATTCTCTATATACTGAAGCTTATACTCTTTAGTGTTGTTTAAAAATATTTAACCACATTCTACATTTGTATTAATGTATTCTAAACTATCTTTCAAGGTACATGTACACCATTCTAATTTTTAAACAATTAATTTAGTTTAAATTAATATACTACTTATATAAATAGATGAACCAAGTATGAAATCACTATTATCTAAAGAAACGGAGACAACAAAGGTTCCTAACCTCTTTGACAATCATAATATGTAGGTGGAGGATGTAACTATGCAATAAAACAATAGTGTCATTTTTTTAATTTCACTCAAAATTTGTAGGTTAACCCCTACGTAAATATTGATTTTTCGTTAAATTCTCTATATACTGAAGCTTATACTCTTTAATGTTGTTTAAAAATATTTAACCACATTCTACATTTGTATTAATGTATTCTAAACTATCTTTCAAGGTACATGTACACCATTATAATTTTAAACAATTAATTTAGTTTAAATTAATATACTACTTATATAAATAGATTAACCAGATGAAATCACTATTATCTAAAGAAACGGAGACAACAAAGGTTCCTAACCTCTTTGACAATCATAATATGTAGGTGGAGGATGTAACTATGCAATAAAACAATATTGTCATATTTTTTTTAATTTCACTTAAAATTTGTAGGTTAACCCCTACAAAAATATTGATTTTTCGTTAAATTCTCTATATACTGAAGCTTATACACTTTAATGTTGTTTAAAAATATTTAACCACATTCTACATTTGTATTAATGTATTCTAAACTATCTTTTAAGGTACATGTACACCTTTCTAATTTTTATTATATTTCTTTTTAATGAATTTTATTGTATTTCAATTATTTTGTTTTTATTTGGTGGTATAAAATTTCAGCCGAGTAAACCAATAAACAATCATCTTCAAAGAGTCCTAGTCCTACCGCGTTATAGATCCGGTTCAATTTATTTTTATTTTGGTTACGAGTGACGTAAGGATTGGTAACCATTGGTGATGTCATGCCAATTTGATCACCTATAGTCATAGTTTTACATTCTAGTTATTCGATTAATTAAAATAATATTAGACATCGTATGTATGATGTTGATTATGTAACTACTTATGCTTCTTTTTAGCCAAAAGCTAGTTATGTTTTTTTAGGTGGGTCAAAGATCAAGACTATAGTACCCTAAAAGTAAATTCAAGAATCTATGGATCAAATCTAACCATGCAGGTGTGGATTAGAGAATACATACTAATGCGCCTCTCCTTTTCACACGATTAACAGCGACGTATATATTGCTTTTTGTTCTTAGTGATCAATTCACCATATGCGTTATAAAAATCACCAATCTCTACAACCGAATACATATAATTGAACAAAAGGATATAGAACAATTTTAAATGCTATAATACTTTATTGAGTATGGCTTTATGCATTTGGCATGTTCATCGTACAGCATAATATGTGTATACGATGAATAGTAGATAATATTGATAATATAACCACATTACTGTATATTCTATGGTTCTCGGTTATCAACCTTGTAGCTTTCCAAGTCAAAACTAATGATTCTTTTGGAAGCTAGTGACCAAAGGCTGCTGATACTAGAGCTTCACCAACTAAGATTAAATTTAGATTTCAAATGGCTGTTCAATCTACGCAACGCGTCTACTCTTTATCCTGACGCGTCTGATCAAATGAATAGTTTATGATGTAACAAAATTAACTGACCATGGAGTGGCATATACATGCACATGGCCTTTTTGATGGACTAATTACTTTATTCACAACTATAAAATGGTTAATTAAACACAAATGGATTATATGATTGTTTAAAATACCTAAAATTGTGCCTTGTTGTTACTTTGGATTGATAACATCTAACGATTATAAACAGCAAGACATGTTTTTAATTATTATTTTTTACTAAAAATACTTTTATTGGATAAAACGGTTACAACTTGGTATGACCGAAGTCATAGAATTCAGAAAATGATTACAGAATAAAATGATCTTACATGATCCATAATTAATTGTTGCAATTCCATCGATTGAATTTTTAGCAAGATGGAAGTTGCTAGTGTCTTCCTCGGTTACCTCTTCCTCTGTTACCTCGGCCTCGTGATGTTGATAACTTTGTATCAGTGCAGAGGTTCCTGGTCTATGATTGTGTTTATTTATGGACCATTATCTTATTAATGAATACATCCACCAGATCTATAATGGTTGTAGCTTAATTATATAATTGATTAGAAATTATCAACAAGTTTTAAAATATTTTAGGCATTAGTCAATGTTCATTAAACTAACTTATCCTCAACTTGAAAGGGAAAGATTCGTATCGATATGTCGTGCATGGTCAAGGACTGGCACTCATACAGAAATGATGATTCAAAGTTGGAAGATCCTGAACCAAATTTATATCTGTTCATTATGCTGCAATACAATTTGGTAAATCACACAAAACACAATATTTTCATATCAACAGAGAGGGTAAGACCCGAGAGGCATTTGAAATTCAGAATAGACGGAGATCCACGTAAATATGGTATATGATAATATGTACAAAAAAACTGAAATTTCAGTGAAATTTTGGAAAGAACTGGTAATTTCCAAGAAAGGCCTTATGGGTGCGCGTAGACAAAGACATAACGCCCTTTTAAAGGCCCACAAGGTCACATCAGACAGACAGACACGATCAAATATATCATTTGTACAAATAAAATATAAATATATTTAAATGGTTTTGAG
Source organism: Brassica nigra (assembly GCA_016432835.1). NCBI lineage: Eukaryota > Viridiplantae > Streptophyta > Magnoliopsida > Brassicales > Brassicaceae > Brassica > Brassica nigra. The sequence goes on from CM028246.1 coordinate 62,983,666, forward strand.
GCCAAACGGCATAAGAGCTTAAACTTGTTTGATAATGGAAGATCTATATTGTGTTAAGTTTTTCTTTTTTTTTTAATTATATATTTTTCTGAGAAAATAATTATCTCTTTTGTTTTGAGTTTTGTTTGCTCTTTAATCTTTTTCAAAACACTGCTTTATATTTTATAATGCAATTATTTCGTTTCTCAAGCTTGATTAAAAACGTGTTTAACTGTTACGAAACAACTTTAGTTTTAATGATTGATAAAGTAAATATGTAGAATTGTTTTTTGGAATTTTTTTTTTTGTTTTTAACTACGATTTTTTTTCAATTGGGTTTTACTACAATAAGGTTTTACTATGGAGATTTTTTTTTTTTTGCTTAAAACTATGAATAATTGTTTTAAAAACAATTATATATTTTCGATCCAAAAAAAAACAATTATATATTTTCAAAAACTACATGTCAAACCCAATAGGATAGTATTGGAACTTATTTACAAATCAAATTCACAGATCAAATTGGTTGATTACAGATTACCTGAAGAGGTTACAAACTGAAATCATATATTCCGAGTGACTGATTAAATAATTAAAAACAATAGTATCAATAATACCAACAAATCACTATAAATCAGCAGTGTTAGTCACGCCAAGTGTGAACACACACAGTCTTTTTCGAAATGCACGTGGGAAAACATCTCAACACTTTCATTGTATTTGTCTTAAAGATTAAAGGTTGTCGGGATTTTCAGCATTGATATGGCAACATTAAATCTACACGGCCACATAATAATAATAATTTTCTTATATAGAAGCACACTCTACTTGTAGAAAGTAATAAGATGTATGATAATATTCGAAATAAAATCATAAAAACTACATTTTAATATATACTTTTGAATCATTTGACAAATCCAGTTGATACAAAAATTAGACTGATCAAAGGGAATCTTTGCAATTTATATTCGACTTACGCCACTGAATTAATGATATTTCCGTTAAGGGAAAGTTTACAGGTTCAAGCAGTTGCATTAGGCTACACCAAGAACGTCATGATTGCTGTGATTCAAACGGCATGCAGGTCTACTGCTGTGAAATTGCGGGTCTTAAAAGTCTTAACTGAGAAATGGACTTCAATTTCGGCCCTGAGGTATGGTTTTCTCTTTGAGACAGAGTAATGGGCTTACGAACTAGTCCACATTTTCTAGCTTATCCAAAATTTCCGGCCACTAACAAATAATACAAATAATAGTTTGAAGGGTGGTTGGTTCAATTAAACTATTCGCCAATGCAGAAATGTTGTTGAAACTCATTTATAGGGACGTCAACCGATGATTAAAAAAATCGAAGCTCCTAACAAATTTTTTTCATATATAGAGAGATTAATTATACATTGCAAACTAGAAAGTTCAACAACATCTACTTTTCCCCTTCTTTTCTTGCCATGTGAAATTCAAGAGAGGAAAATAAATACTTTTATCGAAAAATCATCTCCTAACGAATTCTCTTCGTTTGTTGGCAAAAACGACACCGTGTTTCATAAGCCAATATCTTTCTATCTCCTCCGGCGTCCGTCCCGGAATCCTCCCGGCTATCAATTCCCACCTACACGCCACACACAATAGACCACTAACCGTCACCTAACCAAACTTTTAATCTGGTTTAACATGTCTGTACCAAACCAAAATTCTATGGACAGTCTAACTCATTTTCTCCGTTTCATACAAACATTCCCGTTATCAAAATCAAACCGAACTAAACCCCAAAAAGAAATAAAATTAAACCGAACCAAACCAAAACCGCATGAACATTTTGAATTCCATTATAGACTATTAGTAAGAATGTCTTTTGTTAAACAATCTGAATCAACATTCAGGCTGGACATAGTCATGTTCCGGTCCAGTAATATAATACATAAATAAATGAGCACTAACCTGTCACCGACGAGTTTATACATCCGAGAAATGAGATCTTCTTCTTCCTCCGACATCTTCACAGCTTCCCATTCGATGCTACTCACTTCTGCTAACGATCAAACATCAGACTCGATCCAGTGAAAGATAGTAGACATAAACAGAGAGATAGAGAGAAATGAAGCTGATCACCTTCGGAACACGACGCTTTGGCCTTGCTCTGTCTCCGGCGTCGTCTGTCCATTTTACCGTCTTGTCGGAACAACAAAGATCAAACAATATGTTGTCTTCGACACGAACACAAAGAGAGGTTAATAATATAGCTTCTTGTGTTCCTCGAAAGAAAGAGTGTGAGAGAGAGAGACAGAGACAGAGAGGCTCGAAAAAGAATTGAAAACTAGACTGAGTATTTTATAACTGCGCATGTCTGATTAATTCCTAGAAGAATTATTTATTTAATATTATACTCAATTATTCAAATAGACTGTTTAATAATTAATTTAATTTCGATGAGCAGAAAAAACGAATCTGTACACTGTAGTTAAACACTGTGTGTTGCTTCAACGGCCTCGTTCAGAAAGAAGAACGACAGATCCAACCATAACTATTTTTTAAATATTTGTTTGTATTTTTTTTTTTCTTTGAACACAAAATATTTGTTTGTATTTAATAAACATTTTAAGCCTTTGACTTGCGGTTGTAAATTTGCTCTTTTACAGAGACCGTTGGATGAACGAAGGAGCTTCTCTGTGATTGACTTTTGGAAAAGACTAATATGCCTCTACCAATATGCTATAATTCCTATATATAATCTCGGGTTTAACTGAGTTAATAATGTGCAACTTACATTACAAAATAGGCGAATACAGAGATTTTCTTATATAAATAGTGCATGAAATAGAAAAGTTTTAAAACTACACTTAGTTAATGATAGTGGATAATAATAACATTAGTGATTCTTTTGCAAGCAAAATATCAGACATTCCATTTGAAAGTTTGATATAAGAGGAAAGTTTGGTGGAAGAAAACACCAAACTAATGAATAGTATTGTAATCAAATAAGTTAGGAAAAAAGAACAGGAAAAAGGGAGTAAAGAGAATTATAGTTAGTTCACGAGAACAAATCTTCTGTTTCTTTTCATATATTCTTTTTGGCATGAAAAGTGGGCACGGCACCCGTATGGTTGTGAGTTACTTGCGTGGTCCTATGTGGTCCGTTATTTGTTAATTAATTTAACATAATATTGATAACAAATATGTGCGTTAACTGCAACTCGAGATCAGACTAAACCTTCAAATGTTATATATCGCCACACCACACTTATAGTAACAAAAATCTCTCTATATAAATATGTATTTGTATGTTTTTGTTATTATTAGTACCGTAAATTGTTCTGCATTTGTCCCACATATTGTGATTCTGCCCTTTCTATATTTTCAAGGGTTTTTTCTCCATTTTTTGGGGTCAAATATTCAGTTATTATTATGTCACATATGGAATTAAACCAAATGGAGTGAGATGCGGAGCAAAGAAGCACATTAGTTTATACATAAAGCATTGATTTTAAAAAGGCATGAATCAGACAAGTATCTAACAACAAATATTGATTACATGTGCGGAATGATATGATATCTAATCAACCAATATGTGAGATTGAAATGTTTCATTCTTTTATATTTTTCCAGATTGCGTGTAAGTTAGGAAGTGCGAAGGTGAGATAAGTCTATAAGACCAATAGCTGCTCTAAGCCTCTACTTAACGGGAAACGTACGATCTATCATTTTTCAATGCATGATCCAAAACATTATAGAGATGACTTGAAAAACGAAAACAGAAACATGCCAAACATTGATGTGTGTATGTCAAGGTATATGGGTTTTTCCTTAAACCAAGTTATATGTTATACGTCGGCCTTCAAAATAAATGGTCTTTATGTTTGTTTAGAAGTGCTATCGACCCTTATGTGCAGCTGAGCCCATACTGAAAAAGCCCATGAGTGTTAAGGTAAAGGTACGTCTCTCATCGAGCATGACACTGACATCTACTAGACCATGCATATAGTGCAAGATCTAAAAAGACATTTACATGTTTCTTTGCTTAGATTTTATTTTTGAAATAATATTGGGGTCCGTCCATGGGATGCCTATTAACTTGAGTTGTCTTTGTTAAGGTAAATTCTCTGTAGACAAGGACAAAACTTTAGCTAGAAGGTCCTCTCGATCGGTTTCTCTCTTTTCACTCCATTATTTTCAGGTTCCATCATGCCCATGCCCATGCATGCCAATTTATATTATATAGATCTACAGCACAACATATGTGGGGAAGTAAAATGAAAAACGCTACCTCATAGTAGTATAGCAACAAGTACACTACGACAGATAACATAAGATTGCTATAATATAGTTTTCTTGTTCATCTCAATTCAAATCGATATGATATATATAAATGCTATAAGTGATTGCATGTAATATTACTATACTATTACTCACGAATATACCAAGTTTTGGAAAAGACTTGTCTCTATAATAACATCGCTCAAGTGCTTAAACCATAAACTTATCAATCAATCAATCTTTAATTATTAAATTTGATCGGTTTAAAGAAGAGTTTACGTGGTTATAAGAATTAGCACAGACTGCGTTTACGTAAAGGAAAAAAATTATCAAAGTGTTGACTTGTCTTACCATTTTTACCCCTTAAAAAGTCTCAAATCCCAACGCGATAAATGGTCAAGCACCCTCCACGCTCTTCCTCTCCTTTACCGCCACGTGTCAGTGACCGCTCTCTTCCGAGTTTGTCAGCATCTATATGCCACGCCGCGGCCAGCTTCTCCGACGTTAACTTCTCCGGCAAACGTATTACACGTGTCGTATTATAAATGGATCATCACCTGAAGCAAAAAAAAAAAAACTTTCCGTGACGAAACTTAATTTTAATTGGTGGGTCCGGCGGATTAATGGAACTGAACGTAATTGGTGAACGAATGTGTCTCTGTTTCATTAAATTCATGCGTTTTTATTAAACAAGTCACAGTTTTTTTTTTTAACTGGGTTTCACGTGGATCAAGGCGTTGCTCGTGACGGCTCTTGAGCCGGCTTTAGCTGTAAATCCTCAGCCTGCTATAAAAATTATTACTAGAATTATTATTAATAATTCAACTTTCATTGTATAAATGCCAAAAACAATTAATACCGACTTGCTGATAACTACAAAGTCACAAGTTACAAGCAATAAGTGTCTTCAAATGAGTACAAATTAATTTTAAACGTTTCAAAAGTTTGATACTATCGTTTTGAGAAAATTAAGATATAGACAAGGTTCTAGATTAAAAATTGTCTCCCAATATTTATATTGAAAACTAAAGTTCTGCACATGCAATTTTATACATGAGCACATATTTAGTATCTTCAAAGTCTTTAAATATAATCAAAAAATTAAATAGAATTAATCTCTAGTCTTAATTGTAATTTTGTAACAAACTACTAGTGAATAGGGGGATACTTTATGATAGCGTATATATTGTGACATATTAATATAGCTGAAGAAAACTATTTAAGCAGAATTATATAAGTCAGTACGAAAAATTAACATAACGTGGACATGCATGTCTGTATATCATTTACAAACAAAAAAAAATAAAAAATAAATACCATAATCTCGCAATCAAGAGATCTTGTGTATGATATGATATATATTTCTCCATCTTATTTTCAACATTTCGTTGTTAGAAAAAATACAAAAAATAATAAAAGTGGTCCTAAAGAGATATAATAAAAACGGAGAAAGAAAGAGATGCTATTCCCGGAGACTGAGAGTAGTACAGTGGGGGAGGAGGTCCATGCCATCTCGTAACAACACCTCACCAACTACGCAGCTGTTATACATTTCTCTCAATAATTACTCTTAGTTTAAACTGGAATAAGATGCATTTTTTTAACATTGAATAAAGAAAACTGAGATGCATAATTTTATAAAAGCTCTCTCGAGTATTGTGAGACACACTGCCTGCTGTGAAAGAGTATTGGCTACTTTTCACCGTTACAAACGATAATTTGTTTTCTTATAATTCATAGTTTCATACGTATCGTTACAACAGTCAATTTATAATTACAATCTCTCGTCAGTGAAGCCGAGCCAAGCTAAGCCAGGACTACAAAGCTAGTCTGAGTAAAATTTTTTCACTGAGTATTTAAAGCTAGTAAAAAGTTAAAAAAGACAATGTAGTAATAATTAGAGGGTCGTGTAACTAAATAAAGACTATAAATGAAATTAATTATGGTGAGATTCTTCGTCTACTATTGTCGAGTTCAGCTTATCAGTAATGGCGTAGTAGCGAAATCTCTGTCTCTCTGAGATTCTTCTTACCCTTCGGAAAAGAGGCTCAGATCTTTGCTTGAACGAAACTTGAAAATCTCAGACGTTATATCCAACTGAATCTCCCAGAGAACTTGTTCTTAGTCCTCTAAAAACTCGTCGAAAAAACCGCTGTCGGAAAAGTGTACCATTTTGGATTGAGTTCGGTCTGAATATTAAGGTGAGAAGCAAGAAGAAGACTTTGGTTCTTGTCGGATGATCTTGGTCGTGTTTGTTAGTTTATTCATAGAAGATTTGTTTTAGGATATCAAAACAAGAAACAAACAAAAAAGGCTTTGCTAGATCTGTTTGGTTTCTTAGATTCGTTGAACATACTTTGCAGAAGTGGTAACAATCTATTAACGTGTTTAGAATTCCATACTCACTGCAGATTGTAGTGATTTTTGCTATCTGAATAGTAAAGTTTCCATCTTTATTTAGAGTTGATGATTCTAAAAGCAAGATATCTTTTTTTTTTTTGTGTGTACTTGTAGTTCGAAGCTAATTAGGTTTTATCTGTGTTGTTGACTGTATGAAATTATTTTATTATTTTACTTAGATTCTGTAGTGTGTGTGTGTGTGTGTCTAGATTCCTATTAAACAATGCTTAACAACTCACTTTTCCCATGCTCCTTATCATTAGCAGTCTCAAAGATGCTTTGTTGTTTAAACAAAACATTCTTTTATGAGATATCGAATTAACTATAAAGTTTATATCAATCCAGGTTTGTATTTGGTCAAAACACATTAGAAACATTGCTTGTTGTGAACATTGTTAAGGAGAATAGTTTTTATAATGAAGGATGAGTGGGTGTTGCCTAATTGGCATTTAGATTACTATTAAACAATCTTTAAAGAACTCACCTTTTTCATGCTTTATTTTACTATATCATTCTTTTCTTATATGTTGAGATTTAAAACTAAACAGTTTATGTCCATCCAGGTTTTATATTTTGGTCAAAAAATACATCAGAAACTTGCGTGTCCAGATGGAACATTGTTAAGGAGAATAATTGTTAGTTACTGAATAGTTTATATTCCAGCTCTAATGAAGAACGGACAGGTTCGTCTACCACCTTCTTTTTTTCTTCTTGTTATAATGTTTCTCTGTCTTTAGTGTATTCTCTGTTGAAAACTGTGAGTAGTTTTTGCACTTTCTCTATTTTGCTGTTTCCTACTTTTGAGATGTTTAGCTTATTTTCTGTCTCTAAACAATAATAAAGTCTGAGGATTAGGTCAATGCTTACATATATAGGAAGTTGGACCATGATATAAACTCTCATTTTAGGAAATATTGGATCCTTCCGTAGTATATTTGGTATGGTTGACTATATCTACTTCAGCACTGTGTATAATAAATGCTTACAAAGAAGTGAATGAAATAAGATTAAGTTTTTTTTTTAATGGGATTTTGCAGAGCACACAGGAGATGCAGTCTTCTACACAAGTTTCACATGAGTCCCAAGGCGAACAGAAGAATAATCAGTCATTAGAAGCTCCTATACAAGACTCTGGGTCTGTCTCTGCCTCAAGTAATGACGGTAGGAAGGTTTCAAGACAGGATATTGAACTTGTAAGTGAACTTTGTCTCACCTTCCTTACTCTCATATGGTACTCGTGTGTGCGTGTCTGTTCATGTGATTCTTCTTGTGTAGGTCCAAAATTTGATAGAGAGATGTCTTCAGCTGTACATGAACAGAGATGAGGTCGTGAAGACCCTCTTGACCCGTGCAAGAATTGACCCTGGATTCACAACTTTAGGTAAGGTCTGGATCGTTGTTTTGATGTCTCTTTATGCTATTTATGAAACTTAACTTGCAACTTTCTTGTTGAATTTTAGTATGGCAGAAACTGGAAGAAGAGAATGCAGATTTTTTCAGAGCATATTATATCAGACTGAAACTGAAGAAGCAGATAATTGTGTTCAATCATTTGCTTGAGCACCAGTATCACCTCATGAAGTATCCTGTACATCCAAAAGTTCCATTGGTCCCATTGCAGAACGGGATTCATCCCATGGCACCTGGTAAATCTTGACCTCTTCTATCTTGTTTGCAAAGCATCTGTGTTATTTGTGTTTCACTGACACTGGATGTTTGCATCGCAGTTAACAACATGCCAATGGGATATCCGGTACTACAACATCCTCAAATGCATGTTCCAGGCCATCCTCATATTGATGCAATGGGAATGTCAAGCTGTCACGTGGTTAATGGAGTCCCTGCACCTGGGAATTTCCAACCAATGAGGATGAACTCAGGGAATGAGTAAGAACCAAGTTTCCAGTTAGACATCATGCTTCAGTCTTAGCAAGTCTTTTTACTGATTCCTCATTGTTGTTGTTTCTGGTGCTTGATGTAGTATGGTGATAGATACAACTGCGGCTGATCCAACTCCTATGATTCCACCAAACAATGGTATGTCATCAGTGTCGGAGATGCCAGTGAGTCCAGCTTCCGTGGCGTCAAGTGGACACTTCCCTTTTGCTGCTTCAGACATGTCAGGCATGGGAATGGACACTTCAGCTCTTGATTCTGCTTTCACATCTGACGTGGGGACTTCAGTGGGGTTACAGCTTGGACCAGACGGAGGAGCTGGAAATTCCAGAGACAATCTGAGGCCATTTGATCAGATTCCTTGGAACTTTAGCCTCTCTGATCTCACTGCTGATTTGTCAAATCTTGGAGGTAATGTTCTTTCTATAGAATGTTTGCACAGCATTGATGTTTAGTGTCTGATTAATGGAGATCTTGTAATTAACAGATCTAGGAGCCTTAGGAAACTATCCTGGTTCCCCATTTCTTCCATCTGATTCAGAGATTTTACTTGATTCTCCGGAACAAGATGACATAGGTAAACAAATCACTGCTTCTTTCATTCTACCATGTCAAATTTTAAGGATCATCATCCTTTGCAGGAGTGGTTTTGAACTTGGATTGCTTATAGATGATTTGTTACAGCTTCATGTTCTGTGATCATTAAATAGTCAGTCACTAACCGATCTTCTTTGTCTCCAACTGTTTTCTGTAGAGGAATTCTTTGTGGATTCGATCCCAGGGCCTTCATGTCCTCAGTCAGATGAAGACAAGCCTTAGTTCCCGTTAATCTCAAAGTCTTAATCAAGCCATGATGTCTCATCAACAGCAAGGTGTTAGTGGTCCCTTGCGTTTCAGCATATTATAGAAAACCTCCAAAATGAATCATTCATAAGGTTTTCATGATCTCTGTTGAAGGTTAATAAATTAGACTAAAAGATTAATTGGTTAGTAGTGGTCAGTTTTTAAGTTGTATTTGCACCTTTTTTATATTTTATTTTGAGAATGTGTAAGCAAGTAGAGACGATATCATTATATTATAATATGTCTCAGTAATCTATCTATTTTCCCCCTCATTTTCTTTGTGGACCGTTCATAATGTAGTCAGTAGCTTGAGTGAGCATCTCATCTCTTTCCTCTTTACTAATTTTGTTTTTTTGCAGGTGAAAATGACTATTACTTACCCCCCCCCCAACCCAAAAAAAAAATTGAAAAGTCTCCTCAAGTGTACTAAACCCCAAGCCTTGAGTTGTAGAAAAATAATTGGATCTTTCTTGGCATATTGATAGACTAGACTAATCAACTTTTGCGGATTCGAGAATTCAGATACAAGTGCTATATTCAGATACAAGTGTTCATAAAATTAATCCCACGACCAAGACTTAGAATGCATAACAAAAACGTCGACAGAATGCAATAAATAAAATTTAAAACTAGAGAGTACTACTATACTTATTCATCATCATGATTCATGACTCATAAATGTGTGTTGTACGTCCATAAAAATGATGAGTTTTTTGTGTGTGTACAACATCCAAACACAATAACTACGTAAAATAATGATCATGCTATATATATATGATATTAATCTTCTCTAGAAGTAGGAATACCCTTATATATTGGTCTCAAGAAAAACCAAATTGGAATTATTTTTATTTTATTTTTTGTTTTTGGGGGTTGACTGACTCATTCTTCGTCAAAAGTCAGCTCATCTTTTCATTTTCCTACATTTATTACTATTATATACCTCTGTCATTTCTATGTGTTCCACATCCAGACTCGTATCTTCATCATCTCTTTAGTTTTCAAACAATGTATAACTCTGCGTAAAACTCAAAGTAGTACTACGATATCATCACCACCTCGACTAAATTAGAACCATCATTATCCTCAACCTCTTCTCTTTCCTTCCTTCCATTTCAGGAAATAGATGTAATCCTTCTTCCTTTTTCATATTTCTGTCGGCTAATCTTTAAGCTCATCCTCCAGGAACCACATCAGTTTGGTGAATAAACACTATAGATCCTTCCTCTGTTAATCAAGGTTTGTCTTGCTTCTGTTTGGTAAAATTACTCTGTTTATGTTAGACGGTCATTATTAGTTACTGGAGTTTCAAACCGTGGTAATAATCAAAGAGAAATGGATGTATATATTTTTTATTTTTTCACAGGTTTGAGAATCTGTGGAAGAAGACAAGAGTAGATGGAGATGATGAATCTCAAGAAAACCAACTATGTAAAGTATGTATCATCAGTTGGATTTGTTGTTAGTCTTGTTAATTACGAGTTTATGTAGTAATAATCTTGATTTATTTTTATTTTTTTTGTGTGATAGGTTTACTGAAAATGAAGATTCTCGGACCAGACCTACTAGACCATCAGTAACTTCAGTTATAAAAAAAACAGTTAGACGTAGCTTCGAGAAGGGCTCAGAGAAGATCAGAACCTATAAGCAGCAGCCATTAAAGTTTCATTCTCCGAAGAAGAATGAGAACAAGGAAAAGACGTTACGAGTGATGAACCCTAACGACTCTTATCTTCAAAACTGGAACAAGATTTTCTTGCTTCTATGTGTTGTGGCGTTAGCGTTTGATCCTCTGTTTTTCTATATCCCCGTGGTGGATTCCAACCGGTTCTGTCTTAGGCTAGACAAGAAGCTAGAGGCAGTGGCTTGTGTTTTCCGCACTTTCATCGACGCTTTCTACGTAGTTCACATGTTGTTTCAGTTTCATACTGGCTTCATCGCTCCTTCTTCTCGTGGCTTTGGTAGAGGAGAGCTTGTTGAGAGTTCTAAAAAAATTGCTGTGAGATACCTCAAGTCTTACTTTATAATCGATATTCTTTCGATTCTCCCTATTCCGCAGGTATAGTAGTATTATACTCTCTCAAATCTTACTTAAAGATGTTGGTTGAATCTAAAACATTTTGAACGTATACAGGTAGTTGTTCTAGCTGTTGTTCCAAGCATGAGTCAACCTGCGTCACTGGTAACAAAAGAGCTACTGAAATGGGCAATCTTTTGTCAATATGTTCCGAGGATTGCACGGATCTATCCGCTTTTCAAAGAAGTAACAAGAACCTCCGGTTTGGTCACTGAGACTGCATGGGCTGGAGCTGCTTTAAACCTGTTCCTCTACATGTTAGCTAGCCATGTCTTCGGGTCTTTTTGGTACTTGATATCGATAGAAAGGAAAGATAGATGCTGGCGTGAAACATGTGCTAATATTAGTGGATGTATCCATTCGAACTTGTACTGTTCAGATGGGAAAGACAATAGCCAGTATCTAATAGGTTCTTGCCCGCTGATGGACCCAGAGGAGATCAAAAACTCGACGGTTTTCAACTTTGGTATATTCGCTGAAGCATTGCAGTCTGGAGTTGTGGAGTCAATGGACATCCCTAAGAAGTTTTTGTATTGTTTCTGGTGGGGTCTTCGCAATCTTAGGTTTGTAACATTTATACTCTTTCTCTCTAGTGAATTTCATAACTATATAATAACTACACTGTGGACTACAATTCTATAGGTATGTGCTAACAACATAAGATACATGAATCTTGTTTCTCTTTGGTGTATAGTGCTCTGGGGCAAAACTTGAAGACAAGTGACTTTGAAGGAGAGATCATTTTCGCGATCATCATTTGTATCTCTGGACTAGTCTTGTTTGCTCTTCTCATAGGAAACATGCAGGTAACTCTTAAGCATATCAAACAATTTTTTTTTTTTTGTTAGACTACCCATTTATTTAGATTAAGTTTTACACATCTTCCTCTTGTCTCCTAAGTTAAGGAGACAGCAGAGACATCCAAGAAATTAAACAGTGAATCAATATTCTGAAAAATGTTTTTTTTTTTCCTGTTGTGGATTATGTAGAAATATTTGGAATCAACAACGGTAAGAGTTGAGGAAATGAGAGTGAAAAGAAGAGATGCAGAGCAATGGATGTCTCACCGTATGTTACCAGACGATCTGAGAAAACGTGTACGCAAATACGAACAGTATAAATGGCAAGAAACCAGAGGAGTTGAAGAAGAAGCTCTTCTCTCCAGTCTTCCTAAAGATCTCAGAAAGGACATCAAACGCCATCTTTGCTTGGATATGCTCAAAACGGTAAATCATATAAACCTTAACTGGTTCATGTTGTGAGAATATAAGTTTTAGTTGTTCAAAAAAAAATAAAGAGAATATAAGTTTCTAAATCGAGAGTTTTGACGGGATATGAATTATAAATAAGTAATTTGGACTAATATACACTTATCACAAATTGATTTTAAGCTGGTAATTCAAACTTAACCTACTCCTTTGTTTTCAGGTGCCTTGGTTTAAAGCTATGGATGATCGGTTACTAGACGCACTTTGTGCACGTTTGAAACCGGCTCTCTACACGGAGAACAGTTACATTGTGCGTGAAGGTGAACCACTTGAGGATATGGTGTTTATAATGAGAGGAAAGTTAACTAGCACAACGACTTATGGCGGCAAAACCGGATTCTTCAATTCTGTTAGTTTGGGTGCTGGTCAATTCTGTGGAGATCTTCTCACATGGGCACTAGATCCTAACACGTCTCACTACCCTATCTCTACTAGCACCGTTCAAGCTCAGACAGAAGTCGAAGGCTTTGTTCTCTCAGCTGATGATCTCAAATTTGTTGCTACCCAATATCGTCGCATCAATAGCAAGCAACTACGACACATGTTCAGGCAAGACTTCCTATTCAAAAAGCAACCTAACCCTAAATATTTTTTTAACATACCATGTAACTTGCTTCTCAAGTTAACTTCAGTGCATCCCCTAAATAACTCTTGTTGTCTTTTGGTCAATGGTTTTTTTTTTTTTTTACCAGGTATCATTCAGTGCAGTTCCGAACATGGGCAGCATGTTTTATACAAGCAGCATGGAAGAGATATTGTAGAAAGAAGCTCTCAAGGGCTTTACGTGAAGAAGAAGAAAGACTACAATACTCTCTTCAGACCGATGATTCATCAGGAGGCAATAAACTTAACTTAGGTGCTGCAATTTATGCGTCTAGGTTTGCTTCTCATGCACTGAGGAATGTAAGGGCGAATGCAGCAGCACGCAAATCTATGCTTCCACATATGCTATCTCTATTGCCTCAGAAACCAGCTGATCCTGAGTTTCCTATGGATGAAACCTAACGACGTTGTGTAAATATAGAAATAAGGAATCTCCGTAGTGATTTTAAATAATTATGTAAACAGTTTCTTGGATTGTGCCTACAATGCATTTATTTGCACATATATGGTCCATTTAATTTGTTATCAATGTTTTTTGTTAGCTTTTAGGGCTCAATATATAATGTGTTGACATAGACAAGAACCATGCATGGAAAACTAGATAGATTGCTGTTTTAAAGTCAAGTCTGCACTTAAGAGATAAGGTTCAGAAACTGAAAACAAGTTTGAACGTGAATACAGAATAGTCAAAGTAGCTTTTATTTGAAGACTAAGGCAGAGAGAGACCTTGAGAGCAAAAGAAGATTCACTTCTTGTCTTTCTTCTTCACCATGTCAATGAACTCCCTCATAACACTTATCGCTCTCGCCATGATCCTTTGCTGCTCAGAGGATGCTACTGGATCATATGGCATCCCCAGTGCCTTTCTCAACTTTGCCACCTGCTTATCTCTACACGCTATTTGAGTGAAAAGAAAAGAGTCTAGTGTTTTAGATTGCACAAGAGAAAGACAGTATGAGAAAGAGAAGAGAAGAGAAGAGAAGAGAAAAGAGGGACTTACACATGGATAATGTGTACTGAGATAGTCTATATGAAATCAAGTAAAAGTAGACTGACTGCAAAAAGAAAGAAACATAAGACTTAGACACACCACAGGATTTAAGACAATGGTAAAAGATCAAGGCTCTGAGGAGGGCATAGTATTACCGGTTCATATCTAAATGCAGCTTGGACCACAAGGAAGAAAAGGCAAAACCAAGGGAGTTCCTTCATTCTGAATAAAATATTTGTCCAGCTTATGGTGGTCGCCTATCAAAAACAGCATGTCAAAGTTAGTTTGGATTATTATGTGTCAAACCATATGGTCTGTTTTTTTTTTTCTTCACATTTAACGTCTCTCAGACCTGTCTTGTCAGCCAATAAGTTAAGCCTGTCACTAGAGGTAAGATGTAAAAACTGTCTGGAGTTGAAAGATCAGTAAACCCTGGGATTTTCTTAGCCATGGTATTAATCTGCTTTGAAGACAGATATAGTGAGTTAGTAGGCAAGAGTGAAAAACATATTAAAAAGTTCATTCTCTTTTTTGTTTTTACTCCATAGATGAAGCTGATGGTGATGAATAGATGAAGTGAGCTTAGTGGCAGGTAAGACTTGTAACATTTTCCAAATCTGATGCAAATAATTGAACCACAAGAGAGAGAAAAAAAGTCAAAAGAGAGAGACATTCATTGTTTGAGACAATAAAAGGCATTGTGTAAGGAAACTCACTTTTGTTTGCACTCTGCTTCCCATTTTTTGTGTTTAGCCAGACATTCAGGATCACATGTCTGCATCAATCTCATCACCTTCTGAATGCTCATACCCCAATACTAATTTTTTACAAAAAGAATGTGTAAAGGTTCAAAAGCAAACCTGAAAAAAAAATCAATGAGAAAGCAAGCACACAAGAAAAGAAAAGAAACTAACATTTAACTCCGCAGCTTGTCTCTGAATCCGCATAGAGACTGGAGACATGAGTTCAGTAACCAGAAAAGCCGTAAGAACAATTGACATCGACCTATATACATACAAGAGTAGTGACAAAACCACTGTAAGAAAAAGTCATCAAAAAATAACAGTCCAACCAGATATAATAAAAATCGATACCAGTTGCAGCCAGTAAGCTCATGGATTCCATTAATCACATAATGCACGAAGTTCACAGGGAAAGAAAAGTTTTCAACTGCTGCAGCACTACTACATCCATCTATAGTGGTGGACATTGCTTCCACAGATTTCTCAGGGACAAGTCCCTCAACAATATCACCTAAGGCATCAATCTTTATGCTCGATTCTTCTGCAGGTTTGCTAGATGAAGAGGAGATGTGTCTACATAGAAACACTCCAGAAGAACCTAATGGTTGAGCAAAAGACATTTTCTTTCTGTCTTCAAAGAACACTTGCCTGTGAAACCTACGAGCAAGAAGAAGACTTGAATCCGAGAAAGTGGGCTTAGTATTATAATCTTTGACGACATGATGAAGAACAAGAGGAGGGCTTGAGGAGGAGGTCTTGCAGAACCATTTTGGTGAAAGCTTTCTCCTTGAGAAGCTACGAAGAGCAGTAGACATTTCTAGAGCTAAAAGAAGTCAAAAAAGCAGAAACTTGGGATGGTGATTTTTACATGAACAGTAGAAAGCAAAATGTTTCTCTTCTGCGCAAGATCTAGAACAGAACAGAGGGAGAGAGATGTATATTAACTATTAAGGCCCTAAGATTCGTCAAAAACGAGACAAAGAGACACATCATTAGCTTCCATGGGTTAAAGCAATGAGCTTTACCAGATTTTTTTCATCTAGCTATACAGGGCAAACACGCAAATGAAATGATGTTTCACAAACTTGTAACTCTACGAACTCTGCTTTCCGCCAAGTTTGTAAAGTAGTTGCCGTTTTTAGGTAGTTATGACTTTTTTTTTTATGCCTGAGCACTTTAATTGGGCAATAAAGCCCAATACTAAGGCCCACTAAACGAAGCTCGTTTGCGTATAGCTGATACGGTGCGTTTTTGGGTAGCTCCGGTTGTCAGGTAGAGAGAAAGGCGAAGTCTCTCACTCCCTATGACTTAAATCGACTCAGCTCAACTGTGGTGATTTCAAAAACCTCTGAGTGACTCTCAGATTCTTAAGAATTTTCATTCAGGTAAATTTTTTCAGTTTCCTATGTTGTTTCTCGAGAAAATGCTGTGTAACTCAGTGTTAATTAGAAGGAACTCAGGTGCTGTGATTTATGTTTGGTCCCCAAGAACCGTGAGAATTTGAAATGTATTTATTTGGCTTTCTCAAAATAATGAAAATTTAAAATGTTATGAAGAGGAATCGAACTGCACACCTTGTCTACTTGTACTAAATACATTACATACATAACTAATTTATTATTTCTGTTCAATATTGTTCCTAATAGTAATATAATTTTTCAAAGTTCCATACTTTTTTTTTTTTTTGGTAAAATTCATGTTTGCTTCTCATGGACCACCCTGTTTGCTTCTCATGTTTTGAGGAATGTAAGAGCATGGCCAACCAGAAATATTCCATGAATATCAAAACAATAAAAAAGAGAAAATTAAAGAAAGTTAAGGAAAAGAAAGAAAAGTTTCTTAAAGAAAAAAAAAGAACATTTAAATCATGCTCACCAAGCATGTGAATTAGGAGACAAAATGAGAAAATTGCCCTTGAAAATTTGACGTGTCTTCCATATAGGGATTTGAGGGACAGTTGACCAGTGAGATATCGAACTATTATTAAATTGAACCAAATTAAATGTGTATGCTAACCAAACCGAAAGTTAATTGAGTT
Source organism: Brassica nigra (assembly GCA_016432835.1). Classification (NCBI taxonomy): domain Eukaryota; kingdom Viridiplantae; phylum Streptophyta; class Magnoliopsida; order Brassicales; family Brassicaceae; genus Brassica; species Brassica nigra. Next base: position 63,000,754 of record CM028246.1, read on the forward strand.
ATCGTTGAATCAAATCTTTCAAATTAAAATATCTCCACAAAAAGAACATATGCTAACTGTAATATTGTTTTGATTTCCTTAACAATAAAATGTTTAAAATATCAAGTATTAAAAACTAGAAAGAGGTAACTATAATATTGAGATACAATTTTTATATCTTACAATATCCCAACAAAATATTATGATACACACTACCTAATAGCTTCCTGGAAAAGCCAAAAAAAAAAATATCTTTGAAAAGCTACAATTTCATCTTCTATATAAGACACGTAAAAATAATATTTCCATCAGCCAAACATCTTTTCTCTCAAATTAATAAGCTATATTATTTTCCCATTGTAATATTACTAATCCGTTTATGTTTTATTATTTGATTTGTCCTATACTTTTATCAAAGTGATTGGTTATATATTTTTGTTCTTCATTTTTTTTTTCTTTTATAATTTCATGTTTTTTATTTACGAGTTACTTTTGTGTTAGATGATAATATGAAGATGAAGGGTTATAGACCCTTGTACAACTTGTTCCTCCTCATCCTTGTCTCACTTGTTTTGCATGTGCATTTGACGCTTAGTGAGTTTGTCAATGTTCAAGGCCATGAATTAAAACACCTCCTTATCGTTTCATATATCACTTTGTGAACTATCAGCTTCAAGTCTTCCAGATAGTAATACTATAGAAGAAGGAAACAATCAACTCATATGGAGTATTCATCCTATTTACATTTTATAGTTGCAGAAATCATTCGCATGTATGTGTTATATATGTACCTAACGAGATCCTCCTCTTCTATTCTTCACTCGAACAGCCTGCAACCAGAGATGTAAGGATGATCCAGATCGGTGTACTTTATCCAATACGGCTGATACTTGCTGATCCCTAGCTCAGTCCACGGCTTCGAGTGTCCGTTGAAATGAATAACAGCTGATCTCTCAATCTTCTTTACATCGATCTCTCTGTTATACCCCAATCCAAGCAAGTGCCATTTCTTCTGAATCGGCAGAGTCAGATCGTAGAACGCTATAAGCCCCGGTGGCAACGTCCCAAGCTTCCATAGCGTCCTGTTTTCATTCTGCAAAAAAACAAAACATAACCATTATGAAACATAAATCTACACACACTTGGATCTTATATTATGTTTTTAAAATAAATTAATAAATTAATAAGAAGAAACTAACCAGGTTCTGCCAAAAGTGGTAAGTTTCTGTAATGTTGTTCTTCCTCCACTCTTTAAGATCAAAGACGTTCATCCCATAAGCCCATCCACAGTACTCCGGATCAAACTTCTCTGACACCCGCCCATCGCTGAAGTTCAAGTAACTCTTCAACCGATGGAAACTTGCACCGCACGTCTCCACCGCACCGTTCACTTTCCCTTTGAGATTAACCTCCCACAAGGGAGATAGATCCTTCTGAACCACCACGTCGTCGTCGAGGAACAGGATCTTCTCCAGCTTCGGGAAGATCTTGGGGATGTAGAACCTCAGGTGGTTGAGCATGGAGAGGTACTTAGGGTACCTGTACTTAAGATTCTCTGCTCCTGACTCAGCAGACTCTGACCTCTCCGTCTTGAAGTAAAACTTCTTTAAGGTTTCTGACTCGAGCTGTCTTAGTACTGGAGAGTAAGAAGAGTTCAGCCAAGTGAAGTCCTCGAACCGTTGGACTTGGATCGTTGCTTCACCAGGAGGGTTTAACAGAAACCACATGCTCATCGCTCCGAAGTTGAGTTTATCAGTCACGAGGTGGAAGACATGGAGGGAAGGTTCCTCTGCGTTGGTGACTGTGGAGTTGACGACAACCGATGCGGCTAATACGTTATCAGAGAAGAGAGCGTAGTGGTAGAGATCAGGATCCTCTAGGTTCTCCGTTCTTGGGAAGTGTCTCATCGGTGCAGGGAGGAGAGAGTAGTCTAGGTTCAAGGTCATGGTTAAGCAGTGGATAGCGTGTGGTACTGATTTGGAAGCTAGCTGGTTCAAGAAAGTGACGTGTGTTTGCGTGTGGAGGAGTTCTTCTTCGGCTGTTTGTAGCATTGCTCTCAGCTTGTTTGATACCAAGTTGCAATCGTGTAGCTGCGACTTTGCTCTAGCCAGAAGCTGTCCCATCTCTCTGATGGTTTCAAGAACTCTGCTACAAATAACAGAGGATTAAAACTTAAGAACAGTATAGTATTATAGCTCATGAGTCATCATGACATTATACCTCTCTTGTTGATCAACACTAGTTGCTTCTTCTGCTTGTTCCTCCATCAATGCTAGTTTTGATTCTAGCTCTTTGTGCAAGGCGAGATTGTTAGTCATCTTCGCAAGGCTAGTGTAAACTCGCACCATGATGATTTGATCTTGCAGCAGACGCAACAGGTCTTCGAAGTTCTTGCTCTTGCGGTAATCGTTTCTCCAAATGCTGTAGTTTCCTGGTGCCACAGAATCGATGGATCTGGAGCGTTGGATGGCTGCCTTCTCAAGCGCTTCTATGTTGTTATGATTCATCAGCTCTTTTGCACGTTTCTCCCTTCTTTCCTGTCTCATCCTCTTGATGAACAACACAAGGATCAGATTTAAAGCAAACGTGTCACGCAAGTTTCAGTGGTGTAAAAGGAAATAAAGTTACCCTTTGATACAACTTCTCTGGTGTTTCGTTCAACACTTGGCCTCCTCCTTCTCTAGTCCATGTCCCGTGACCGAAGTTATTAACCATATGATCCTGGTGAGCCTACCACAAGCACATACATCTCGTAAGCATAACTCTCAACTTCTTACAGGTTTAAGAAGTGATGATATTATATGTTCATATCCACCTCAGAAGAAGCATGAATCTCAACTTCGTCCTCTACTCTCCACGACAAAGAAGGTTCTTTCTTCCTGATTGCTTCGATGCTCAGAGGATTCGAATCGGATGCAGTAGTAGTACCATTGAGAGCATCAAGCATCTGTGTCAAAACACTTTTATAGTAAGTACCTTTTAGCAACACACAAATAAACATAACGAAACTCCAAAGACACTTGCCTCTTTAGAGAAAAGAGATGGAAAAGATTCAAGAGCTGCCTTTTCTCTCCACCCAAGATCCTGAAACGAAGCGTCCATACACATAACACATAATGATCTCATTCCAAATCTTTCATAACCAAAACGTGATGAAGTTTATAACTGTTACCTTGTCGATCAAGTTACTCTCTTTATTATCTGAAACGTTTATAAAGATAAAGAAAATTCAAACTTTCCGGGAAACTATAACTTCGCTATAAAGATCGTGTAAACTAGAAAGAAACGAACCAAAGGATGAAGTGATGTTGGGAGTGTAGAAGCCGAAGATGGAGGAGGAAACGAGAACGTAGAGAAACGCCATTACGATTGCAACTGGTAGCGAACGTAGAAAGAAGTCTCTGTACCTGTTCCTTCTTCCCTCCACTCTCCTCGCCATAATCGATGATTCTTAGAAGACGAAGATCGTTCTTTATCTCTCCAAGAATCTTTCTTTCTCTTCGTTGCTGCTTTGATCTGTTAAACAAGTAATGCTTTTTTTTTCTTTCAAAATCGGCTTTTATATCGTAGCGGGAACTGTAACGTCGTCGTTTTACTTTTATCAGATTATTGTTTTTATCGGTTGAGCCTTACTGTTTTCTTTATTTACATATGAGCCCCTATGCAGCGAAACCCAACGTCGTCGTTTTGAAGCGATAGCGAAGGGAGACTTAAAACGGCACCGTTTGATAAATGCCAGGCTGGCGGCCTCCGCGCCGTCGATTAATTTAATTTTAGTAAAAGTCAATTAATCACGCGTAGGTCGAGATGGGCCCAATAAAGAACCTAACGTTATCGTTTGACGCGATATTTATATTACGCCCAGACACGTTGTTAGCGCTGCTTTTATTGGGCCCATTAAATAAAACCAACCTACACGTGATAACTAACTTAGCACCAAAAACTTGTCTTTATATAAGTTAAAATTGAGTTCCGCGAAAAAATCAGATCCTCTCTTCGTTTATCTCCGCCGGATCTCGAGTTCGACGATGTCCGCCGCCGACGGGATATTCCGCTGCATCTTCGAAGGCTGTATCTCCGGCCTCGACTCCGCCATCGAGCGACGTCCGTACCACAAAAACTGCGACTGCGCGCTCCACGACGGCGCCAAGAAAAGTCAGAACCGGCGGCGGAAGCCGCCTTGCCGCGGCCGCCGCCACGGGAGCTCGGAGAGCATCTCGTTCCCGATCCGGAGGTCGTGGAGCGAGGGAAACATCATGGCTATGAATTTCCCGGCTTGTTCTTCGTCTTCTTCCTCGAATCTACAGTCGCTTTCCTCGTCTTCTTCTCTCGCGACCCTGGCCGATTTACCGGTGGAGACGGCTGCGTTGGTGGAGGATCCGAGGAGATCTCGTCAGCTGGGGTGGACGATTGACGAAGGTGATGATTGATTGATTGATTGATGAAGATCATTTTCCACGTTTAAGGTTGTTTAACTGCTAATCTCCCAGATTTAATTAAGACTCGTCGTAATATGTTTTTTCTATTTTTTTTTTTGTTCCATAAAACATAATCAAAACTTTGAAGAGATTTGTGGAGTCTTTTATTTATTTTTGCTGTATTGAGTTAAATATCATATCATTAATTTGTGTAGCTTTTGTTCAATAGCGATAACCTCTGTTTGTTCGCGGAGTCAGTCATTACACAACAAGGGATTTTGAATATATATGGTTTATATGTTCATAGGGTTTTTGGAGTCAAATGTTATTGTTAATGGCTTAGTGTGGATCACTTGAGCAATGTATGAAAAGAACATCTTACGTTATAAACACTTTTTAAGCATAAAGATCGAGACTCCATAAGATGAGCACACCATGTGTTGACACAGTGGATTTGAAAGTATTCACATGGGTTTTGGCTTGTAACAGAGTGGATCCGCAATATATGGAAACAAAGATCATAATGTCAAAAGAACAATAGTCCATGCCCTTCTCTTTTGACCAAGCCTTTTAAATCCAGTCTTTGATCTTAACAGACTTTTTACAAGGAGTGGTGGAATGAGCATGAATTCTACAAATGAAGAAAAACAATAAGCTTTAGTTTTTCCTGATAGTTACATCACATCAGATTAAATAAAGAATGAGGCTTCAAAACAAAGAATCCTAATAGATTAGGTATGGAAGGGTAGGCTGATTATGCAGAAAGCATAGAGCATGCATTTATATAAAGAGAATCGATACCAAAACCAAGCAGCCGGATTCCACTAACCATGATCTAAGCCGGGAACAGAAACCATGGAATCCGGTTGCGGAATGATAGCATTCCTATATGTACTCTGCTATTGCGTATTCAGTCGGATAAACAAATAGACAAATTATAAAGTTATCACTAGTCTTACAGTCAAGTACATCAATCTTCACTCCATAGTAAACACTCGATCGCACATGCACACAAATTAACAAGTAGCATTCATCGTAACGCTAAAATAGAACCCAACAACTAAATCATGAATGAACCAGACACTACGTACTCATCTACTAATTGCCAAATTAACCCATGCTTCTATCTTAATGCGCGTGAGTCCCGACAAATAGGGCATGAACCATGAATCTTGAGCCACACATCAATACATTCCACGTGGAAGCAGTGGTTACATTCTGGTATGAACCGTACGGTCTCTTTACTCGCATACTCTGATAAACAAATAAGACATGCAGTTCCATTTGTCCCCGGAAGCCTTATACTTTCTCCCAACTCCATTTTCTCATATGTTTCTATTGTACACTGGTCAAGGCCCCTACTCGTCGTTGCCCTTCCGATCATCTCTATTGGTTCCACAGTCTCTTGTCTCGGGGAGTCGGAACCCTCGAAACTGCTACACTTGTTTACGAGGCAAGCGAGACAGAAAAGACTGAGAAAGAAGAAGATGAGTCCTCCGAATATGGACACGCATACAATTATAATAAATGTTCCATTATTGCTGCTTTTAGAAGCTGCAACATAGTGTTTGAAGAGACACTTTAGACCATTAAAAGGAACACCGAATTAACTCATATTTCGCTTTTGTCACTTGTTTTTATTTAGGTTTTTAGCATAAAATTACAGTAATTGGATTTAAACTGAATTGATTATGGATTTCCTTTAAACTTCTATAAAATATCCCTCACATTTTTTCTATAAAAGAAAACTCGAATTATAGGATTCTCTTATTTTCATATAAAAATTTGAAAATATATAATAAATATTTGTTTTGCTCTTTTCGAACCTTTATCATGAACCAAAGTAAGGTTTTTAGATCAAACTCTGCCAGTCCCACTAATACACCCTGGCAGAGTATTAATCACTAAGTTTATTACGGTTAAATACATTTGATGCCAGATTTTCTATTTCTAGCATGTAAAATTAGAAATAGAAAAATGTTCATAAAATAGAAATTGAGAATCCTTCTGCCAGTTGGTGTAGAGTCTTTAGACTATTAGTTGGATTTGATAGTTTCTATATAACACTGTTAATATATTAAAGTCAAATACTTGTTTTCAAATTTAATTCCTACTATGATTTTTATATAATTTTCATAATGAGTATTACTTGGAAAAAAAAACTAAACCTAAAGATTACGTGGGTTTGAAGCTTTCCACCAAATTAAAGCCTCTTCTTCATACATACCATCAATGGAGTTTTGTTGGATCATCAGGAAAGAAGAATAACAAAAACAAATAATCGAGTTCATACCAGATTCATCACCGAAGCATTTGACTTTGAGGGTGCCCTTGTTCTTGAATCCACATCTCAAGTAATTCATCTCACAACTTGTGCAATTGGGCGAGTGCCATTCCAGCAAGAGCGTTTCGCTGTTGATAGCCGGAACATGTAATCTCTTCACAATCTGACAAGAAAGAAACATAGAGCTTGCCTGCTTATAACTAGTTGTGGCGTAGAAAGAGGAAGTAGAATTGCTTAGGCAAGGGATGGGCCAATACGAAGACGAGGAGGGTAAGACGGCATAATTAGGACAGGTTAACAACGTGTATTCGAAATCGAAAGGAAAATTGAAAGGAGATCCTGAAACGTTGAATGTCAAAAGCCGCTTAGCCAAACAGTTTTCAGGGTCGCTGATATAGATACGTTGGTTTAGGTAGTTGATAGTCTCGACAAGAAAGGTTCCGGACATAGGAAGTTGTAGGAGTGTTTTATTGAGATTGTTGCAACGGAGATTGAATCCCTTGTGATCACAGAAAGGAAAACGAATGGGTGATTCCCCGTGCCCGCAACTAAGCCGTTCCAAACGGGAAGAAGGACATTTTTTAGGTTTTGAGGCGTGTCGAAGAGGTAAGAGGAAGAGGAGGAAAAATAGAGGGAAAAATTCATATTGTTGTTGGCTACTAAGGAAGATGTTATTACTGGTTGATATTTAAATGACAAATATATCAACCAGTTTAGCCATTCTAATAGACAATATTATCATACGTTGTTACGCTTAGAAAAGTTCTCTGTTTTTTACCTTTTTTTTCTTTGACGAACATATCTTCTTTGAATGGAATGTGTCTTTCTAATTTAGATAATAACTATACATCACAAATCCAACTATATTGGAATCTTTAAGATCATTGATATTTTATCTCCAACAACTTTTTTGTGGGCATTGATGAACTAATGGATTTCTACTACATAGAACAACGGTTTATGATATTGTAAATGAAACTAGTGCTGGTCTTGTGAATAACTAACTGTGCACTGAAAATCGAATGGTCACATGAGGAAGAACATTCGTTTTGGTTCCAAACACGTAAGAGAGGTAAGAGGAAGAAGAGTTGTTTTGAGAGAGTCATATTATGGTTTTGGTATCAAAGGAGGGACATGAATACTTGTTACTACCAACTTAAGTAGTCAGAGACTCTTCACAACTTCAGGTGCCGGTAAACCGAATAACAAAATTTGATGAAATTACAAAGAACAGAGCTGAGAAAACTTCTCTTTTATTCAATTCACAGCTTAACAAAGAGTCTTAATATTCCCCTCAGGAACATACGCTCCTGTCTCCAATCCAGAGGAAAGTAAATGACTTAAACACACACTTTTAATTCCATCAACTTAAGCCTTATACGAACTGAATAAAACAGACCAAACTTAAGAACAAGAGAAACTGAAGGAAGCTTGAAGAAAGGTTAAGATGCGATTGCATCAATGTTCTTATTCATAAAACAGAAAAGATAAAAAGGAATGACTTTTTAGCTCACTATTTCATTAACAGAGACCCCCAAAAGATGATTCCTTTTTTGCTCAGAAGAAAAGAAACACGACAACATCTTTGATAACGATGATCTGGAACAAGCCCAGAGAGATCACCATCAGATTCCTGGTCATCTCCTGGTGAACGTAATCCGCCAAAACTTCCTCCATTCCCGCGTTGATGTGAAACAGAACAGGGATCTTCCGTACGAGAGATGCGTTGCTGTAACCTCTGGAAGATGGGAGACGACGAGTCAATTGAGATTGCCCCAGAGAAGCGACCGAACGATCGGCGGCGACGAGGCTCCCGGAGTCCGGTTTGAGTTTCTGGGTTAGGGAAAATGGGATCGAGGAGATTTCTCTTCCGATTGGGTTCCTCGCGGCGGCGGCGGGGGAAGGGGAGGAGGTGTTGGTTATCGAGAAAGGTGAAGACTTTGAGAGAGATAGGTTGTGGGTTTGGCGGTGGAGACCGAGGATAGAACGACGGAGAGACATCGCTGCGGCGTAGGTAGCGAATTTACTTTTTGGATCTGATCGGAGAAAAAAAACAAAACTAAGCAAAATGAGAAATGATCAGAGCAGTGGAGAGGAGAAGAAGCATTTGAAGGAGTTGGGCTTTTTAAGGATGGGCTTTTTAAGGAATAACTCTAAGCCCAAAATTGAAAATGAGGTGAAGTAATGAAAAAAAAAAGTGACTGAGAATTGAGAAAGATTAAGTATAGGTCTAATTTCATAGGATTGGTTTATCAATGAGTGAGATTATAATTGTATATTACAAAAAAAAAAGAGAATAATTGTATAATAAATGAATAATCATGTGTGAACTGTATAATATATGAAGCAACATAGTCAATTGCAGAGGTCAGGTTTACTATGTTAACTGCAATCTAAACTAATTCAAAATTACTTTTACATAACATAGTGAGTGAGCTTGTTATGGAAATTGGCAAATATTTTAGATAAACAATATGCCATTATATAGACAAAACATCCCTAGATATTACCCCACTCTCATATAAAGGAAAAAAAAAAGCCAAAATATCTTTCATTTTTATTTGATTTTACTTCTCCAAAAAGAAAAATCTCTAGATACAAATATGCGAGTTAAACTTACTAATAATAACGTTAGCAAATATACTATAATTGGATTCCTTTCACTCTACGAAAGAGAGCACACAAAAAAAGAAGGGTTTATCTGTATCTACTTGAACCTCAAGTCTTCCTATACTGAACAAGAGAAGAAGCTTGAAAGCTAGATATCACCAGAGACCAGTGAACTAGAAGATGGTTGTAATAGCTGCTGCGTCAAGCTGGTTTGCTGGGGGTAAGCAGCTGCTATAAGCTTCTCTTTCGTCAATGGATCCGACCCGTTACTAGACTTTATTACAAAAGTGTGAAACACTGTGTCTTCAGCTAATGAAAGCTTTGACTCCATAACCTCTGAGTTTCCCATTGCTTGTATGATTCTTGAAGCTGGATGCGACTCCAACGGTGAGATCACTCTCACAACAACCTCTTCTTCCCCAGCTTGAATCTCAACAACTTCTTGATCTTGATTCTCTTCTGTCCCAGTGGTCATCACTCCTTCAGCTTCGATGGTCTTTACTTTCTCTTGAAGCTCTTTGATGTAAGAGATGGCGTCTCCAAGTAGAGAAGCTTTGTCCATTTTAGAAATGTTTGGAACAACAGCTCGTAAAGCGTAGAATCTCTGGTTAAGCTTCTCACGTCTCTGCCTCTCAGCTTCCACATGGTTTAACGCCTCTTCTCTCCCATTCGCAGGCTTCCTCCCTCGTTTCCTCGGTCTCTTCTCCTCCACAACAGACACTGTTCCTCCTCCTCCTCCTCCTGCTGCTAATAAACTCGCTGGTCTTGTCTCTTTACAAGAAGTCTTCACCTTGTGATTCTTATCCTCTACAACAACCACATTCACATTCTCTCGCACTTGATGAGATCCTTGCTGCGAGCTATTCAGTTCTTGTCCGAAAAGCTTGTGAATCCCTACCGGCTTAACTATCCTCATGAACAAAGATTGAACAGACTTAACCAACTCTAAATTTTCAGGCAAAGACCAAACAGAACCAAGCTCAAGAACACCAGCATCAGTAGGAACCATAACAACTGTTCTGATTCCAGCCCTGGTCGCCATAAAAGACCTCAAACAATAATCAGAACCAACCGCATCTGATAACCACACGTGTTTCCCTGAAGCATAACACCTCCCAGGACCACCTTCTCCGTGACTAAAGAAGAAATACATCGAAGCCAAGAAGAACATCTCAGTAGCCGTAACGTTCTCTAAGCTCAAAGCGTAATTATCTTCATCAGATCCACCGAACAACCTGTGAAGCTTCTGCAACACTCTCTTCCTCATATACTGCCATCTCATCTCTTCCTCTAACCCTAGACAATAAACGCTAGATTCCTCTTCCTTAGGCTCACGACAACACCCGTCTCCCCAAGCTAGGACCTGTTGTCCGGATCTAGACATGGTCTGCTGCCAGAAAATGGCGTAGCTCCAGCTGAAACTATTCTCGGAGTTTGTTGGACAGTCCACGAGACGAGAGAGCTTCTCGTTGAGACTCTCGTCGGTTCCCATGACGAGAAACAGGTTCTGATTCGAAGCTGAGTTCGCTGTGAGGAAATCAGAGGCTAGGTTCCCTAGAACGGCATTAACCATGGATCTATCTTCATCTTCCCATCCTATTACATCTCTCGTATTCATTTTTTTTCTCTGCGAAGTCTGCAACTTTGAATAGTATTACACTGAGATAAACCGAACCTTTCTTCTGCAGAACTCAGTGATGCTTGAGACCATGTGAACACAAAAGACTCTCCAGGTGGTTCTAGGAGTTAGTTTCGAATAGAAATGAGAGAAAGTGGTGAAAAAGCTTTGATCTTTGAATAATTGAATGAGTTTTTGAAACTAGAAAAGAGTTTGGAGAAGAAGATACAGAGAGAGAGAGGAAGACGAGGGGAGTTGGGTAAGTTTTGTATGAAGGCTCTTTTAAAAAAGCCAACCATGGTTTACTTATGCAACGTTTTAGAGTTGGGTTATGAGGTTAACCATGGTTGAGTTTCCAAAGGATTAGAAGTTAGGACTATAAACCTGATTAATGTGTGGATTTAAATTTGAACTTATGTATATACCCACGTGTATATGTAACTACGTCAGATTCAGTATATTTATTTTACTTTTTTCTTTATTTTTTTGTACTTAAGAAGTATAGATCACATCAAAAAAGAAAAATAATTAGGAAAATAAAAGAAAAGTTTATCATCACATGGTTCAAAGATTTTTATATAGATCTATGTACCAAATAGTACTGAATTCAATTGTTTATATTATTTTGTCTCAACCAATAAAAAACACTCACATGCATAAAAAAAAAACAAAATATCGTTTGAATTATCTGGTGGGGATGTTGGTTGTTTATTTCAGACATCGTTATTAACGTGGGTCCAATTAATTGGACTATGTGTTTATTATTATTCTCATTAATAGTCCTTAATTTAATACATGTTACGTTTTTCTTTGAAGAAAATTTGAAGAGAAATTATTTGTCGCATAAGATTTGCGTGAATCTCATGCCTAACTGTAACGTTCAACGAAAGAAGTCTCGTTCCGTGAGAGAGCGCATGTGATGACTTTAACCTAACTTTTCTATCTATCTTCATGTGTCTTGTAGTTTTCTAATTGCTTTGATCCCCTTAGATTAAAATCATTTAAAATGTAATATGTATTATTACATGCTGTAACAAGTTTTTAATTTACTAATTGCTTGAGTTTATATAGATCGAGTAATATATTTACTAAATTCCTTCAGATGTTGCAATATTTTAGACATCCACTTTATTCTGGTGTGGAAGGAATCTTGATTCACCCGTGATGAATTTAACATCTTTATATCGTAAGAGATAGAATAATATTAAATACAAAGTGGTCTTGATCTTTTGCTAATACAATTATTTAAAATGTTTTGTTATAGTCCAGACTGAAAATTTGAGATTATACGGAGTTACTAGTCTTCAATAAATTTAGTTACACGGGAGTCTTGTGACATGTGGATAACTTATCAACGAAAACTAATAATATATATCACGGTACCAAAGCTGAATTTGAAAACTGAAACATGCAAAGTAAAGCCAAAACACATTAGCATGGGGGGTACATGTCTAATAAATAATATTTATTTCAGTAACAATATATACCGTTCACGATAGTAACCCTGAAAGTTTAATCATATGTATATGATTGGGCGAGATCAGTTGATGGATTCGGTTTATGCCATAAGACATAAAATGATAATGGTTATCTAGCGTCGAGGGTTCAAGGGTTATATGACAGAACTATTGAAAAAAAGTAAAAAACAATGGTAGGAGATAGTAGTATAAAATATACTAGTATAAAATACATGCCAGTATAAAACACATGATGATACTAATTCGTTTTCATTGTATCATTTTCTTATAAATCTATTATTGTTTGTCTTTTTATTTGTTTAATTAGTAGCATCATTTAGATTGCAGTAAGAAAATGATAACCATTACAAAGCAATAAATTTTATATCGTGTCTTTGTAAATGTTTTCAGCGATCGAATTACATGAAGCTCAGATATAAATGTACGTGATGTATGGTGTGCAATGGGACATGATAAACTTGACCCTTTTTGTAGGTTATGATGATAACGCCATGATTGGTGCTCTTTGAGTAATGTGGAAGTCGCACCAACTTATAAATTCTTTTATCTTTTGATAGAGCATAAAAACTCATGTTAAATTGAGTATTACCCTAATCACGTACCTACGTAGATTCGTTAATCCTATTTTATACACGTTTAAAAGAATATTTTTTCCTGATAACATGTTCTTAAGACTAGTTACCAAAACAAATGTGAACTCAATATAGATGATAAGGTTTCATTTTTTGATGGAACAAAACAAAGCAAGCATGATGGATAAAGCAGTAGGAGGATAAAGCCTACTAACGTATGGTAGAGAACGAAGAGGAGAAATGTGGGGTTATGTGGAGACACTCGTGACTACGGTGGTCTTTATTACAGACAATTACTTCTCATGTCTCACATTGTTTTTTCAACAAAACAAGTGATAATATCACCAATCGTTTTAACTGTTATGTATGGTAGATAATAATGATGCGTTTAAGAAAATTTGAAAGAGAATTAGGAAGAAGTTGCGGAAAAAATGTTCGGTAGGCGATTGGAGCAAAGGTACTACTAGTAATCAATAAAAAGGAACCAATTGGCATTGACAAAAAAAAAAGAGTCAATTGGCTTACGCAACTCCAGTTTTTCAATCCATCACGCGTTTTTCGTGATTCAATGGTGGAGCCATGAAATCGACATTTTAACTTTATTTTCAAATTACGACAAATACATCATGCGTCACGTGTCACTTTAGTGTGCATCATTCGTTATATATAGCACGTCCCACGTGTAACAAATGCAAGCTTAAGTACTGTACTTAACTAATACAGTAAAAGATATAGAAACCAAGCTGATCATTAGATTTGCCATATTGCTTCTTCTTATTATTTATTCTGCTACAAAATTTTATTCGCGGTGAAAACTTCGTGTGGAGTTGTTATTTTTAACTTTTTGGATTCGAACAACACTAAATCCACTGAAATCTAGCAGCAAAGAAAAACGTCATCAAAGTTATTAATATATAGTATTATTTACTTTAGGTAAAATACTAGTACAGTATTATTTAGTTGACCAAGAAACTCTCCTTTTGTTTAGCAATACAACTTTAAATGTAGAAGACCAAAGAACGTGTTATGTTTTGGACCAGCGTCGCGGACGTTGACGGCTTTATGCCATGTTCGACGAAACTATACGTCCCTTTTTTCCTTATTTACATTCATCAGTTACTTACATTCACAATTTTTCCACATACTTTACGTAATACGCTATACAACACGTTTCCTTATTTGCTTATTTAATTAAGAACAATCAACACTCGGGAAACGAGAAGTCTCACCGACATAGATTCTTGCTCAGAAACCACTAAGAGCATCTTTATCCGGGTCTCCTGACCCGTTTCTTGATATTATTAGAATTAAAAGAAAAATGAAAAAAACAATTATGTTAAGTAACGTCTCTTGATCAAGAGACAAAAGAGACGTCTCTTGCTGCCGTCGTCTCGTCCGCTTCCCAGCATCAGATGAACCGTCTCCTCTCTTCCTCACTTTTGATTGATAAAGTTCAATCAGGGAAACCCTTTTATGTTATTGTAAATTTCAATTGAATCAATGCTCTCTCTGATGCTTTCCTCTCTGTCTTCATCTCTACCTCACTCACTGTTTCGAATCTTACGGTGCTTTGATAGGGGCGAATCCACAGCAGAGATTCTCTCCTTGGTAGCTGAGACGGAGAAGACAGATGAAGAGGACGATGGCTGTGAAAGATATAGGAGCGACAGTGGGTTTAAAACCTTCGACAGAGATCTGTTGTCTAGGTGCTGTTTCAGAACTCTAAAGAAAGTTTGATCTTTTTGTCTGAATTTAACCAACTTGTAGATTGGGTTTTGTTGCAGAAGAAAGCTTTGTAACGCACATAGATAATTTGATGTGTGCTGTGTCTGATTTGGTTATGTTTGCTGATAAAGTTTGCTTTAAAGGTGGAGACTTTGTTGCTGCTTTGATGCTCATATATGAGATTACTCAATTGCAAGTTCTGATTTATTTATTTTTTTTGATGAATTTGTGTAATCTGAGAACATGCTCAATCAAATTTCCATAATGCTCATTACTTTGGTCTCTGTTTTTTTCCTTGTCGATCTGCTCGAGCTGCGGTGAGCAAGTGACTTTGATGGATCGTGCTCTAGGGTCTGAGATGATTGGTCGGAGTAGTGAAAGAAGAAACAAGAAGAGGCATGGAAGGTAGAGATGATGAGTTGGTTCTTTCTTCATTGTTGTTTGATTGAAAGAGATCTTTTTTTTTCTTGAATGATCTTAAAGGGTTATGTGTTATGCTGTTTCAGGGTAATGATGAAGTTGAAAGAGTTGAAATTTCAACTTAGAGCCGAGAACTCATCTTCTGGAAGACATCTGGCTGTGTTGGTTGCTCTAATCCTTTCTGTTGCAATGTTGATCTCTTACTGTGTATATCAAGTAAGTAGCCACTAGAGTGTTGTCTCTTTATTTCTTTTCTTTTGCGTTCTCCATCTTATTTATGATATTGTGTCCATAGGCTTGTGTCCACAGACTTGTATTAAAGTTTTTGTATCATGGAGTACTCAATTGAGGTACTGAAAACTTGAATTGTGGGTTGTTGTTGTTGTTGTAGATAGAAGAAGTTGTAGGATTAGATTGTGGAGAAGCTATACTCTGGTAGAGCAACGACATTATTGTTTAGAAGTTGTAGGATTAGATTGTTTGCTGAAGAAGTTACAGGATTAGATTGTTTCATAAATTTTTTAAGAAACCATGATTAAGAGACTTGCAATAAACCACCTAAATATTCAGATCTCTTTCCAAGTCTCTTAATTCACTTTTACACTATAAAAATTATTAAAAATTCATCAAGAGACCCTTTAAGGGGTTTAGGGATAAGGATGCTCTAAGGCTCGTGAGGTTTAACACTTTAAGAAAAGTATCCAAGTTCGGCCCATTAATCTGAAAGGCTTAAATAATTGAACAAAGGCCCATTAAACGTCGTGTAACCAGACCCGATAACCCGACGAGCTCATCGAACTTACCTTTCTCCACCTTCATTTCATCTCTTTAAAATTCGTTCTGTTTCCCTCTGAAAAACCCTAGCTACTACTCTCTTCGCCGTCTCTTTTGCGATCGATTTGCTCCCTTCGAAAACCCTATCGAACAATGGAGTGGAATCCGGAGACTCTCCAGAACCTCTCGCAGTGTTTCCTCCACACACTCTCCCCCATCCCCGAGCCTCGCCGCGCCGCCGAGAGATCCCTCTCGGAAGCCGCCGATCTACCTAACTACGGCCTAGCCGTCCTCCGCCTCGTCGCGGAGCCCTCGGTGGAGGAGCAGACTCGCCACGCCGCCGCCGTCAACTTCAAGAACCACCTCCGCTCGCGGTGGCTCCCTTCCCCCGACTCCGGCGTCTCCCCGATCGCTGCTCCGGAGAAGGAGCAGATCAAGACGCTGATCGTCTCCCTCATGCTCTCCTCCTCCCCTCGGATCCAGAGCCAGCTCAGCGAGGCACTGGCCGTCATCGGTAAGCACGATTTCCCGAGAAACTGGCCGGCTCTGCTCCCGGAGCTCGTCTCCAGCCTCCAGAAAGCCGCTCTCGCCGGAGACTACGCGTCGGTTAACGGTATCCTCGGTACTGCGAATTCTATTTTCAAGAACTTTAGGCATCAGTATAGAACCGATGAGCTGTTTCTTGATATTAAGTATTGCCTCGAGATCTTCGCTCCTCCGTTGCAAGAGATTTTCGTCAAAACGGATTCTCTGATTGATTCCGCGGCTGCGAACCTTAAGCCTCTGTTCGAGTCTCAGAAGCTTTGCTGCAGGATATTCTTCTCGTTGAACTTTCAGGACTTGCCTGAGTTCTTCGAGGATAATATGGAGAAGTGGATGACTGTGTTTAAGAAGTGTTTATCCTCGAACTATCCGGCATTGGAAAGCACAGCAGACGGTTTGACGCTTGTGGATGATCTTCGTGCTGCTGTTTGTGAGAACATTAACCTGTACATGGAGAAGTACGAAGACGAGTTCCGAGTGTTTCTGGAGGGCTTTGCGTCAGCTGTGTGGACATTACTCAGGGATGTGTCGAAGTCTCCGAGCAGGGATCAGCTAGCTACTACTGCGATCAAGTTTTTGACCACTGTGAGCACAAGTGCGCACCATGCTTTGTTTGCAGGAGAGAATGTGATCAAGGAGATCTGCCAGAGCATTGTGATTCCCAATGTTTCTCTGAGGGAGGAAGATGAAGAGCTGTTCGAGATGAACTATATCGAGTTTATCCGTAGAGACATGGAGGGAAGCGATGTGGACACTAGAAGGAGGATCGCTTGTGAGCTGCTTAAAGGACTTGCGGCAAACTACAAAGGACAGGTGACAGAAGTGGTTTCTCATGAGATACAGAAGCTTTTGAGTTCCTTTGCGACGAATCCGGCTGTTCAGTGGAAAGACAAGGATTGTGCGATTTACTTGGTCGTCTCGCTTGCTACGAAGAAGGCAGGGGGTGCGTCTGTGTCTACAGATCTTATTGATGTTCAAAGCTTCTTTGCAAACATTATTCTCCCCGAGTTGCAAAGCCAGGACGTCAACAGTTTCCCAATGCTGAAGGCTGGGTCTTTGAAGTTCTTAACAATGTTTCGCAGTCATCTACCAAAGCCCTTTGCAATGCAGTTGTTCCCGGAGCTGGTCAGGTTCTTAAAAGCAGAGTCGAACGTGGTGCACTCATATGCTGCAAGCTGCATAGAGAAGCTATTGCTAGTGAAGGACGAAGGAGGAAGGAGCAGGTATGTCGCTGGTGATATAAGTCCGTTTTTGCTGCAGCTGATGACGAATCTGTTTGATGCGCTGAAGTTTCCTGAATCCGAGGAGAATCAGTATATAATGAAGTGTATAATGCGGGTCCTCGGTGTTGCTGAAATCAGTGGTGAGGTTGCTGGACCTTGCATCGGTGGCTTGACGTCTGTTCTTGGTGAAGTTTGCAAAAATCCTAAGAATCCTACATTTAATCACTACATCTTTGAGTCTGTGGCTGTACTTGTTCGAAGGGCCTGTGAACGTGATATTTCTCTTATATCTGCATTTGAAACGAGTCTCTTCCCGAGCCTGCAGATGATTTTGGTCAATGACATCGCAGAGTTCTTGCCTTATGCGTTTCAGCTGCTAGCTCAGCTTGTTGAGCTCAACAGACCGCCTCTCTCCCCAAACTACATGCAGATCTTCGTGCTGCTCCTGTCGCCTGATTCTTGGAAGACAAGCGGCAATGTTCCAGCTCTAGTGCGTTTGCTCCAGGCTTTCCTGCAGAAAGCACCTCATGAGGTTACTCAAGAGAATCGGTTAAGTAAAGTGCTTGGAATATTTGATAAACTGGTTGCTGCTCCTAGCACAGATGAGCAAGGATTTTATGTGCTCAATACTGTTATCGAGTATCTCGACTACGGTGCCATTGCGCCATACATGACGGGTGTATGGAATGCGCTGTTCACACGTCTTCAGAACAAGAAGACTGTTAAGTTCCAGAAATCGCTAGTGGTGTTCATGTCCCTCTTCTTGGTGAAGCACGGACATGCTCTTCTAGGCGACACTATGAATACTGTCCAGCCCAACATTTTCACTACCATCGTGCAGCAATTCTGGATTCCGAACCTTAAGCTGATCATGGGAAGTATCGAGGTAAAGTTAACTGCTGTTGCCGCAACGAGGCTCATATGCGAGACTCCAGCCCTTCTTGATCCAGCAGCTTCTAAGATCTGGGGGGCTATGCTGGACAGTATAGTGACGCTTGTTTCTAGGCCCGAGCAGGAAAGAGCCATTGACGAACCTGAAATGCCAGAAATTGAGAATGTTGGATACACGGCTGCCTTTGTGAGTCTTCACAATGCTGGGAGAAGAGAAGCGGATCCTCTTCCAGACATTAGAGATCCAAAGCAGTTCTTGGTTGCTTCCCTGGCCAGGCTTTCTGCTGCTTCTCCTGGTAGATACCCTCAGATAATTGGTGAGAATCTCGAGAAAGCGAACCAGGCAGCTTTGCTCCAGCTCTGCAGCGCTTACAACTCTATAATCGTTTGAAAGTAAGTGGTCTCTATTGTACTTTGAGAATGTTTCCAGCTCTGTTTAATTATTATCTTCTTGGCTATCGATTTAGGATTCAAACTTGATGTTGATGTGATTGTAACAGAAGAGATGGGTGTGATAGAAGGAGGAGGATAAACACAGCAACATTGCATTGCGTCAAGTGGTGGTCTAAGCATTGTCATTGTTTTTTGGGTCTTCAAATCGGGAGTTTCATATCATTTGGAAATGGAGAAGAGCATTATCATACAAAACATGAGTTTCTTTGTTTGGTTTTGGAAATTTTCATCGGGGTTGTTGTTTGTCTCTTGAATGGTTGTGTTACTATGTGTTTATGTGCATTCTGTCGTTGTCTGATGGTCATGGATTATGGTTATTATTATTAAGGAGAAAACATCTTCTTAAACTTTACTTAGTTTCTAACTTTCTAGTTTCTGCGATACACTAGTTTATTTGTAGGCTTGTCAAATGGGCTTGTAGTAGAAGCCCGACAGGTTCGATTGAGTGTGGATAGCTCATATTCTGCTAACTCAGGATTTTCATAAACAAATAATAATAATGCTTTTTAAGTTGATTAGTGGAGTGGACAGTATAATATTAGAAAATTGAGAGAAAATGGGGAACAAGAGGTTGTTAGGAGGTGATATAGGTTAATTATTGGTGCTAATTATATGCATCTAAGACCACTAAACTATGTCTAATAACAATTATTCCAATTGACAACACATCACATGAATGCATTTCTGGTATATTGAGAGACTAATATTGTTGTTATTATTGTTACTAATCTTAGTTTTATACTATACAAATATATTTGTATAGAATCATTTGATGGCGAACAAAGTCTTGCAAAATATCTCCATTTTATTTCCAAAAAACTTTATCGTTTTATAGTTTCTGATATCCATAAATCCTCGGCTGGTAGTATATTTCCCCCTGATAACACCCGTCAATTATTGGCATATATTTTATTATTATTTCTGGCAACCATTTATATTATTTATTTATGTTTTAGATTGAGACCCATCCTGGCAGTGAGAGCGGTGATGGTCTCATATGATATGATCATGTGATTTATCATCTGGTCCCCTCGTTTTGTTATTTTCATCTTCACTTTATAATACTAGGAAATGACATATTTTAGATAATGTAAGAAAATTTACTGTATGGACCACGCATTGTTAATACTTAATAAATTCCTTCTTTAAACTCCTTTTGAAACTTTCTTATGAGTGCAAGTTTGTGTTTATGTCTGTGGTTTTGTGTAGATGATTGGCTAAAGTAGATCCAATGAACCACTGAGACGTAATATTCAATAATTAGCTAGAGAACTTACTAATGTTGTTTGTTGGTTTACTTTCCTTTTGAGTTTTTTTTTATATCCGGTTTTTATATGTATTCCAAGTTAGTTAAGCATAAAATATAGTTCAATGATGTATTGTTTATAAACGGATTTTACCAACTTTTTGTCGAAAATGTATACTAAATTTATAGATTAATAAGAGACGTTGCACTGTAAGAATACCAGATTTCCCAGTTAGAAATCGAGTGCTTACTTCTTTGACTAATATTTAATGTTTCCCCCCTAATTCTTTTAAGAAGATGTGACCAATCTTTTGTGACACATGTGAGAGCTGCCTTTATTCGAGTAAAAGTAATACTAATAAACGCAAACAAGTGTACTTGGAACCTTCAGTTATGTAACAAAAGTAAATTCGTGTACACATCCACCGCAGATATATCGATTTTGTTAAAGTGTGTAATCATGGAGTCGCCGGAAGAAGATATGTAGAGGAAAAACCCTCACAAAAGAAAGATAAACATACCTTATAAAACCTCTGGAAATGAAAAATACAATGCGGAAATACATATTATGCAATCACTAGTATTAGTTCAATAAGTGAATCAGTAACATACGTTATTCATTGCATTTGCACCGTACTAATCTGATTAAAACTCACACAAACAAAACAAAAACTCAAAACCGTATTTGCCGCATGTGTCTGAGATCACACTTTAGGTTGAGGTTTCAGAACATGTGCATGCAAAAGAAATTGCATTCTATCACTCGACAAGGAACGTTATAGCGATCTTTGGAAATGTGCATCTCTCTCCTGGTACCTTTTTTTTAAAAAACAGTCTCCTCGTACTAATTATTATTTTAAATATAAATCTCTCTGACTTATTTTCATTATATATTATGCAGCAACATATTTAACAAGCTGGTCGGAACATGCCAATAGATGTAGTACTCTCCATGTGGGATTTCTGTTTGACAATATGTCATTATCTGTCTATATGTGTGCGTGTGATTGTATGATTTGTATCACTAATTAATATCTAATATAATCCTTAATTTTCATTCACTTATAGTAACACACGATTTCTTATAACGAAAACAACTACCATATTGTGAGATATCAAACAAAGTCCCACATCGGATATTAGACAAAGAAGAGTCTAATATATAAGGAGATGTCCAACTCTAATAGTACGAGGCCTTTTGGAAAGGAAACCAAAAGTAAATCCATGCGGGCCTGCCTCAAAGGCCCAAAGTGGACAATATCGTACTAATCCGAGATTATAGAGTTGGACATGGGATTTTACAATCCCAACAATTGGTATCAGAGCTCCGAGTTTGACGAAGATCTGCAAGAAGACCAAAATACCCTCGAAGGAATGAGGGACCCTTGAAGTTAAGAATGGGAGGTATATGGCAGAAAGTAAGTCAGAAGATGGAACCTGTGATGTTGTGGGAGACGCATTCTCAATGGAAGAAAAACACACGAGATGAGATGAGTGTGGTCCTTAGTTTGAGGGGGAGAATGTGAGATATCAAACAAAGTCCCACATCGGATATTAGACAAAGAAGAGTCTAATATATAAGAACCTGTGATGTTGTGGGAGACGCATTCTCAATGGAAGAAAAACACACGAGATGAGATGAGTGTGGTCCTTAGTTTGAGGGGGAGAATGTGAGATATCAAACAAAGTCCCACATCGGATATTAGACAAAGAAGAGTCTAATATATAAGGAGATGTCCAACTCTAATAGTACGAGGCCTTTTGGAAAGGAAACCAAAAGTAAATCCATGCGGGCCTGCCTCAAAGGCCCAAAGTGGACAATATCGTACTAATCCGAGATTATAGAGTTGGACATGGGATTTTACAATCCCAACACATATTATATGTGCTATTTAGATATTCATATTTAAGATTAATTAATCACGATTTTGAAACAAGAAAAACTTGGTAATATATGCAGCATGGGGAGAGGGACATTGGAGGCAGTGTTCCTAATTTAATTATTTGACTAAACTATAGAAATATTCCATAAGATATCCTAAGTTTTCTCGGTCCACATACATGCACTAATATACTTGATCATTACAATATAGCTTATTCTATACTACGTCTATTGATGAGAGAAATACTATTTCGATCATAATGCCGAGAAAAAGTGGTCTGAAAATGCCCTTTTATGAAAATATCCATGCATACTTGGGCATTAATATATCGACCTTGTTGAGATATATATGCATCTTTATTTGATTTTATTATGATAAATATTAAAACTGAAACTATAACTAGAAAGCTTGAATCCTAGCGCATTCGTCTGATTTGTAAATTCACAAGTCGCATTTTAGAATTACACGAATCTAATCTCTAACTTATAGCCGAATAAATGGATCAGATCTGTTGTACAGATGGTAACAAAGATAACCATATTATAATTAAACCGAATTTTAATCTTGTTTTTGATACCTTTATTAGCGAGGTCCATGAGCTTTAAGTGTTTTGGAGATTCCTTAAGAGTTATGACCTTACACTTCTAGTGAAGGGAAGGGTCATTTCTCGCATATTAAATTATTCGAATAAAAGTCAATTAGCTAGATATATGTGCCTACTCTGATCTGAAATATGTCTACTGTATACATATGTCAAAGCAAAATATATGTGTAAGCGAATGCTTGGTAAACATCTTATGTAAAGTTTTACTATAAAATATGAGTCGACTAGTTGAAGATATTCAAGACCAGAACATGTAGTGTCCAGTTAACCATTTAAGATCTTTTAAAATTATATCAAAGTCGGTATTCTCAAGTAAAAAGATGATTAGATTAATTTGTGCAATAGTGTATTCAAGATAATAGATACGCGGTTGGAATCAAATCTCCTTTTCTTGATGTGTTGTTACCCTAAACCAACCACTTGATTCTCTTCTCTCTTTTACTGTAGTTCTATTTTTTTAAACACAAGATACAGTAAAGCCAATTAATTTATGTTTAGTTATAGAAGAGTTTCATTTTCGTTCATGGATATTCAATTTAAAAATGAGGTCATGATGTCATTTCCCATACATTCGCTTTATTAACAAAACAATGCGATGACGCTTTATCAGTTGAAGCATACATATCTACAAACCGAATATTCGTTGATGTGGCGATTATGACTAAACGAGTGATTAGCTATGATGCTCAACAGTTTAAACGGACTATAAAAAGTAATACTAGAACACAAATAATAGTTAAATATTGTGAAATTATTTCCATTGAACAACTAATCAAGCAATTATTAATAGAAAATGTATATTAATGTTGATATTCCCATCCGTGCGTTGCCAACCACTTTGAATAATCATATTCCTAACCAACAATTTGAGGCAAACGGGCCTCAACTTTTATTGTTCGTTTTTTCTTCATATTTTAATAATATTTGTTATCTGTAAATTATAGCTTTCTGCATGCGTTGAAGTATTTAAAACTTGAGTAAAATGTAATACGTATGGGCGATGGTTAAACAGAAATTAGGTTTATCAGGAAATAGAGTAGGCTTATACATTAGTACATTACCCACATCAAAGCAAAGTCATATATTTCAATAGTTACGAGTTATGTCTCTTATGTTTTTGAAGGAAAATAGATTGTAAAAGTAAATAACATAATAATGAGGATTATCTTTTGTTGAATATTAGTTTTTTTGATAAAAAGAAATAGTCTATATTTTACAGTCATGGAATTTAATAGAATTATTTATAATCCGTCAGAAAACACTATCTTTAGTTTGTAATATTAAACGTTATCATTGGAATTGATGTGATACGTAATGCATAATGTTCCATGCAGATAAGAATAATCTAAAGGAAAAAAAATAGTGTCTACGTGAGCGATCTCGAGTTATCTTTTCAGAACTGATTGTATTAAATATCATGGAACAGAAGTGTCTTTTGTAATCGAATTATACAGTCTTTTGCGTTAATCTACGCAAAACAAGAACTCATACTAAAAATCATTCAGTGTTTGGCTTGTTGCAGCGTGCAAGCACGAAGAAACAAAATAAAGAGCGAGTGATAGAAATTGAATGAGGAGTTGAGGACTTTGACTAGAAACTGATCAAATAACACGTGAAAATAAATACAAAAAAAAAAACTGAGCACGCTTACCAACGCCTGCCCTTTGACCATAACGCTCGATGGAATGGCAAAATCTCTCTGCCGCAACCTTCACGAGCCAACACGTTTGCCTGCCACGTCCCAGACACAAGCAATGAGAAAGTAACGTCTCCGTCGTATCTTAACGGGATCCGTAACGGCATAAAATGCATAATACAACCAAACCACCTTTTGGCTTCACGCGCCATATTATTATGGTAACTAAAGAAGCTATTGAGTGATGAGTAGTAAAGAGATGAGAGATAATTAGATCTAAACTACTACATTTATTTACTACTACTAACCTACAACATGCCAAGAACCGTTGTCTTTAATCTAACGGTCCAGATTCGCCATCAACAATAATTGATCTTACGTTTCTTCTCCCAGCAAAGGCCAAACAGCGAGAAGTTTGTTACGGAATAAGAAAAACGACATGGAGTTTGGGAGGGAAGACAGAAAGAAAAGGCAGAGAGGGAAGAATGAGCCGTTTCGTAACTGAAACTGAAAAGCCAACGAGTAAAACCCGGAAAAGAATTATTTTTAAATTTAATTAAATTAAATTAATATCCAAATACAAACAGTGAGCTCTGTAATGAATTTATGATGTTCTGTAATGAATACAGACATAATAACCGTCGTGTCTCGTTAAAGAAAAGAGAGTTTTTTCTTTTTTTTTTACCTTCTTTGATGACTCTTGTCTTCTTCTTCTTGTGTGTTTCTCTGATGAGTTAGTAGTTGCTTTGAGTGTGTGTTTGATTTTAGTTTTGGTTTTATTTACTTCCTTCGATGGAGAATGTTGTAGATGATCAGTTGTACATGGAGCTGTGGAAAGCTTGTGCAGGGCCACTTGTGGAAGTTCCTCGTTATGGTGAAAGAGTTTTCTACTTCCCTCAAGGTCACATGGAGCAAGTAAGCTTTCAACATGTCTTCCTTCTTCCTCTTATTACTTCAATCTCACAATCTTGAGACTTCTTGTTTTGCAGTTGGTGGCTTCGACTAATCAAAGAGTCGTTGATAAAGACATACCAGTTTTTAATCTTCCTCCAAAGATACTTTGTAGAGTTCTTAATGTTATGTTAAAAGCTGAGCATGAAACAGATGAGGTTTACGCTCAGATCACATTGCGACCTGAGGAAGATGTAAGTTTCTTTGACTAATGTTGTGAGTTCAATCAAAACACATAATCTTGATTTCAATTTTGTTTTGTTTTGTTTTGGCAGCAAAGTGAACCAACAAGCCTTGATCCACCTCTAACCGAACCAGCTAAACCATCTGTTGACTCCTTTGTTAAGATGCTAACAGCTTCTGATACAAGCACTCATGGTGGCTTCTCTGTTCTTCGTAAACATGCCACTGAGTGTCTGCCTTCTCTTGTAAATGCATTTATCCTTCACCTTTGTCACTACCGGTCATGAAATTTTAGGTGCTATAGATAATTTAGTAAAAGTTTTATATAATTTTTTTTGAAGATAAATTTGAGCATTTATATATATATTTAAATTTTTTTCTAAATTTTTTTTGGAGCCATAGGTGAGTACTTGACTAGCCTATGCTCATGACCGGCCATCTCTATCTCTAGACTCTTTGCTTCTCTTTTGCTTAATTTTGACACTCCTTTTGATTTTCTAAGGATATGACACAAACTACACCAACTCAAGAACTGGTAGCTAGAGATCTCCACGGATATGAATGGAGGTTTAAGCATATATTCAGAGGTAATCAAACCCTCTCTCTTTCTCTCAGAGTTTCTTTTAGCTTAGCGAGTCTAATGAGTTTGTTTCATTACATATAGGGCAACCAAGGAGACATTTACTTACAACTGGTTGGAGTACATTTGTAACCTCAAAAAGACTTGTAGCTGGAGATGCATTTGTGTTCTTGAGGTAGTTTAAAAAAAAAACTCAAAGAGTCTTTATAATACTCTGTGAGATTTCATAGTAATCTTTATATATTATCTTGTTCAAGGGGTCATCAAACTGGTGATCTACGAGTTGGCGTGAGACGTTTAGCTAAGCAGCAAAGCACAATGCCTGCATCGGTTATCTCGAGTCAGAGTATGCATTTGGGAGTTCTTGCTACAGCTTCTCATGCTTTTAACACAACAACTATGTTTGTTGTCTTGTACAAGCCGAGGTAAAGTTCTCAAGCTTTGGATTCCGGGTAGTGAATGGATTTATTAAAGTTTTGATATGTGTTTTCAGGATAAGCCAGTTCATAATAGGTGTGAATAAGTATATGGCTGCGATGAAGAAAGGATTTGGTATTGGTATGAGGTTTAGGATGAGGTTTGAAGGAGAAGAGTCTCCTGAGAGAGTGTAACTTTCTCATTCTCTTTTTTTTTTCTTTTGTTTCTCAGTCTTCTGCTCTAGATTGTTGTTGTTTTAAACGTTTTTCTGAGTTTCTTCTTCAGGTTTACGGGTACTATTGTTGGTAGTGGAGATCTATCTCCTCAGTGGCCAGCTTCAAAGTGGAGATCATTGCAGGTTCAGTCATTATGATTCATTCTCTAGAGATATACTCTTTCCGCTTCACTTTAACTGATATTTTCAAATTTCTATGCAAAATTTTAATATTATTTGAGGGTTATAACTCATTCTATTATGCAATATGATATTTTATTGGTTGAATTAGTTGTAATTGTTATTGTTTTATATAAAACGAGATAAAAAGAATAAAAAATAGTAATTTTTTTTTGTGTGGAAAACCTTAAACATCACAGAGAAGTGTGATTTTTGTTGCAGACTTTTTGTAAGTTTTAATATTTTTCTTTCTTTTTTTGCCTTAAGATCCAATGGGACGAGCCATCTACGGTTCAGAGACCAAACAAGGTCTCACCGTGGGAGATCGAGCCTTTCTTGCCATCCACGCTAACTACATCACCTACTCAACCACATTCAAAGTCTAAACGGTCCAGACCCCTTGATTCATCAGTTTCAGGTACCTTGAAAGACAAGCTTTAGTTAACTAGGTCTTAGGTTAAACTTTTGTCTCGTGCATTGCAGAAATCACAGGGAGTCCTGTGGCTTCTAACTTCTTGAGCAGCTTCCCTAAGAGCCACGAGCCTAGTCCATCACTCAAACTGTTGTTTCAAGATCCATCAAGTGAAAGAAACTCAAACAAAACCGAGACTCCAGCCACAAGTTGCTGTAGGTTATTCGGGTTCGATCTCAAGAGCAAGCCTGCCTCTGCTCCAAACCCTACTGACAAGCAACTAGTAAGCGTTGATTCGAATAACTCGGGTTCTACCAAATGTCAAGATCCTAACTCATCGAAGGATCAGAAGCAACAAACATCATCAACAAGAAGCCGAACCAAGGTAAATAACTTTAAACCATTAACTCTTTACTTGATACTCAAGAAAGAGACAAACGTTTGTGCTTTTGTTCTTGAAAAGGTGCAAATGCAAGGAACAGCGGTGGGACGTGCGGTTGATTTAACATTGTTGAGATCATACGATGAGTTAATCAGTGAGCTGGAGAAAATGTTTGAGATTGAAGGAGAGCTTAGGACTAAAGATAAATGGGCTATTGTGTTTACGGATGATGAAGGAGATATGATGCTTGTTGGAGACGATCCATGGAAGTAAGTAACTCTCTTCCTCTCTTTTAAGTCTCTATTTTTATGATTGTTTTTATTTCTTAACATACACTCCTGATCGTGCAGTGAGTTCTGTAAAATGGCAAAGAAGTTATTCATATATTCAAGTGATGAGGTCAAGAAAATGAGCGCAAAGTCAGTGTTGGATGATGATATTACGATCATCAATCTTGAATCGGATCAGAAGACAGTTAAACTGTAATTACGACGAAGCTCTTGGCTTCTTCTTGGGTTTGATTCTCTCGCTGAGTCACGAAGTTAGGTGGTTTGTTTTTTTAGTTGAAGTCATTAGGTGGGTTGTTATATGTTATTTAACATAAAGACTATATTATATATTTGTCGTAATGACTAATGATGTGTTAGAAAAATAAAATATGATGTGTTATTTAACATCATATTTTCTCTTTTCAAGAAATTCAAAATGCTTTGAAATTGATTCGAGTCTCATCAAAAATATAAAATTGTTTTCTTCACTTTGGATTGTATGATTATTTGCTTGCTAAGTTTTTTTTTTTTTTTTTTAAGTTTCTCTCGTCTTTTAAACCGCTCTAGTCATTTGTGATGTAATGATCATTCTTGGGGCCTAATTAAAATGACTAGAACTTTTGTTCATACGCTGATTGTATCTTATAAAAGATTTCCAATTATTTTGTTACATATATTTAAATTTTTATTAAAATATATATAAAAAATTCAAAGATGTAGAATGTTAAATTTAGTATAAGAAAATAACTATTGAGATCTTTTTTATTTCACAACAAAATCTTGTATTAAAATTAGATGCACGGTGGGATAAGTTGGTTAGTTCAAAGTCTCAGAGCTGCGTAGAGATAGAGATGACTAAGGAAAAATTTCTTCCACATTTGTATAATTTAAAAATGGTAGTTGACGTCCAATACCTATATATTGTACAATATATCTCGACTCTCAAAGAAACAATATAACAATCTATAAGAAGTTAACTGGGTACATACATGATGAGAGGATAATATATTACTTGTCTATTGAATACAGTTCCCATGAACAAATATGACATCTTTGTTTCAACTAAATTTTTTTCATAAGAGTTTGAATGCAAATAATCATTCCCAAAAATCCATTTAAAAAAAATTGTTAGACTTATTCATTAGAAATGTTATATTTTATATTACCTTTATTAATCAACCTCATTTAATTTGGTTAATATTTATGATTAACTAAGATTTTGTGACCAGATTTTGTTCTCATTAGCAGAAAATAAAAACAGTAGCATTGATGGTTATGATGATCATACATTTAATTAGTCAAGTAAACCTCATTTAATTTGGTTGATATTTATGCCAAACTAAGATTTTGTATTTTTAACAATCACACCAAATAAAATCACAAAAGCCTTTTAGAACATATTAATGGTTATGATGATCATTTGTCCGACCCAATAGAAATGGTGATTAACAACATTTATTAACATATTATTTTGAACCAAAATTTTGTATACACAGAATGTAAAAAGTTATATATAAGATAATTTATTTATAACAAATCTTTAATATTTTCTCATTATATTCAAAATTTATCCGTCTATACGAAATTTATTTCTAAAAATCTGAAAATTTACTTGAAACCTGAAACAATAACCAAAATCCCGAACCTGAAACTTAAAAGAATATTCATGGTACTGAAAATATATTCGAAAACAAAATATACATAATATACATAAAATATTTCAAGTACTTAGGATACCGTTTGGATCTCGGTAGAATCTAAACCCCAATCGAGACCACAGGTCTGAAAATACTCAATAGATACTTTGCCCTAGACTTGGATCTGAACCTAACTTATATTTTCGGGTCAATTCGATTCAATTTTTCAGAACCAAATAAAATATCTATATCTAAGAGAGAGTTGCATAACAACGTACATACATAATCTCATATAAATTAATTTATAAATTATATAATTTTTAAAATTATATGCTTGATATGGACTTTGTAACATAATAGTATACAACAATTTTAAAACACTAATTTTATCAAATTTTATTTATCATAAAACTCAGCGCTTCTTTTGCAAAATACAAAAATACATGCCATAACAAACGGAGTTTTGCCATTTGCGTTTTACATTAAACGAATTAATATAATATGCTTGTATTCAAAGTTTTGAAACAATTTGGAAACAAAAAACCTTGTGCCAACTCTTCACTCTTCTTTAACTTCTCCTGTATTTTACATTTCAATAAGTTTTCACAGATTTCGTGTGGTGTGTAGAATAGGAATCATGCCTTCAAGTGGTCTTTTCAGGCAATCTGATCAATGTACATGTTTTTCATCCCAACGGTTATGCCAGCAAAAATAAATCATAAGCTGAACATTTTATCAAAAAATCATAAGCTGAACAACAGACTTTCCTTTAAACAAACACTGTTAAAGGATATGAACAACAGACTTTCCTTTAAAGAACATAAGGTGTAATCCTAGCAAAGAAACTCAGCTCATACATTGAATTCCCTTAGCAGCAGAGAATATGCTACAGCTGAGTTCAGTATTTAAAACAGATCAAGCTATTCAAGATCAAAAAAGAGAAGGCAAGTGAACATATATACCCATTTTGAAGCAATTTGCTAAGAAGAAATCAAAGCAAGCTAGCTTAAGCGAAAGCTCCCATTGCCAAAGCAGTATCCATGCGCTCTGAAGTAAAAGAGAGAATAATATAACAGTTAAGAATACTATAACACTTACATTTACCAGGACATATCATAAACCAATGCATTTTTATTTGGAAAATAGCGACAAAGCATTGTCCATTTTACAAATTGGGCAACACTGGTACGAGTATTGCTGACTGAGTGCGAAATCAAGTGGCAATTGCAATGCTTACGCTACATAACACATTAACTGTTGATTGCAATATACATCAATTTGGAAAGAAAAAAATTATCTTTAAAAATATAAAAAGCCCACCTGCAAGAACTAAAAAGAGAGGAGGAACTATTAAAACTCAGGAAAGCAACATTGAGTGAATTAGAGCTTATCGTTAAGCAAAAGGACTATGACTTGCTTGATTATACATCTCTTCGCTCAGCCCGAAACGATTGTAGAATAATAATCCATCCCCTACCTGCAACAGTTATTTCAAAATTCAAAGTAAGCACCTTCTTTTAAAATAGTAGTAGATAGGAAATAACACCTCAACCAATACATAAGCAGCGATCAGGGAATAAGCACCCCTGATTAGAAGCCATCGTTCTCTTGTAAGCATTTTTTTCTTTCACAAAAGGAAGGCTGCAATGATTATATAGAACACAACTTCGACACCAGTCTAAGATTGATTAAAACTCTACATAACTAAACAGGAGCAGCTACTTGGTTATGCATAACTAACTAATAAGAGAGACCATTAGTTGTTTGAAAAAAGAGGGAAACGGATTACCGCAAATTAGTTTAGGGTTGATAGTTCTGATGACAGTAGGAGTTCGTGGGCTTCCGTCGAACTTCCGGCGGAACTCGTCCACAGCATGATCCCACAAATACACATTCAAAACTGGGCTCTGCAGGTGGTCAATGTGACAGTGTTAAAATTAATAAGCAGGAGATGTACAGATTAATAGGCGGGACTCATCAAGGAAGACTATTCTAACTTTAAGCATTCACTTCTGATGTTGTTTCTCGATATTCATATTGACGTCTTCGTGTTCCTTTTCTTGCAGAAGGAACAGCTGTTTGTATACCTGCATGGGACTTGTCCTGTAATGACATCTCCCTGGTTGCTTGCTACCAAGTCGTTTGTTTCCTCTTTTAGCTTGGATGAGTCAGTATGATCAGCCAATTCATTCATCAAATCAAGGAGCAAACCTGAAGAAAAAAAATGTAAATTGGCACCAACCAAATCACCATGTACTGTTCAAATTGTTAGTGATTAGATAAGAGTTCTTAAAAAAATTTCACTTGTCTTGTCATAATGAAGAGTGAGATTTCAATGCTGTCGCAACCATGTTTCCCTGTCAAATATATCAAAAACAAATCTCAATTTTATTATTGAATTGTAAAAACATCTCAGTAAACTACATATGAACAAAATATTTCCTTTTGGTGTTTTTATACCTATGTTGAGGAACTTGGAACCAAGAGAAACCACTTGAAACCATTGCATCAGCTGCAGAGAAACTTAGATTATTGTTAAATATAATAGTAATTATTCTTGGATCATATTTCATTCCTGATAATAGAAACGGTAATCACAGATTTGTTTGATGAGAGTTTCATTGATGTTACACTGAACGTGATTCCAGCTATTCCATCTGAAAGCAATGTATTTCCTCATTTACGCAATCTGCAGCAGAAACACCATATATGAATCTTAGCACTTATAAAATCAAGAAGAAACAAAGTTTTGTAGATGAAAGACAGAAAAAATTACATGAGTTGAAGTTTATTGTTTCAATTACAAACCAAACTGAGAGGCAAAAAATAATTTGTTACTTCTCGATCACAAGTTGATCACACCCGAAGAAGCTCCACGAAGCACCAAAGCTTCATACGATACAAACACTATCCCATATAGCAACCACCAACCACATTCAAGATCTTCCTCTGCCATGGCCTATGGCGTAGCCCAGAACTGATTGACTGGTTAATAAAGGCAAGTATTATCAATTCTGTTTTGGGAGCCGAACGACCATCTTTCTTTTCAATTGTCTGTATTTTTAATGGCTTAGTTAAATACAAAGGAAAGGAAAACTGAAGAATGGGTAGACAGAAGGGCAACTTAATCACATAATTTAAGGTTGTAAGGAAAGAGAGGTGAGAGATTTGAGATGGAAGATGAAAGGTGATGAACAAAATTGAGGCAATTAGGTTTTCCGGATTCGATGAAAGCATCGATTATCGTCGGCTGTTTTGATCAACACACAAATAAAAGGCTTCTGCACTTTAGATAAAATTTCAAGCCCATTAAAAACCGAAAGCCCAAACAATAAATATCATTTAATGATGTGGCCAAATGATATGTTTTAATTGGATGAATTTTGGAGATAATGTGGCTATGCTAAAATTGTTTCATTTGTGCTTTTTAGTATTAGTTTGATTATCATGGTAGTATGTAGCCATGTAGGTTTGAGCATGGCCATTCCAAAAATATGCAAACTGATAAACCATTTTGGTATGATAAATCATTTAAAAAAAATAAAATAATAATAATTGTATCTAAGAAGACAAATGCAAATAACCTGCTCCCTTAATCTTGTGTTCCGTGTAACAAAAGACCCACCTCTCTTTTTATTTGTTTTTCATTATATTATCGACTTTAACATTATAAAACCACCACCTAAGACCACATTCATCGTATTTTATTAATTTTGTTATAAAAGTTCATCGTTCTGGTCTTTAGACTTGGCAAAAGCACACTAAGCTTGAGAGAGATCATAATAAGCTTGCTGTCGGTGGGAACGTTCAACGGTGCATGAGAAACAACATTCGGGTCCAGTTGATCGCCTTTTTTACATCGTTTATCACAGGTTCACAATAAAGTCACTTGTCGGCAGATAATATTTGACGTCAGCTCCATAATCATTCCCTATATTAAACGTATACAACTAGTTAAAAATTCACAAATTTACTTTAATACAGAGTACTATCACAAGCAGTATGTGATTAATTCTGCATGAACTTTAAATGATTAAATGTTAATCACACATCATCGTTGACTTGATTAAACAAAAATGTATTGGTCAAGACGATAAAAGATGGCTAAAACAGCAGTCTCATGCGCAATTTTTATCAATTGGGTTATAGTTATTATTACTATTCATTTTAGTTTTGTATCTATAAAGCATACCAAATAGTGATGAAATAGTTTCAATATTTCATATATATGGGATAGAAGCAATAAAATGCTTATGGTGGACAACTGAACATTGTATATTTTTAATAGTGAAAATAAAATAGAAATAGTTGAGTGAATAATAAATATTGGTGACGTGGTCTATCAATTTCCATTTGCAAAAGAGTAGTGACTTTTGTGAATGGTTGTCTATTTTAGTCAACAGTCAAAAATTCCACCGTCGGATCAGTTAATAATCAGATACGATTTTAAGACACATTTAATGCATTTTTGTCTTTTATTTCTTCACTCTCCACTACTCTAATAAGAGACAGAGCCTTGAGCTGAAGACGAAGCAAGAAAGAAACAAGAGTAAACAAAAAGAATCGTGTTAGCTGCAAAGTCAAGATCACTGTTGTACACTTCTTCGCCTGCAAGTCCAAGTGTGTTTGCTTCTCCTATTCACACTCTTGCTTCTGTTCCTTTTTGCTGGGAAGAGCAACCAGGCAAGCCCAAGAACCCTCTTCTTCCTCTTTCTTACCCAAAATGTCTTGAATTGCCTCCACGCTTGCTCCTTCCTGGTGAATTCACGCAGATGCCATTACCTGAGAGGAAGCATGGGGGGCTCTTTGGGTTCATCAGGAGGAAAGGGAGAGGGGAGGTTGTTGTCAGGGGTAGTTATGTCTTTCCCTCAGAGAAGGAGAGAGCAGGTGAGATCAATAATAACAACAGCAACAACAACAACAACAACATGAAGATCATTAAGTTTAACAAATCAGGGAGTTTCCATGGTGTTGGTGGCTCTGTAAAAGGATCTCACTTTTGGGTAAAGTAACAGTTCTTTCTTTGTGACTTTGTCTTCTTCCCAAAGTAAGTCGCGTCTCTTACTTGTTGGGTTTGATTGGGGATATGCAGCGAGGTTTATGTAAGGGACTGAAGCAAGCAATGCCATGGAAGAACAAGAAGCAGAGAAGAGACAGTCTTTGAGCATATATATTCAACTGCATTACAAGACAAACACTGATCATCTTCTGATCTACCTATTGAGGATCAGAGGAGCTACTGAGAGTGTGTGTAAGACTTAGCAATTTCATCATAATGTAAAACTTATATATTTGTGATGTATGTATGTAAAATATAAATATATATAGACTCATGAGCTATGGCAACACAACTTTCAAGCTTTTCGATTTGTCATGAATACATCTGATAAAAAGATGAAGAGAGAGTGTACAAACACACATGCCTCTTTATAAAAGTTTCAAAACAAAAGAAAAACATGGAGTCTGGCTTATTTCATTTGTAAACAGAAAGAGTTAAAAACAAAAAGGAATAATGATGATCTGAATGTAAGAAAACAGAGGAAATCAATGCTTTGGATTAGGTCTGTTTCTTCCCTGTGACACCAGCAATAACCTGCAAAAAAAAAGCAAAACTAGATCTGAGTAACTAACTACTTGAAGCATTTTGTTTGCCTATGCATATTTCAAGTACTAAAACAATGGGTTAACTAACAAGTCCCTATCCTTGTTTGTGAAATCAACAAAACGTGATCATGTCACTCGTCAAGGAAGAAATCCAAACAACTTAACAGAGAGACATACATGAACCAAGCGAATCACAACAATATGCAGCAAAATGCAGAGAAGCAAAACCATTGAGATGATGCTATGTTACAAGACACAACAAGGATATTTGCAAACAGAAACTAGTATTCTAATAGACTTTGGTAAAAAGAATCTGGCACATAGATGAATGTGTTGTACTACTTACATCGGTAAGGGGAGGCGCTTTGACTTGCTTAGATGCCTCGAGTGAGTCTAGAATAGGCCTCACAACAGCAGGCAGAAAGAGTCCTACAAGACGAAGAAGAAGAGAACCATCAGAAAGTGTTCAGAGTCAGTGTTCAAATAAAGACATGGTCTTTCTTCAAACTAATACAAAATGAAAGAAGCCCGCATCATCTACTCTTGTAAAGATTCAAAATTTCGATCCCACCCTTTTTGAGAAAAACCCTAGATATGGTAATCTCAGATCCTCAGGCATTTCTATATCATTGAACCAAAATAGAACACACTACTAGCCAATCGATTCAACGAGAAACTAGAAAAATCCTGAAATCAAAATCGATTCATAGATCTGGGGAGTGGCGAATCGAATTTGAGATTTGGATTAGGGTTGATCGTTACCAACACCGCCGATTAAACAGGAGGCGGCGACAACAGGCTCCTGTGCGACGAACATTCTCAGTTTCTCCATCACCGGCATCTTTTCTCACTATCTCAGTCTCTTCGGAGCTCGTCGTCGTCGTCGATTTCGATTGTGTTCTTCTTCGATTCGATTAAAAGTCTTTGATTCCGGATTATCCATTTAAAGGATCCTCTCAAGTCGGATCGGGTGATTGGGCCCAAATGTTATGATCTTTTGCCACGTAGTCTAGTGGTAGTGAAACATCTCTACTTTTTTACCTAGCAGTTAAAAATCCTTTTGGTTTTCCACTACTAATGTAACTTTCCAAGTAAAAAAATGATTATATTTTTTACATATATTAAAAATACAATTTTTTGATTATTTATACATTTTTTTTTGTTATTAATTATTTCCGTAATGTTTATCCATAAAAATTCAATAAACACAACTAGAATTTATAATTTACCATTAAGTAATGTAAAAAAAAGTCAAAAATGTATTTTAAAACATTTAAAAAAAAAACAATTTTCCGGATGAAATAATTTGTTTTAAATGCTCTTAATACTTTAATTAACGTCCAATGAACAAAATTTATGTAAACTCCCACAAAAATTTAATATTTATTAAAATTACCTACAAAATGTCTTTCAAATTTCAACAAATCCACAAAACATAAGCAAATGACATGAAGAGAGAGATACATAAACTATTTTTGTGTACATGAAAGAAAGATCATATACTAATAACTTAACACATGCATATGTTACAAGAAAGATCATTTCATTTTAAGATCAAACTAGAAACACACAACATTAACAAAATTCTTACAACAACAGTTTACAAACTCATTTATCAAAGGAATGAAATCTGGAGGTCTCCAAATACAAAATTACTGCTGTTTGTCGATTTGTGGAATCATTGGTAAAGAATACAAAATTATACTTTGACGTAAAATTAATCTATAAATAACTATGTCGGATGAACAAATATTTAACCTTTTCTCTTTATCAAAGTTGAGAGTATATTTTTGTCGATTCATTCTTTAACTTTACAAGTTACAACTACCCAAAGAACTCGTGACCTAATAGAACAAACTAGGTAATATAAATAACTCCTGACTTAATACATCAAAATGATCTCTTAAAACTTCTCATAAAATGTGTGTGTGTTTTTTTTTTGCTGTGGTATGTGTTTTTTTTCTGTTATCTCATGTAGTTAATGGATTGTTGGAAAAGATAAATTAATGTATGTGTGTGTTCTCACACTTCGTATGAACAAAAGAAAAAGAAAAAAAGCAAATTGTTTTTTTCTG
Source organism: Brassica nigra (assembly GCA_016432835.1). Taxonomy (NCBI): domain Eukaryota; kingdom Viridiplantae; phylum Streptophyta; class Magnoliopsida; order Brassicales; family Brassicaceae; genus Brassica; species Brassica nigra. The sequence continues at coordinate 63,038,015 of CM028246.1, forward strand.
AACAATGTGTGTGTTCGAGACTCGAGAGTAATTAATCTTCCCCACGCGTAGCCGTTGTTTTTGATCAATCATCTCTTGGGAAAGATAAATGTACATGCGTTAGTTTTCATTTTCATACGAACAAAAAATCCAAATGTTTTTCTCCACGCTTTCGTCAACTACAATGTTATATAGTAGATATATTTTGAGAAAGCAGGAACTCACTCACCTCTCGATGAAAAGCTTCCATGCATGAATCATCGGAAGTTGAAGTGATTTTTAATACTTTCATTAACGGCTACCTCTTTGCCTGTTGTTAACGGCTAGAAATGCATGCTCCGTTTGCCATGTCTCTCTATAAATAACACCACCACGAACAGTCTTCTCCTCATTCACAAAAACCTTGAAGCTAAATTTCTATAAACCTTCAACAATGGCCGAATCACTTCATTTAAAATTAAAAAAAAAACATTCGCTGATGAGTCATATTCATTATATAATCTCGACTCATTGGGTGATAGTTATATCTCTTGCATGGAGGCAATCTCTGGTCTCTCGATTTCATCTAGGAATCTTCATCTAGTTCAGGGTGTTTCAGTTGAATACTTACCAGTAGGGCGACCATGGAATAAGGTAAATGACTCCTGTTAATCAAATCTGAAACTGTTTTTTTAATCCCTTGTTTTATACATTCTAACTTTATATTGCAACTGTTTTTGTCAGCAATGTCGAACTCATCGGTTTCGTTACTGCCCAAGTCGTGCTTGCCAAAGAAAGCGAGGTGACTTTTCGTTCTTATGAACCACAGCTGTTTATTGTTTTATCTTAGTTTCTGATTCTACTCACGTGATGTTGCGATTAAAAGCAATAATCTTGTAAGGGGCTCTTTAAAGTCTAGTTCTTGAATGTTGAAATGGTTACAATGCTAATGGTTTTAGGTCATTTCGTGATTCTCTGTTCCCCAAATCTGGTCTTTGTTTCTGTGTAAAGCTTTCTATTGTTTGTTGTACATGAATGTTTGATCATAAGCAATGATCTTGAAAGTTCTTGTATTGTGTAGAATGCCAATGATGTCATAAGGCTTATGGTTCTATGTACCACTTTTTATGGCTTTAGATTGTAAACCTGACTTGAGATGAAATTGTTGGATGCAGCTACCGGAGATGAAGTTGTGTGTTCTAAGTCAGGGGCAGTTGATAGAACCAATGAGGTTAAGTGAATGTGGAGAGCTTCCATCTCGGGCTGGGGAAATTCTCCAAGAGTTACCATTCTAACTAGAAACCAGAGAAGAATACCTGCTTGTTTGTCTTGGACCTTGTGGACCAATGTAGGTGAGAGAAGAGGACCAAATGGAGACCAAGTGGTTGTCCAGAAATGACAAGAACCTCCATCCATTACCAGCTGGAGGAAAAGATGAGAATACACATTGCTTATAAGATATTATACGAAGATATGACTCACACTGGCAGGATCTATGTATCTCGCCATGTGCGGTTCGACGAGTCCGTCTTCCCCTTCAAAACCAAAACTAAAACCCCACAAAGCTCTCCTGACCCTTCTCCTCAAACACCAAACTCGTCCCCCTCTGTTACAATTATACCATTACACCACCCGACACCCACCCAGCCGAACCCAACACCACCACTTGTACAGCAAACGGGGGTTCCGACCGCAGCTCCTTCGCCTCAAGGGCAGGTAAATTCTACTTCGACTTTGCCTAATATTACTAATGATAACAGTATAAATGCAGAGCAGCAAGCAACGCCACTCAGCTCAGCTACGGAAACTCCGGCCACCACTGATGCGTCTTCATCATCTGCTCAGCAACCCCACAACTCCTCGCCCATACAGCCACCACAAACGAGCTCACCAGCTCTCGCTCCTGCACCGCCACCAAACACTCACCCTATGGTCACTAGAAGAAAGAATCAAATCACCAAGCCGAACTCCAAGTATAACTACTCCGCTGCACTCTCCTCTCTAATACCCGCAGAGCCGAACACTCTCAACCAAGCTCTCAAAGACAAGCGCTGGCGAGGCTCTATGTCCACAGAGATTGATGCGTTTGCTCGCAATGGCACCTTTGATCTTGTCCCGCGTAAACCTGATCACAACGTCATTGACTGCAAATGGTTATATAAGAACAAGTTCAACTCTGATGGTTCTCATCGCTGCTGCAAGTCTCGTCTTGTTGCAAAGGGGTACACACAGGAGTATGGTCGTGACTATACGGAAACATTCAGTCCAGTCATCAAGGCCACCACACTTCGTCTTGTTCTTGACATTGCTGTAAGCTACTCTTGGCCTATCCAGCAACTAGACGTAAACAATGCGTTTCTTCAAGGTACTCTAACAGAAGAGGTTTACATGGAGCAGCCACCCGGTTTTGTTGATGCCGATCGTCCGGACTATGTCTGCAAACTCAACAAAGCGGTGTATGGACTTAAACAGGCCCCCAGGGCCTGGTACAACGAGCTCAGCAAGTTTCTAATCAGCCTTGGCTTTGTCAACTCCTTGGCTGACACCTCCTTATTTGTTCTTCGCCGAGGGTCACAGTTCATCTACCTCCTTATTTACGTTGACGACATTCTAATAACCGGGAACACCACTTCTGGAATTGCTAAAATCCTGGCTCTACTCGCCGATCGCTTCTCAGTTAAAGATGCAGAAGACCTAAACTACTTCCTTGGCATTGAAGCACACCGATCACAACAGGGTCTCCATCTATCTCAACGCAAATATGTCCTTGACCTTCTACACAAATATGACATGACCAATGCAAAACCGGTGACTACTCCTATGGCGTCCTCGCCTAAACTACACCTACGATCTGGAGTTCCTCTCACTGATCCAACCAAATATAGGCGTCTAATAGGAAGTCTACAGTACTTGCAGTTCACTCGACTAGACATTGCATACGCGGTCAATAAACTATCTCAGTTCATGCACCTGCCTACTGAAGATCATTGGCAGGCTGCCAAGAGAATCCTCCGATACCTAGCCGGCACCCCGACACACGGTATCTTCTTCTCTGCTTCAAACAAACTCACTCTTCATGGTTATTCAGACGCGGACTGGGCAGGAGACTCTGATGATTATGTCTCCACCAACTCCTACATCATCTACCTTGGTCGTCATCCGATATCTTGGGCATCCAAGAAACAGAATGGTGTGGCTCGCTCGTCTACGGAAGCGGAATACCGGGCTGTTGCTAATGCTGCCTCTGAGCTTAGCTGGATCTGTAACCTCTTGTCCGAGCTCGGTATCACGCTGCTATCGCCACCGGTCGTGTACTGTGATAATGTCGGAGCTACCTTCCTTTGCGCCAACCCGGTATTCCATTCACGCATGAAACATATAGCTATTGACTATCATTTTGTGCGCAATCAAGTTCAGAAGGGAGCTCTCCGGGTTGCTCATGTCAACACTCGAGATCAGCTGGCCGATGCTTTAACCAAACCTCTTACACGTGCACGCTTCATGGAACTACGCAGCAAGATTGGAGTCAGATCCTCTACTCCATCTTGAGGGGGCATATAAGATATTATACGAAGATATCAACTCCTATGTTTTAGGAAATCTGTTTATATTTAACTTAGTCTCCAAGTCTTGTGTATGTATATAAACCCATGACTATTGTCATTGAATAACAAGATCGACACATTCCTTACATTGCTCAAGGTATCTAATTTGGTGTATTTTTTCAAATTTTTTTTTTGTTTGGGAAAGTCTATATCTACTTGGATTGAAAAAAGGAAGAAGCTTATGTGTATTTTCATAGTGTGGAAACAATAAGAAACTAGCATCCTATCATTTGATTGATTGAAGTTATGTTCCAGTTGAATTTTACAATTATGAGATCACTTTGTTATTTCTATCAGTTCTTAGAAATTATTCTATATTTACTTAGATTGAAAATGGAAGAAGCTTATGTATTCATAATGTGGAAACAATTAGAAACTAGTGTCCTGTCATTTGATTGATCGTTAGAGGGGTTAGGTTCCATTTGAATTTTCACTTATGAGATCACTTTGTTATTTCTATCAGTTCTTGGTAATTGCTAAGATTGAAAAAGGAAGAAGCTTATGTGTATCTTCATAATGTGGAAACACTTTTGAGATCATATTGTTATTTCTATCAGTTCTTGGTAATATTTTATATTTTCTTTGATTGAAAAAGGAAGAAGCTTATGTGTATATTCATGATGTGGAAAACAATTAGGAATTAGCATTCTGTCTATTTGAATGATTGTTAGAGAGGTTAGGTTCCATTTGATTCTTATACTTGTGAGATCACTTTGTTTTTCCTACCAATACTTGCAATATACAGATTTTCCCTCTTGTTTCAATGTTTTTTTTTTTTAAAATTGCTTGTTTGCAATAATGTGATGATGATGATTTGCATGTTTGTTTGTTTCTGGGCAATTATGTGATGAGCAAGAAGTTTGTGAGTTTGCTGGGCGAGATTGGAGATGGTCAGGAGGAGCTTGGGAGTTAGACCTGATGGATGATGATGACAGACAGCTAATTGATGTGGAAGAAGAGCACCATGTCATGGATGTGTTGTGAAAGCTGTTAAAGAATTGTGGAACATCAATGGTAAGCCACTACACTTTAGTATTTGATGCAGAGTTTGTGTAGCTTTTTACATTTGGTCATTGGGACTTGCAGATCACAATGTGTAAGAAAAGTGTGCTGTAAGTGTGCGAGACAAGATAATGATACCCCTCCCCATTGCTAACGTAACACGCCAAGATTCCAGAAGGTGTAAGTATTCATGACTGTTAAGTGCATTTGTTTTTGTACGTGGATTCGTAATTGGTGAGTTTTTGGCAGGATTGCAAAGGATTCTCAGCTTCGAAAGAACACCTTGTGTACACAAAGGGACGTATGCTGATGATTGTCTCGTCGACAGAGTTACTCAGGTTAATGCTTTACCTTTCTCTTGTTGATCTTTGTCTCCAGGAATCTGCCAGGAGAGCTTATGATGCTCTTTTCATAGTTCTCTTGGTTTGTAGATTTTATCTTTTGTATGTTTCTTTGTTAAACTTTGTTCTTGTTGTTATATACAGCATAAGTGCTTCATGGTGGCTACTTGTGATAGAGACTTGAAGCGGAGGATTCTAAAGGTAAAAGATAGTTTGATTACTGTCAATACTTTTTTTTTTTTAAATGTACATGGATGTTAACTTATCTTATGTTCGTTTGCAGGTCCCTGGTGTACCTATCATGTATTTGGCGGGTCGCAAGTACTCAGTTACAACAAGTCCAGCCAAGAACTTCAAATCTTCATCAGTCGTTGTAATGAAACAGAAGCAGAAGGCCGCCTTGCCAAATGTCAATGTTGGCAACACCACACAAACTCGAAAAGTTCAAAAACATTAATGTTGAGGCAAGCTTTGGTGGAGGATTTCTTGTCAGGTAGGATCTAACAGCAAAGTGCTTAGCCCAAGAATGCAGTCCAAAAGGCTCGGGTTCGAGACCAACTACTCCAAAAATAGTTGGATTTCTTGTCAGTGAGGATTTCTTAGTCGCGACCAACTACTCCAAAATATGAGAGCAGTGACTTGAGAAGTTTAACATCTGGTAGCAACATAAGCTTGGGATCGAACCTTGGCATCGAGGTTACAAGCAAACAAAAGGTATGAAACAGATCTATTTCTCTTTCACTTGTCAGTTTAATTCATTAGCTGTATCTTTTCTTCTTCTTTTTTTTACTACTGCAGAATCCAGACTTTGAAACCAGACAAGAAGACAGATCATTTCTTAAACTTTTGAAAGTTATCTTAGACACTGGCATTTTTCCCACTTTCTGATCTTTCTCAGTCTCTTCTATAGTTCCTGGTATGGTGATTGGGCCCAAATGTTCGCAGTTATGACCTTTTTGCCCACGTGGTAGTAGTAGTGAAACTTACATTTCTACCTTTTTTTTTTGTCATCTGGTATTTTATAAAAGGTTAAAGTCCAAACAGGACAGACCCAACACAAACAACAAGTAGAAAGACCAAACAAAGCCCAAAATAAAATAGACATTAAACATAACCAGGCTTTTAAGCCCACACAATGAGGAAAATATCCTCTCCTTCCACCACGAGACTTTCGTAACGACCGCCAGGCATGAGATTCCTCCGGCGTCAAAGAACATGCACACTGAAACACCACCAACAGCGAGCCATGCACACTGAAACACCACCAACAGCGAGCCAAACTGGAGAAGAAGGATTGAATCCAAAGCTTTGATCTTCCAACACGCAAGAGTAAACATAGGACAGCGAGAACCGAAGATCAACTAAAACCAGAATAGAACCGGTCGGCGAAGACGACGTAAAGTAATCACCTCTTCCCGGAGACAAAAGCCGGCGAAGATGGTGTTATGTAAACCACCTCTTCCCAGAGTCAACAGCCCCAACCAAGGGAGACATAAACCAGAACACCTTCGATTAGCCAAACCAAGTAAGAGATGAATATTACGGACTAAAACGCCGATCACAAATGACTCAAACGACCACGATTTGACCAGATCTGATGGAAGAATTAGCAACCCACATCAGAGACGGCATCAACCAGCACCGTACACCAGAAAAAATTACAGATCTGGCCAAATCAATCAAGCGAGCCACCGCAGCGACGAAGAAATCAAACCACACCAAATCTTACAAACTAACGAAGGATCTCCTCAACACCTAAAGAACTACACACTTAACACACACAGATAACTACAAAGAAACAGAGAAAAAATGAAAAAAACTAGAAGCAAAACGGATCTTAAAATAACCACACTGAGAAGATTTACAAACAAGAAAAGCACAGCTCCGACACTAAGGAAGCCGCCGGAGCTACAAATCTGAAGATCTGAAAGGTCTTGGTTTAGAGAGAAGATGGAGCGTTTAGACAGGGTACTTACATTTCTACCTATCTTTTCTTTTACCTAGCAGTTAAAAATGTAATGATTTTATGGTCCAACTATCTATTCCTCTTGTTTCAAAAAAATGGCAAATTTTATAATTTTTAGTACATATATTAAAATATATATATATATATAGTTTTGAATATTAATGTATTTTGGTTATTAATTATTTTTCACAATTCTATCCAAAAAATTTCAGTAAACATAATTAAAATTTATAATTTACCATTAACTAATGAATTAAAAAGTAAAATAATGTAATTTTAAACATTTCTTAAAACGATCTTTTCGATACGGATGGGTATTTTGTTTAAAGTGCTCTTAATATTTCCAGTGATCAAAATTTATGTAAACTCACAATATTTTATATTTATTTAAATTAACTACAAAATGTCTCTCAAATTGCAACAAATCCACAAAACATAAGCAAATGACATGAAGAAAGATACATAAGCTATTTTTTGTGTGTACATGAAAGAAACATCATATACCTAACAACCTTAACATATGCATATATTACATGAAAGATCATTTCATTTTTAAGATCAAACTAGAAACACAAATATTAACAAAATTCTTACAACAGTTTACATAACTCATTTATCAAAGCTGGCTCATTGAGAAAAGGAATGAAATTTGGAGGTCTCTCTCCTCTTCTCTTTTTCAGACTTAGAAAGAAAGCATCTGCATCCATCCAACAGTCCATCCCAGAAGCAAACCAGCACCAACCAGACTCATCCCCAATGCTAAACCAACAAACCCATTCGGTTTACTCCTTTTGCTTCTTCTCTTTCTCCCTCCTTTTCTTCCTTTGGTGTTGCTCCAAGGGATGGAAGCCGGCGGTGTCTCCTTGCTGTCCTCGATCTTCTTGCTCTTGATTTGGTGGTAAAGTGATTCGAGCTGGAGCAGCTGCAGCAACTGCTTATACCCGAAAAGCTCTGAGGCTTGCTTGAGCAAGAGCTTCACCAAATGCTCTTTCTCTGCGCACGCTTCTTTTGCCATGTTTTCAGCTTCCCTAGCTCGTGTTTGAGAACGCCTCAGCGCTTCTAACAGCTCGGATTTGCTCAATAAGTCAGACTCAGAGGAAGCCTCCTCTGTTCTTTTCTTGAAGCTGTTTCCTCTGCTTGATAGACGCTCGCGGATGGTTTGGTTAGGGGCAGAGTGATCAGAGTCAAAAGAGCGTGGACTACCATAGTAAGAGCGGTTCATCTTCTGCGGCGTTGGCAGGTCACAGTTCTCAACAAAGTCTAGAGACCTTTGTGCAACCAAGGAAGCTAGTTCATCTTTGTCTGTAGTTCTCCACCAGGGTGCAGCTTTCTCGCTAGAGAGAGGATTCCAAGGAGAGCTGGGATCAAAAGCTAGCTCACTTGCTAACTTTTTCTCAGAGGACTCATCATTCCCAACCGAACCATAACTCTCCCTTGTCTCCATCAACTCTATAAACTCTTGAAACCTTTCAGACTTGGCTCCCTCAGACTCAGCTTCCAATGGCGTGGTCTTCACTTGTTCCTTGTGGTCTTGCTGAATGTGATGATGGTGATGATGGCCCCACAACCTTGTGTTGTGCGGTGACAGATGAGGGAAACTTGAGTTTGGTTGAAGAGGCATGAAACCTGCACAAGATGGTGATTGGTTCTGTGGATCAACAACAGGACGAGAATCTTCAACCTGTTTAGTGGAAGCTGTTGAAGAAGAAGAAGAAGAAGATTGGCAAGAGGAGGTTAACTTGGGAGCTCTTTTAGCGTCTTCTTGGACAAAGTAACGGTTAACTGTTCTTTGCCACACAGCTCTTGCTTCTCCTGCTGCCATCATTTCACCATAACTCTGAGATTCAGAAGCAGAACCAATCAATTTTAAAGATCAAAGTCTTTGATTCCACTTATAGAAGAAAATGAATCATTCTTTTTCTTAAAGTTAGAATCTTTTTGTCTGAAATGGCCAAATAAAGACAGATCTCATCACCCAATTACAGATAATCTGATTGTTTTGCCTTAAAGAGAAACTGAGTAATTATTTCATAATTTTATCTGAAGCAAACTGATTATTTAACTAAGACACAAAATCAGCGGCAGATTCTTAACAAAACATCAAAAACCGATCATTACCTATATTGTCGGCATCATAATCATCATCTAAAAACAGATTATTATCTCAGAGAAACAACAATAATTTGCAGATTTTTCGAAAGGGAAGAAAAAAACTAACCAGAGGGAAAGAGAGTAACACAAAGCGGAAAAAGGAAAAGAGAATCAATCAGATTTAGCGAAACCGAGAAGTCACTCTCGTGAAAGAGAGAAACGAAGAAGATAGAATTGTCAGATATTTTTTTGTTTGCTTCCGATTAAGCTTTTGAATCTTGCAGTTATCGTTTTCTTCCTGTGTTATTCAGCACGCAAACTTCCACTGAAACGACACCGTTTTTGGTTAAGAACCCACAGTTATGTTTCTGTGTCGGAACCACAGATTTGCCCCATAGATTTCACACGAGAGCCGTTCGATTAGATATTTATTACACGTGGCGTAAAACAGGAAGACAGAGTGGGGCTTCTCTTTCTTTTTTCGGATAAGACCTTTTATCTTACATTATTTGGAGGGAAATTCTACCTCTTCACTATACGCGCTTTACAATGGATTATGTCCTGATTAATAGTAAAAAAAGAAAAGAAAATCTTGTAATGTTGCTGTGATGATTTTAGCTAACTCGAATTAAATAAACTTTTGATTACTAATAAATTTTATCTTTTTTTGAATCTCAAACGTAAAACACTAATAAATTCTTCTTCATCAATCATTTAGACTAAATGGATTTCACAACTGAAATCAGGTTTAGATGATCCAATTTGATTTTGAGATTGTTGGTATAAGTTAACTGTAATTATTTTCTAGAAAATAAATATAAAAATAAGAAAAAATAAAGAAGTTAAGCATCTTTTTCTAACCTGGAGCTAATAAGTATATCTCAAACATTAATCATTGATTAACATCCAACAGTTTTCTAAAAATTGATAACTTTTTACATAATGACATTAGTCAAAGCAGACTAATTACAAATCTTGAAAGTTTAAATTAGGTTGCTTTTTACATGCTGATTTGGTTTAAAATAGACTTGTAAATTAGGTACACAGAAAGTAAATATTGTGGGCGTCGTCTAGTAAATTGAACGTTAGGTGAAGCAAAAGTTTCTTCAAGTCATTATGGTTAATTGTCTATGTCCACTATTCTCCAATTGATAGCTACATTCAACATTTTTTTAGTTTATTAAGTGATCCATAAGAAGTTAAACAATTAAGATTTTCTAATAAGATGCTTTGTGTCAGCACTAATATATTCGTCATTGTTAACATCATATAAGAAATACAACTAACTTCTTTTGAATATTTATTTAATGAAATGGACCCTTGTGTTAGCTTAGTATCATTAGGAAATAATACGTGCTCGTATAATCAACCATTTGATGATTCAAATCATTTCCTCTGCTTAATATATAACCACAAGATAACATAATCCACTACGTAATACAATGGCCGCCAGGGATTTCATAATCTTATTAAACTCTGTTGGCCAAATACTTATTTACAAAATATGAACTAATAAATATTTATTCAGGCTTATTTGGTTTTATTATATTGTATCAAAATGTTTTGAAAAATATATTTCTGCAAAACTGAATCCGCACTCAACATCAATCAAAAAATATTATTGATTGAACTTGGATTTTTCATTTTATATGCTTGCTGAACAAAAACAAAGCTTAAAACTCGAAATTGTACACTTTGCAATATTAACCACGCAAAGAAAAGAATATTCATGCTGTAAAATAACAGTTAAACGGATCCTATAAATTGACAGCTTAAATCTTTTATTCATAGTTAAAATCTCCAGTCTGATCGGAGTCATTCCGAATAATCCGGTCAAAGTCCGATGCAACCAAATCAACGCAAACCAGGTCATAGATAAATAAATGATGATGTTCATATGGATTGAAGTCAAGTCAAGATAAATTTAAAAATCTGGATTAATGTCAATTCAACATTTCTTGGCACTTCTTCGTAATAATCTTATGTGCGTGCTATACTATCAAAATGGAAAAAACAAACCTTACATTACCAAAAAAAAAAGAATGACGAATCTGCAATATACCTTTGAGAAGAAATCACGTATACAATAGAAACATTCAAGAGTGGTTAGGAATCTCTGAGGCTGACGAACTTCACAGTGCCATCACCACCACAAGTTATGAATCCATTTGGACAAACTTGTATATCAGTCACCCCAGCCTACACACACAAGAAACACAAACTTGAATCATGTGATACAAATATTGAATTCAATGGGGGACTAAAAGAAAGAACTGATATAAACCAAACCACAAAAAAATCTCAATTAAAGATATAACTGATTATATATATACCTAGTGAGATTTGGTTTTACAATAAAAGAAAGGTTTCAGATTTACTTACTCGGATGATTCCACCATAGCCTCTAGAGTTTGGCTGCAGAAAAGTGTGTCTTTCGTGTAGTTTAGGCCAATGATGAATCAACTTTGCTGATTTTGCATCCCAAAGTTTAACATCTCCGTCTTTGCTTCCCGTCAAGAACAGACTTGTGCGTGGTATTGTCGATATTTTGGTCACACTCCCTGGTATTTGCATTCATCAATGTCAGTCCAATTTATTAGAAATGTATTTTCTGGGCTAATTAGAAAAGGAAGGGTATAGAATTTTTCACCTAAGTGAGCCTTTGGTATATACCAAAGCATCCCATTCTTGTTCTGATCTCCATCAGTCGAAGATCTTCCGTCACCGTTCCTCTGTTTCTTCATCTTACCGGTTGCGATATACCGGAAATCGTGCAATCCAACATCACCGTTTTTGCCACCAGTTACAATCATTGGAGATATCGAGCCACTACCGATGTCATTATCAAACACCGAGATAGAGCGTGAGCCACCTTCATGGAAGAGAAAGTTGTTAAAGAGTTAGCGCAATGTGAAAATGATAGTAGTGGTGATTAGTCTGCAGGTTTCAAATGGACGATACCTTCATGACAACTGATAGATGCCTGGGAGGTTGAAGGGGGAGCTAGAGTATCCCATACAACTACGTTGGCACCACTTGAGCTACATCCTGAAGCTGCAACTATAGATCCACTCGAACTTATATATTCTACATCTCTGCAACCATAACAATTGGTAACTGTCATGGTTGAGTGCAATAATTCCAAATCGAGGAGTGTTATTGGCATACTAAGGGAACGAGAACTTAAAGACTCAAAGGATCATGAAACGTACGATGCAAAGCCATTGAAGCAAATAGATGATTCAACAGGATAGACATTGCTTCGTCCACCAACTTCTGATTGCCAAGTGCATACCGTTCCATCCAGTGCAGCGCTAGCAAATCTGTGACCGCATGGACCGAACTGCACAGCTGATATTGACGCCAAAGCATATGGAGGAGGAACATTTGCAGCAGGCAGAACACCGTAAGTAGCAGTAGCTCTGTCTTTCCCAAACTGCAAGATGTAATGTTTGCATTATAAGATCAACAAGGATATCAAAAAATGTTTATACCTCCCACAAGTTAAAGTCAAATGATTAAAAAAAGACGTAATTAAACAGATGATGCAAATGTTATGTTTCATACCTCCCACAAGTAAATGTGTGTGTTGCTTGAGCCAACCAAGAAGAGAGGCATTGTTGGATGACTAGAAAATGCGCTTGCAATAACAGTTTCAACTGTTGGGGGAGGATCAATAAGCTGCTCAAAATCTTCTTGTGTTTGCCAACCTAGACCAGAGACTCCTAAACCAGTGAAAGCAGGAACCCTGTGAGATTTCCCCGGCTTGGAAAGTGAAAAATCACCGACAGTGGCCCCACCTAACCCAAGGTGTGCTCCTTTCTTGTCCCCAAGACCAACACCGAGTGAGACACATGTTGGAACAGGAGTTGACTCAGAGTTGGCCCAGCCATTATGTGGCCAATCAGCATCTGACCAAATATAGTTTGACTGATCATAGCAGGGACCACCATCTTCTTGGTTAAAGAAAATTATACCCTGCATGTAACAGAATCCACAGTTAGGGATGTGTTTGTGTCCGATGCCATATTTATACGACATATAAGAAAACACTGCAACAACAAACACAAACTCGGTGTTGCTACGGCAACATGCAATATCATCAGAAACCTTTATCTCGACATACAGATGCAGGATAAAGATGATTAGAGGTTTTCCAGGATTTAGACTCAATTTATGCATGGTTATCACAACTTACAAAATTCACAAGAAAGTAAAGACAGAACAAGTGCTAAGTCAGACTGCAACAACAACTGACCTTGCGGTTGCTAGCTAGTGCAGCTTGCCGATGGTTGATGGCATTGATACAAAGGGCCTGTTAGAAAGATAAGAATACTCGATCACACAAGATAACAAATGTGTCAATAGAGAATCAGTAGCTAGTTCGTTAATGTAAGAAAAATAATTACCTGTATAAGCTCCCCGGTCCTCTTATGGATTTCTTTGGGGTCCTGGAAAGCAGAATTTGCACTGGCAGTTGCAGCTTTCTGCGAAGAATTAGAAGCGTGGTTTGCAAGTGAAGCCACCTCATTACTACTCAGACCATCTTGATTGCTTGGCACATTGAGCTCATTCTTCCCCGTTACTTCTCTGTACACATCGCTCCAATCTTCCAATTGTTTAAGTTTTGACCATTCAGATATGTCAAAATTTTCTAGCAAGAAGGCTTCGAGTACTAAATGAGGATCAACGCAAAGCTTCCAAAACCTCACAGAAACTGCAAGGTCGATGTTGTTTTCATTCTCTGTACTTGCATCTGGGATCGCTCGATTAGTAAAATTTGCCTGAGATTCCCGACATCCGTGCAACCATAACAAGGTAGGAACCTGAATTCTCTTCTCTAATTTCTGTTTCAAGAAGAATACAAGTTGTTTTACATGGTAGGAAGACAGTTGAGCTATGGTGTTAACCAGTTTTTTTCCCAGAACGGACATGATCTTCTCAGTTACACATACAATGTCACCACTGGAATCCAACGATGTCTGAGCATCAAATTTCTCTGAGGAACTACTATTCGAGATACCATCATCTAGAACAATCGAATTTGATGCCATCTTATGTTTCACAAAGTCTGAAACATGCTTCCAGAAACATGCTTGTGTTACAAGACGCCTTTCATCTTCTGGAATTGAGTTCACTGGGTATCCAACTTCGTTGTTCTCAGCAACAGACTTAAGTCCTGCATCTGACGCATCTGGGACACTAACAGAAACGTCTTGGTGGTACACTCTCTTCAGACTTTCCAGATCCACCTCATAAGGCATATCTCCATGAAAATATGATATCGTCAAGGGCTGCACCATTCGAAAGAGACAATTTACATCTCCCAAGATCCAAGCCATTGCGAGCCTTGAGCAATATCCGACTAAATCAAGAACAACGGCGAGTCTTGTTTTCAGATTTTCCAAAGAGGAGCTCAAGCACAGCCTTATAGTGGTTTCAAAACTAGAGAAGGATTGCAAAATTCCCTGAAAGTAAAATCGAAAAGCATTGGAGGACAACTTTGGCTCAGGTCCAGATGACACCTTGTTTTCCTCAAAGCATGGCACTGAGTGAAAGCAAGTGACACTGCATGCAGCGATGATACGTGACAATATAAACGAGTTCTCTTCGGTCGCTTTTAGAATTAGTTTACACAAAGCTGAATCCTGGAGGAGATCTTCATTTGTGTGAAGCTTATCTAGTGAGCCTCCTGAGGAACTATTTTCCTGAAATATATTGTATCCCATGGATGGTAGTAACCCCCGGTTGTATGCTGACATAATCATCTGCCGATATAAGACAAGGAAGCAGATTACGCATGGCAGTCAAAAGTGCATGAGTTGTCAAATTAGATTAACTGAGTAAAGGAGTATGATGTGCAAGCATTATTAGAGAAAACTGCATACCGTAGTACGTAGGAAAGATGAAGATAACGAAAATCTCTGGTATAATAGCTCCAAAGATGTTTGTAGCTTATGTTGAAATCCAGAGAGTTTCTCACACGAAACAATTTCAGAATTCCTTAAGAGTGCAGTTGCTTCCCGTAATAGCTTTGAGAGGGAATGGACGGCTAGACTCAATTTAAAACGAGTGTCCACAGTAGATGAAACACCGCTTGATACCCAATTAGAAGAATCAGGATCAGAAAGCTCAAGAACACCACGTGGAGTATGCAAATGTCCATTACTTAGACCGCTAGCCTGATGCGTACCACCATGACCGCTGGCAGATGCTGAAAGACATTCTAACGCCTCGAGCTAACAACTCTCAAAAAGAAGATAAAATTAGTTTTGACAGGATGGATGATCAAACACAGTCTCAGAAACAATAAAAAGACATCGAACTTTAGAGGTATACTCAGCTGTAAGATCTTTTAATATGCAGATAAGGATAACCTATTGATGAGAAAACAACTTAATAAAAAAGCTAGTCTCGTTTCCCTATACAATTTATTCTTTTGCTAGAAACATGCAAATTTTGGAAGAAATACCTAAGTCCTTAGTCATTTGTAGGAACACAGCAAATTCTTGTATCTATTGCAACTTACCGGGAGCCCACATCTGCTGAAGGCGGTAGCAGCCATCAAGGTTGCCCATCTACTAAGATTTGAAGCACTTCTTTCCCCCACTGCATTCTTCAGACTACTTTTTGTAGTCAACATGAGACAGTATAATCCAATACTTGGATCCACAAAAGAGATGTGATTTGAAGTAACAGTAGAGCTCCCGGTAACAGGGTTCTCTAAACTTCCAGCTGTAGCAAGAATTGACTGATGATACTCTCCTAATTCCCACTGTATAAAACAGAAGGAAGCTTCATAGTCATAATTTGAAACGCCAACAAAGAAAGGTGAATTCACAAGATAACAATATATGCAAACAATTATAATTACCTTAAGAAGGCTTGCCAGCCAAAAGTCTCCTCTCCGAACAGCAGATGGGAGTATGTATTTATTTATAAGATTACTTTCAAGGGCCCCACCCTGCCCATCAACAAGCCGGCAAATTACGAGCGCAAGCTGCTCATCTTGAAGATTTTTCACACAGACATTTATCGCTGATGAAGCTTCACCTCCGAGGAGAAAGAAACCTATAGCCAGCTCCAGTTGGTGTTTACCCATTAGCACATATGCATTTTTCAAGGCTGCTGCCTTATTTTTCTCTTCCTGTAAAAAGATGCATCAAATAGGAAATATGTCACTCAGTGTGATATATTAATGCCAGAAGTCGTACAGAAAAAAAGAAGATGAAACAGAGCCTATCATTCCAAGAATATGGCTTGCACCAAATACCTGAAAATTGCGTGAAAGAAAAGCCACCAAGGGTTTATCTTTCTCATCCTTACTTATTTTAAAAAGACCAGCCAAAACTTGAATTCTATTTAAAGCTATATAGAGAAGCGCACAATCTTTAGGTTTCTTGTTCTTCAGGTATTGCTGTCGGGCCAGTTTCTCCATCTACAGAAAAGAAATATGATCAAAATAAGATGCACATCTATTTCTTTTACCTTAACTCTCTCTTTGTTGGTAACAAAAGAGAATATCATTAAAGAAAGAAATCAAGCATAAATAGGAGTTTTGATCCAAGGGTTCTTGCATAGCTAGTTAGGACTCAAGCATCGAATTTAAAAACTTACTCGTGCGCGCAACTGTGCTACATCTGAATACCAAAATCCAAAACCCAGTGATCGCATTTGTTGCCATGATGATTCAATGGGTAAAAGAGAACCAGACAGATTTTCTTGAGACTCTGAGTGAAAAGCCCATCCTATCATACTAGAGTCAATATCCAACTCTTCTATAGATGCTGGTTTGCCAGAACTTCGAGCTAAGTACAGCTGCTTAAACCTAAGTGTGATCCAAAATCTACACAGCAGACAAAATACAAAAATCCATGAATACAAATCAGCACGAAGTGTTATTAATGAAGCAAAGCAAAAAAAAAAGCCTGCCCCCAGTACTAAAAGAACATCTGATCAATTTTTGGCAACTGATGTAACTTATAAGGCCCACAAACCAGCTAGAGTTTTTTTTCTGAATAAGGGATAAATCTGGCCTTGCGAGTTACATAAATGTGATCTTTTAATATTTAAGGTTAACGGAGAAACAAGCGTACATGATTAAACATGTTTCTTTCGCAACCCCATGTTACTTAAGTGGTCCGTAGTCAGTTAGAATTCGAAGAATTACAGAATTAGCGTACCTTCTCCCAGCTTCATCAAGACTTGCATAGACAGAAGTCGAATGTGGATTACTAATTTCACGAAGAAGATCAACAATTGCAAAATATTGTATCTTTTCTGTCCTGGAAATATTTCCCCCATCTGATAACTTCTCCAGCTGCTCGCAGAAGCCAGTAAATTCCAAGTCTGTTGCAGAAGAACTGTGACTACCATTGGGACTATAAGAATCCATACTGAAATTTGACTGCAACCCTGCCCGAAACTGAGAATTCTGTAGCATTGAACCAGATGTCCCACCCCAATGGAAATCCTTAACATTTGGGCCATTGGAGACAGACCCTTCATAATATTTTGACAAAAGGATATCCGGACAAAGATCTGACTTTACACCGTAATCCTTCACGGAGGCATCACCTGAAGTAATATACTCAGCAAGATGCCTCAAAGCTGCGCTTGCTCGTTTCCAGTTGCCTGAACACATTAGAGGTAACAATCTTTAGCTTAGGTGAAATTAACCGCATGACAGAGGTAATGCTCCTGCACGAAGGAAAGATAAGAATGGACAGCTAAATAAAAGCTAAACAGCTTAGTTTCATAACTGACTGAAGTAAGAGAAAAAAAAAACTTGCAGCATATTACCTGAACGTATAGCTACAAGGAGGGCATGAGGATGATAAAGTGGCAAAGCGCCTCCTAACTTTTCCACAATATGCAACATGCTCGTAGTGTCCTTAATAGTATCTGAACCATATGCGGCCGCAGTTAAAGGTACACTATTAGATAACAGTTCAGAGTCTCTGCCTTCTGTAATATTCACTAGGTTCGGAAGATTGGCTGCAAAAATTTCTGGATTGTTATCAGTCTTTTGCTTCTTGTCAATAACGGCCAGCCATTGACCATGTACGCTAACATAATCATTATGAGCAAGGGCATTCATGGCTTTGGATCCCCACCACAAATCATGAATAGCAGAAAATGTACGAGTAACAGCGAAGCATTGCCAAATTTGTGCCTCTAAAGAATAATCAGAGACAGCGAAACTGGCACTTCTGCAGGGTTGCCGAGCAATACCATATATCCGCATCTCCTTCTGTGTGCAAACTCCAAGCATTAGCTGATCATTACCCACAGTTGACCATCTTACAGCAACAACCTCTGCATCAACATGTAACTTATCCTCTAGTATGAAAACCCCTGAATCTAAAAGGTGTACAATTTCCCATACGCTAATTGTTCGAACAGCTTTTAAATGATTCTCTGTACAGAGGGCTGCTATCTTGTGTCCCGACTCAGTTAAGGATATAGCACTGACAGGACTTTGGCCAATGGTAAGTATGCCAACAAGCTCCCACATAACGGAAGGTGATGAACTTGCCTGAAGACTACTTCTCCACAGTTTTACAGAGCCATTAGCATGACCAGTTGCCATAGTATAAGCTTGACTTTCAATGTTCAGGTCATTCTCTTGGACCCTGCCGCTTGGATTGACCACAGCAAAACTAGTAACTTCATAACGATGAGATTCAGGTAATTCTGAAGAGCATGATGTAACAGCAATGCAATTTTTCTTACCAGCAAAAGTATCTTCGAACAACCACTTGCCCGATTCCATGCCATCAAATTCATGAAAATTACAGTCGCAGGTGCTTCCTGCTGCGTCGAAATGATGCACGGTCACTCTCCATGACAGAGCATAAAATCGTCTATCTTTCATCCATACACTTAGAAGCAAAAAGCTGTTACTTTTGAATGTCTTTCCACAAGAATCTGACAGAGGTCTTGCAAATATGCTGGTCGGACCATTCTCCAAAGGCTGGCTGACTGCAAACGGTATGGTACATATGTAATGTGTATGAAAACCACCATGACCCCTCCCGCCTTTCCTCACACTATAGCAATCAATGCCTTGCACATGTCCCGCAAGTAGAAAGCTCTCATCATTCAATGATGAAGGTGCCCAGCATATACTCGTGTACTTCAATCTTAACTCTTGATTTTGAAGCCGTCCACAAGGTTTCCAAGAGGAAACTGATATAGGATGGTCAATAGCACGGTTCAAATGATCACAAGAGGACCAGATTATTATCAAACCACTGTCATCCAGAGAAGCAATGCATCCCGCCTCACTTATGATAGGAGAAAAGGCAACCTGTAGGATTTTCCCACCATGGCCATCAAGATCTAATACTTTTTCCGTGATGCACTGCAATATACTGGATTTATCTGGAGGTGAATCTTCCGAGGAATGTGATTTTACTGTGTGCAAGGAAGACCAATATATGGTATTGCGCGAAGATAAATAAATTGAAGAGCAGATAACTGGAGTGCCATAAAGATTATTTCTCAACACAGAAACTTTCTTAAGGGGCAATCGATCAGAAGAACCTGTAGCATCAGCTATGGAGAGTGGTTCCAGACCAGTTTCATTTGTTTCTTGTCTCGCCCACAATGTAATCCTCGGAAACCTCATAGGAGAGATGTCATCAAGACAATGGACAGCCCACAAAGAAGCCGATTTTCCAGGGCCTTGCCCTACCAACCACTCACAGTTGCCAATATTCTCATGTTCATACTTTTCAGTAGAAAACAATTGATTAGTACCTTCAATGGTTTTCAATATACCCCCTGAGCGAGTTCCCCAAAAAACAAACAAATCTCTTCCCAAATAACCATCCAAGACCTGATTTATCTCTATCACAGCTGCCACGCAAAACGACTTTTTATGCCCCTTCACATCTTTCATGCCCTTTTTACTCTTTCCACCATCTACCTCACACCATAACCTTACAGCCCCATCCAAACAACACGTCATCAGCACATTCCTCACTGATTTACCTACGCGTTCTACAGACTGCTCTGCAGCCACGGGTCTCCACTGAATCATGGATATCCTCTGAGGATGAGGCAATTCAACTTTACGATATATCTCCCCGTCACTGTAATAGGCCAAGACACCTTTACCTGCCTCATCGCACCCCGCTGGAAACTTGCTCCAAGAAGTTGCTGACGCAAAAGGACCCTCGATTGACCAGGTGGAGGAAACCAGATCTTGAAGGTTATCCCCTGGGAACCTCCAGGCTATTTCCCAGGACTGGTTCCTTCTCTTCCACAAAACAATGTCAGTTCCACCAACTATTATCCCATCTCCGGATCCTGTCCACTCAATTGCTTCAACTTTTGTTTCTTGCACCAATACAGCACTCTGACTCCAACAAAAAGAACCTGAATACGAATGAAAGACATACAAATTAAACTAAACTGGGAGAAGGAAGAAACACACTCTAATCATTTCCTTTGATAAATACTATAACGATTCTCTAGTAGTCCAACGGCATCATAGTTCAACGTCCTGCACTGACTATTCAACTACACACTTGAAATGTTCAATAGCTCTACGAAAGTAGGCAACGCTTTAACCGCTTAGCTCGCTAACTAGAGCACCAAGAAGGTACCAAGGTTCTACAAGTCAAGCTTACCGTTCAGATCGTTAAGATCACGCGCGAACAGGCAAACATAGTTCCCAGACCCAACCGCGAGCTCGCCTACAGACGGCGTCACAGGAGACCACGAAACGGCGGTAACGGGAGACGAAACGTCGCCGGCAACCTCGAGAATCTGACGGAAAATCGGTCCGTTCGCGGAGTCTTCTTCGCCGCGGAGAGGGGAAGGGAGGTGAGAGATGACGAGGAGAGAGGAAGCTCCGTAAGCGAGCCATGAGTAACCGGCGAAGTCGGGGAGCCAGTCAATAGAGGACTGGGATCGAGACGGAGCCGGCGGGACGATCTCCGATCTTAGTAGCCGGAGAGGTAACTGATCGATCGGATCTGTGAGTGAGATCGGGTCCTCCTGACTCGTCGTCTCCGGCATTTTTCACGCGGTTTAACGGAAATACACACAAATCTGTGAAGAAAAGATGTTTTCCGTTTTGAGTTTACAAGAAACATTAAACCCTCTTTCAGAGCCAGAAGGTTACCATGGATGCTGTATTTAAAGTTTTAACTTCATTTGGGCCCTGCTTATTAACCGTACGTAAATAACCCCCAAACAAACAAAACTAATGCGTATTGTCAAGATAGACTAGACTGGTAAAATTTTATATTATCACGTTTTGCTTGGTAAAATTTTAACACGAACGAGCGGATTGGCGTTCGTGATCTCGTCCCTCTTGGCAGAAGGACTAGCTATCCGCTCAGCGATGGAACAAGCCATCTCCCTTCAGTATCGACGCGTGGTGTTTGAATCGGATTCTCTGCAACTGGTGACAGCAATTGCAGATGGATCTAGCTTTTCCGACCTCCATGGAGTCTTGTCTGATATCTATCTGTTGTCAATTTCCTTTGATTCTGTTGCTTTTAGATTCTGTCGACGTGAGTCTCTCTACTTTGAGGACGCAGTTGCAAAGAAAACTCTTTCAGACTTTGTAACAAACCAAACCGGTTAAGTTGGTTTGGTTTTATTTTCAATTGAAAAGTTCGATGGTGCACAAAAAAAAAACGAGCGGATTGGCATCGGTGGAATATGTTAAACGCAAGAAAATATATCGGTCAAAAATTCAAAGCAATCATCATGTTTTTCAAAATTGAAGTCCCAAAAAAATTCGATTTTACAAGTAAGATGAGTTCTCTTTTGACAAGGCGTGCACGTACTTTGATGATGACTCAGACCAATAAAGAATTTAAGTCCATCCAAAACATCTAATATAATACATTATCTAATCATGCTAAATCATGCACCTCACCTAATCTTAAAACTCGTATGTATACTCATACAGTAACTCAAACGAGATCATTACAAGTTTACACCAGCTCGATGATCGATCATCAGGTCTGTTCTACTGGGTTGAAGAAGAAGAACTTGGTAACAACCGGGTCTATAACGGTCAGATCAGTCACAGCTATGGTAGAGAATCCTGCATGGTAATGTATAAAACTTTAACTGATCCAAAACCAAAGAGTTTTTTTTTTTTTTGCTGATAAGTTTTATTCTTCTCTTTTTAGAGAACAGGACTCTGGTTATTGCATTGCGACTTCGACATACATCAAACATGGGGAATGAACACGATGTTTATAGTGAAAAATTAATGGCAAGAAAGTGCTAGAGAAACCACCTCAACCTCTTGCAAATCTACCAAAGTGCTAGCTTCATTGAAATTAACAAATGGTGACAGTGAGAGGGAATTGTTTTCCAGAGGAAGATTCCATTTGCCTGCTCTTGATCATCTAACCTTTTGTTTTGATCGAAAAACATCTAACGTAAAGCAATGAAATGTCATTCATCCAAAGAGAAAGAGACTATGGTACATAAGATAAAGATTCAGATTTTCTTTATGCATATTTGTTTTTGTTTTTGATACTATATTGTGTTTGATAAAAAAGAAATTGATAAAAAAAATTCACATGATAAGAAATTGATACTATATTATGTTTGATGAATTTTCACATTATACGTACGACTACACTTAATTTCCATAATCAATCATACAAAACAAAACTTTCTTGAAAAAAAATTTGAACAAAATAATTAGAAAACTAAATGAAGATAAAGTGAAGATAAAAGCAAATATAAAATATGTTAGAGATAATCAATAAAAATTGACAGGACGCTATATTCTATAAGTTTTCACATAAATTTTAATATATAAAATCATACAAAACAGAACTTTCTCAAAAAAAAAATTGAAAAAAAGAAAAGAGAAATTATGTACTACTAGATGATCAATTAGAAAACTAAATAAAAATAAGTGAAGATATGTACTACTAGATGTTCCACGTTCCTCACTAGATGTTCCACGTTCCTCTCCGAAGCCGAGAGCCGACAGCCGACCAGCCACTCGGCTGCTACCGAGCCGGTCACCGCGCCTACCGAGCCGGCCACCGCGCCTACCGAGCCGGCCGGCCGGCCGCTCCTACCAAGCCGGCCACCGCCGCTCCTACCAAGCCACGTTCCTACCGAGCCGGTCGGCCGCCTCTACCGAGCCTCCTACCAAGCCGGCCGCCTCTACCGAACCTCCTACCGAGCCCCCGCCCCTCGGGCGGCGCATCCGCTTTACGCGCTCCTCGGACCGGGTCCAGAGCCGCCTGGACCGCTGCCTCGGCGGCGGGCCGCGAGCGGCCGCCCTACCGAGCGGCCGCCGCTCCTACCGAGCCGGCCGCTGCCCCTTGAGCGGCCGCCTACCGAAGCGGCCGCGTTTTACCGAAGCCGCCGCTCCTACTGAACGGCCGCCCTAGCCGGCCGCCTTACTGAGCCGACCGCCTACTGAAGCGGCGGCCGCTCCAGCCGGCGACCGCTCCTACTGAAGCGGCCGCTTTACCGAGCGGCCGCTTCCTGAGCGGCCGGAGCCGACCGCTACCGAGCCGACCTACCGAGCCGCTGCCTTCTGAGCCGCCGGCCGCTCCCCGCTCGCTGAGCCGCCTCGCTGGAGCCGCTCGCCGAGCCGCTCCGCTGAGCTGGCTGCCTCGCTGAAGCGGCTCGCTGAAGCCGCTCTGCTGAAGCCGCTCGCTGCCGCTCGCTGAGCCGCGCCTCGCTGAAGGCCGCCCGAAGCCGCCGCTCTCGCTGAGCCTGCTGAAGCCGCTCTCCGCTTGAGCCGCTTGCCAGCCCGCTGAAGCCGCTCTGCTGAAGCCCTTGCCGAAGCCGCTCGCTGAAGCTGCTCGCTGAAGCCGCTCCGCCGAAGCCCGCTGAAGCCGCTCCGCTGAGCCGCTCGCCGAGCCCGCTGAGGCCTCGCTGAAGCCGCTCCTCGCTGAAGCCGCCTGCCGAAGCCGCTGCCTCGCTGAGCCGCTCGCTCTTTGCCGACCGAGCGCCTACCAGCCGCCTGCTTCCTACCGAGCCGCCTCCGAGCCGCTCTACCGAAGCCGCCCTACCGAGCCGCCGCTCCTGCTGCCGCTCCTCCTCCCGAGCCGGCCGCTCCTACCGAGCCGGCCGCTCCTACCGAGCCGGCCGCCTGGCCGGCCTCCTCTCTCTCCCACCTCTCTCTCTCTCCCACCTCTCTCTCTCCCACCACTATCTCTCTCCCCGTCTCTCTCATTGTATATATATATATATAATACAAAATTAACTCTAAAAACAGTTTGAAAAAAAAAAAGAAAAAAAAGAAGAGAAATTTGGTAAAAGCTTAGACAATGGCTCTTCATCGTTCCTAATCGCCAAAAGATGACTTAGAATAATCGTCGGCTTCTTGTTGTCTCTAGCAGCAAGCTGTAACACCTGAATCACAGATCTTAGAAATCAGACAATGATTTTCACTTTAAAAAAAAAATTCAGATCTGAATCGAGAGACTTATTTCAGCAGCGAGGAGGACGGCGGCCGTGTAAAACAGGAACTCCACCACCGAGTCTTTGGCAGGAAACGAGTGATGATTCTCCAGGTGGGGAACTGGAGACCGGCTTTGATCGATTTCGAAACCGGTTTGGTCTTTGGGCCTCCCAAACCCTTCTTCACTTTTCCGGTGGTTTCTCCATTGCATAGAGACGGGATTGAAAGATAACTGAGAGAGAGTTTTAGTGGAAGGAGGTTGGAGATTTGTATTCCGACATTTGTGGTCGGAGGGATAATGGTTTGGTTTTGCTGTCTGAATATAGTGTTTTTGAGTTCGGTTTGGTTTTGTTGTCGGATTCTAGTGTTTTTGAGTTTAGGTGTGTTGTGATATTTATAGAGAGGTTCGTAACGGCTATATTTCTCTCGAGTTTTGAGGTTTCGATCGCCACAAAACGCGTGCGTTTCTCCTAACGGTAATAATTTTGAAATCAAACCGGTCTTGCAACTACCTAAACCGGTCTTGCAACGGTGCATTGTAATCTAAAGAACTACTCTCTCTCTCTCTCTCTCTCTCTCTCTCTCTTGGTACTCGAAAACTCTCTGTAACTTGAGAT
This sequence comes from Brassica nigra, assembly GCA_016432835.1. Taxonomy (NCBI): domain Eukaryota; kingdom Viridiplantae; phylum Streptophyta; class Magnoliopsida; order Brassicales; family Brassicaceae; genus Brassica; species Brassica nigra. Next base: position 63,063,007 of record CM028246.1, read on the forward strand.
CCTTAGGCCACTTTATTGTTTCTGCAGAGCTATACTAACTGATGAAGAAGAAGAAGAAGAAGCAGAAGAGCTATATGACTTCTTAATCTAAAGACAGATCCCTTTCAGGCTTGGTCGAAAGTCTACTGAAGTTTGATATTGGAGTATGGGACTCTACAACTGTAGTAGCTAGACGCTATGTAAGTGAGCTGGTTATCGAAATTGATAGATCTTACTTGTCAACAAGCTTTTATCCAATTTGTCCTGTTCTTGACGGTTGCTTGTATGTGCAGGGTCCTGATTACCATTTTTCACCTGTGAGAGTGAGTGCCTTCTTTATCTAAAGATTTTTTATGTTTGTGTAACTCAGCTGAATGTGTCAACAGATGCCTCCTTCTTTGGTGATTATACTGGTGGGTTTTGTTGTGTCCTTGAGAATGGAAGATCTCTGTTTATGTTTAATTTATCATCCTCATTCTTCAAAGTTCTTAATCATTCTGCCATCTGTACTCTTTTGCTTTTCTTTTCACAGCCAGTCTCGGAAATAATTGACTAATTCCACATGGAAAATAAAACTTTGCAGGATTCATATCCTAAGTGGTTGTGTCTTCCACTTTCTGGTAAAAATTTAGTCTATGTAGATGTGTGTGCTCAGAGAGATTCATTCACCTATAAATTACCATATCTCAAAACTTGATCGGCATTTTGTATCTTTGACCAGATTAATTTTTCAATATACTCAGTCTGTCTCTTGTACTTGTTTATCTCAGCAACATGGCTCTCAGGCTGATACAACCGAGTCCATGTTGGAGTGAACCGAGCTTAGTTCCTGAATGTGAGTGAGATCGGGTCCTCCTGACTCGTCTCCGGCATGTGAAGAAAATATGTTTTCCGTTTGTGTTACACGTGACGTGATTATCACTAACCAGGAACACTAATACCCTCTTCCAGAGCCAGAAGGTTATGATGATGGATGCTGTAATTTAACTCCATTTGGGCCTAGCTGCTTAGTGTTGTTTTCTTTAAAGTTTAAATGTACGTAATACCCCAAACAAACAAAACTAATGTGTATTGTCAAGATAGACTGGACTGGTATATGAATCTTTGATTATACTACAAAAAGATGTATATTTATCACGTTTTGCTTCGTAAAATTATAACACGAACGAGCGGATTGGCATCGGCGGAATATGTTAAACTCACCAAAATATATCAGTCGAAATTCAAAGCAATCAATCACATATGTCTCTCAGTCGAAAAAATAGGAATCCCAAAAAAAACAATTCGATTTTACAAGTAATGAGTTTTTTTTTTTGACAAGTGCACATATTTTGATGTTGTCTCAGACCAATAAAAAGTTTAAGTCCGACCAAAATACCTACCAGGAGACGATCTCTTCTTACTCTTTCCTTTTTTTTAATACACTCCAAAATAATCAAACACCCCAAACAACATCATTGAGAAATGTTCACCTAATCATAAAACCAAGAAGAAGAAGAAGAAGAAGAACATCGTAAGATAAAAACCGCCGGGTCTATCACAGTCAGATCAGTCACAACTATGGTAGTGAATCCTCCATGGTAATGTATAAGGCTTTAACTGATCCAAAACCAAAGAGATTATAAGTTTTCTTCTTCTCTTTTTAGAGAACATGACTCTCTGGTTATTGCATTGCCATTTTGACATCCATCAAACATGGGGAAATGAACACGATGTTTATAGTGAAAAATGGCAAGAAAGTGCTAGAAGATAGAGAGACCACCTCATCCTCTTGCAAATCTACTAAACTGCTAGTTTTATTGAAATTAACAAATGGTGACAGTGAGAGGGAATTATTTTCCAGAGGAAGATTCCGTTTGCCTGCTCTTAATCATCTAACCTTTTTTTTTAATCGAAAGTCATCTAACTTAAAGCAATGAAATGTCATTCATTCAAAGAGAAAGAGACTATGTTACATAAGAGAAAGATTCAGATTTTCTTTGTGCATATTTGTTTTTGTTTTTTTCAATATATCAATCATATATAATATAAAATTTCTCCAAAAAGATTGAAAAATTAAAAAATAGAATAAATAGATAGTATATAATAGCAGATCAATTAAAAAATAAATGAAGATACAAAATATAGTACAGCATGTAAGATTTCATAATATAACCATATTCGATGAGTTTTATAACATTGTACAACATGTTTCTTGGGACATCAAGGCTAAGCCTTAAGCTATACAAGGTCTCGGATTCCGAGATTTTCATGAAACATATATATATAGGAGAACTGATAAAATAATACACCTTTCAAACTTAATCCAAAATAATTATAACTCACATTATTCTATTTTAATCCTCATCTTTCACTTCGATCCAAATAAATCTTATATTTTTACTGTCTATGCATTTCAATCCGGTCAACAGTTTAGTTATATTAGTTATATTCAACCGTTGATTTTTGATGAAACCAAAATGGCTTGATCAGATTTTTTTGTTTCCATTTAAAAGTCGGAAATCAAAATGATTTTTTAAAAAATTGGGCTATTTAGAAATTGTATATATGTTATCTCGATTATATGGCTTAGCATATTGTCTTAGATTAGCTTAAAATGGATCAAAAACTAAAACACTTGTTCAATGTAAGACTCAATTTAAAATACAAATTTAAATTAAGTTATTTTTATTCACTTAGAATTATCTAATACATGTTTCACGTCATGTTCCTTTATTTGGTTTGTATCACACATTAGAATTCGTTATAGGCATTTTGGGATATCAACTTCGCGTGGATATCTATAAAAAAAAAAGTTATGACCAAGTTTCTGTTTTTGTTAATTTTCTAGATAGAAGATTAGTGTGTATTTTCTAAATATCGAACTTGGTAAAAATAAAGAAAATTAAATCTTAGGTTTGCTTGAAAGATTATTTCAAAGGAAAATATACCGATCGCATTGATTTCTCTTATCTGTTTTGATCTCCACCTTATTTTTTACTTATATTTCTTCTGAATTAATTTCAATATCTATTTTTATCTTATTTGGAGTGTATTTATTCTGATTGTTGAAAAAGAAGAATATTGTATTTCATAGGAGTGTAAGAGAAACAGTAATTTTTTGTTTTTAAGAATTTTCTTCATTTTCAGCCATGAAACACAGTGTTATGTTAATGGTTTCTTGTGTTTTCACATTTCTCGTTTTAAATAATGTTCAAGGTGCCTTTTAAATTATTCATTGTTTATCTAAATAACTTTGCAATCTAATAATATTTTGAGGTTGATATAATGCAGTTGAGGTGAACGGCTTGAAACCACTTTTTTGCCCCACAGCAGGCTTTTATAAAGGAAAATGCGGAAAAGATGGAATAAATTTATGTGTAAAAGATGTAAAGGATTGGGTTGCAAAAGGTACTGGAAAACCTTTGCCAAAGAATTATGGAGTACGATGTGACAAATGTATTGATGAACCTCCCAGGAAAGGATATCTTCAAATGCATCAATGCATATGCAAACATGATTGCTAAATTTCACAATACCTCTATAAGAAGAATTAGTTATTGCTCAAAATAAATATAAAGTTGAGCCAATAATATCCAAATTCTAATTAGCTTTGATATATATAAATATATATATATATATATATATATATATATATCTGTGTGCATGTTATGTGTGTGTGTGCGTGTGTGTGTGTTTGTGTGTGTGTGTGTGTGTGTGTGAGAGAGAGAGAGAGAGAGAGGAGATCTTTGCTTTCAGTTCTAGACTATTTGCGTTTCAGGCTTGGTAGAAAGCCTACTGAAGTTGATATTGGAGTATGGGGCTACAACTGTAGCTAGACGCCATGTGAGTGAGCTGGTGGTTTATCGAAATTGATAGATCCAGCTCCATCCATCCTATTAAAGAGTTTGAAACTTAAACAACATGGTCCTTGTTGATGTTTCTTCACCAGAAAATTGAGTCTTGTATCCATCAAATACCACCCAGGTGGTGATGAATCTCGTCAACAAGCTTTTTATCCAATTTGTCATGTTCTTGACAACAGGCTTGTATGTGCAGGTCCTGATTACCATTTTTCACCTGTGAGAGTGAGTGCCTTCTTCTCTAAAGATTTTTTATGTTTGTGTAATTTAGCTGAAAAAACTAAGCAATGATGAAGTGGGGGTTGTCACAGATGCCTCCTTCTTTGGTGATTATACTGGTGGGTTTTGTTGTGTCCTTGAGAATGGAAGATTCCGGGTTCTATAAAATCAGTCAAGGACCTCTGTTTATGTTTAATTTATCATCCTCATTCCTCAAAGGTCTTTATCATTCTGGCATATGTACTCTTGCTTTTTCTTTTCACAGCCAGTCTCGGAATAATTGACTAATTAATTCCAGATGGAAAATAAAACTTTGCAGGATTTATATCCTAGTGGTTGTGTCTTCCACTTTCTGGTAAAATTTAGTCTATGTAGATGTGTGTGCTCAGAGAGATTCATTCACCTATAAATTACCATATCTCAAAAACTTGATCTGGCATTTTGTATCTTTGACCAGATTATTTTTCAATTATACTCAGTGTGTCTCTTGTACTTGTTTATCTCAGCAACATGGCTCTCAGGCTGATACAACCGAGCATCATGTTGGAGTGAACCGAGCTTAGTTCCTGAATGTTTGTTATCGAGTCTTGAAACTCTCAGAATGGGCAGATTGTGTAGGTAATGTGAGATGATTAAGGAGTTGGCATTGTCGTCCAGGCGTTCACCTATCTGCCAGCTTGTATTCAACTGCAGCTATAGTCAGACATGTCAAGAAACATCTTCTTTGGTCTGAATCGTAATAAGCTATTATAAACTATTGTGTTTTCTTGCAACTCTTTTGAATTTCTTATTTTCTTTCCCTTTAAGTAGAAGAAAAAAAAATCAAAACTATTATATTTCCTTGATTTATCTCATATGACCTTTTGTCCTATATTGAATTTTTCTTTTTTTTTTATTAAAGTATGGATTTTGCCGTTAGGTTAAACTCTACTACGCTCAGTTCATTGATACTTCAACTTGGCTTGTTTAAAGACCTTTCAGCCAGAAATATTCTGATCATCATCCACGACGTAATTGGAGAAGAAGCAGAAGGAGGATGGATAATGGTTTGGTTTTGTTGTCTGGTTGTAGTATGTTGAGTTTTGGTGTGTTATGTGTGTAATGTGGTATTTATAAGAGTAGCTAGCGCGTTTCGTAAAGGTTATATTTCTCAAAGTTCTGAGTCGATTTTCAAGCACACACTGATACTCTTTTAACACCTTTTCTTATTATTTTCTCAACATACACACTATATATATATTGAATATTGATATAGCAAATGTTTAAAGTCGAGCTAAACTTAGGTGTTAAAGCACTAATCACATGTACGCAAAGAGTATACACTGATACACATATAGGTATGGTGTTGGGATTTTTAAATATAGCTATGCGACAAATAGCATCCAATCACAAAATGGGAGGTCGAGAAAATAGCATACAACTCATAGTTCCACTAACACTTTATGCATTATATGATACAGAGAAGAGTTTTATATCTATTACTATAAGAAATACATTAATTTTTTTTAAAAGGACATAATTCCTTACACACGATTTTTTCTCTAAGATATATATATTTTATTAAGAGGGACCAGAAAGAGCTAGCAAGAGAGAGCGGTCGCGAGACATCATCACTAGTCAAAATCAACAAACCCAACTTTTTCTTTTTTACTTCTTTTATTCTTTTTATTAACCGATTTTCTTATAAGGTTTTAGTCCAAAGTTTTCTCCCGAATTGGGCGGATGATACTTATGAAAATACAAATCATAAATATAATCTCTAAATAAAGAAAAACTAGTTCATCTTGGTCATCTAATAGCATAAACAAATGCTTTTTAACATTTTAGCAAGCAAAATGTCATTCTAAAGTTTTTCATTTAAGTTATAGAAACATTTTTATTTTAACATTAAATAATCATATTCAAGCTATAGTCCAATAGAACCTCTCATCATACTCGAAAACCTTTTTATGAGATTTGTGTATATATATATATAATGTCTAGATATTTTTCACCATGACAAATGCCTGAGAAAAAATAATGTGCTTCCATAGATATATTCTCTAGTTGAAAAAGGATAATATATTCTCTGAATCGAAAGGATAATATATTTTCTTAGATAATAAGTTAAAAATTGAGTGCTTCTCTTCTCCGTCTACTTCGCTGGCTCTCTTTTCATCATCAATAAAGTGAAAGGCAACGCATAGAAGATCCATCACTCACAAACAAAAGAAAAGGCAGAGAAAAAGTTTCAAAAACATTCTTCTCTTTGGCCTTTACTTAAAACCCACACATATATCTTCCTCTAGCTTTCTCTTTGTCCGAAGTGATGGACGCTACGAAGTGGACACAGGTGCTTATAAGATCTTCCTTTGCCTCTTTTGTTTCTTCCTAACTACATCTTCCTTCTTCTCTCTTCTCTTTTTCTTTCACTTTCTATCTTTTCCATGATCCATTAAAGATTTCATATTATATGCATATTTATGTGATATGTGGTTAAAGAAACATATATAGATACTATTTCTTGAGTTTTAACACTTATTTCAATGAAAATCTGCATGGGGAAATTATAATTTTGTTGGTTCAAGGCTAGAAATAATAGATTAGGGTATATTTCACAATACATTTTTCTCAGCCTTTTGATGTGATTAATCATTACTTATACTGAAAAATTAATTATAGAAAATAATTAAACGTCGGTATTTGTTATTTACCCCTTGTTCTTGGTGTTCATCACTTTTCATTTCGCCAAATCATATATAGCTCGACAGGATACCAACCAACGAAAATTTAATTTACATGTTTTATTTCTGTTTGATCTTGAGAAGCATGATGCGAATTAATCACACGTTTATGTCTTAATCAGCTTATTATTTAGTTTATGGTGATTCCTTAAGGGTAGATATTGATACGTTTCAAAATTAAACTATAATTACCTCTTTCGATTTCAAATGTTCTAGGGCTTTCAAGAAATGATGAACGTAAAACCAATGGAGCAAATTATGATTCCTAATAACAACACACATCAATCAAACACCACGTCCAGTGCAAGCCCAAACAACATTCTCACATCTAACGGCGTCTCAGCCGTTGGAGCCACCGTCTCCGGCGTGAGCAGCAACAACAACAATACGGCGGTTGTGGTAGAGAGGAAAGCAAGACCACAAGAGAAACTAAACTGTCCAAGATGTAACTCAACCAACACAAAGTTTTGTTACTACAACAACTATAGTCTAACACAACCAAGATACTTCTGCAAAGGTTGTCGAAGGTATTGGACCGAAGGTGGATCTCTTAGGAATGTTCCTGTCGGAGGAAGCTCAAGAAAGAACAAGAGATTGTCTCCTTCTTCTTCATCAAACATCCTTCTTACAACACCATCTTCACTTGGTTTGACTACAACACTTCCAGATCTTAACCCACCAATTCTCTTCTCAAACCAAATCCCTAATAAATCAAAAGGGTCATCACAAGACCTCAACTTGTTGTCTTTCCCGGTCATGCAAGATCATCATCAGAATCATCATGTTCACATGTCTCAATTTCTTCAGATGTCTAAGATGGAAGGAAATGCCAACATAACTCATCATCAGCCTTCAGCTCTTGAGCTTTTAAGAAGAGGAGTTAATGTTTCTTCAAACTCATTTATGCCTTCTGGTCCAGTGATGGATTCATCAAACAATGTGATGTACACTTCTTCAGGGTTTCCAACAATGGTGGATTACAAGTCAAGTAATCTCTCTTTCTCTACTGATCACCAAGGGACTGGATACAACAACCACAATAGGTCTGATGATGCTCATCATCAAGGTAGGCTTTTGTTTCCATTTGGTGATCAAGTGAAGGAGATTACATCAAGCATAACAAAAGAAGTTGATCATGATGATAATCAACAACAGAAGAGTCCTGGTAATGACAATAATAATTCTTCAAGCCCTAACAATGGATACTGGAGTGGGATGTTCAGTACTACAGGAGGAGGATCTTCATGGTGAAGCAAAATGATCAAAAGAGATTATAAAATTAAATTTTCTTATTCTCTTTCATGATCTCTTGCCTTACATAGTCACATGGGGAACTTTAGTTAAAGTTGTCAGAACTTAGCTAACACAACAGTCTTTTATTCTCCTTATTCTTTTAGGTTTTTATTTTTGTTTAAATCAAAATTATTTTAAATGCTCTCTAGTTTGATGGTAATTTGGGTTGGCTTGGTCACTTTGGTTTATAGATAGGTATATATGTATAACAGTTGTGTATGGGTAGAAGAATACGTGAAAACAAATCTCTTGAGTGCTACATGATATGTATTCATCGTTTCGTCTATCGTTTCTTTGGTGAATATATGTTTATATATATGAATATCCAGAAAATAGACATATGATTATCAAACATTAAAAGTATCACATGGGTGAAGCTGAAATGAGTAACGAGCTATTTGGGAGAGTAATAAGGTAAATGATGGACCTTGGTAGCTTTCATTTTTTTAAATGAATCTAACTTATCCTCATCCCCGTACGTGACATCGCATGTTCTGTACGTACAATGATAATTCGATTCCACAAATATATTTATGATAAAAGAAAGGTTACGTGAATTTAAGTTCTATTTTGCTAATTTCGCGACGGATAATAATGATGTTTGTGCTTGTCTACTACTTTATACATGATGACTAGCTAACTGATCACTTGAGCTGCGGAACGAGATGCCACTATATAATGCCACTAAACACGAATTTTCTTGGGTTTCTTCTGTTTATTATTTTTTTCGTGTGAGTGGTTCTCTGTTCTCTTTACGGCTTTGAATAGTCAATAACTAGCATAAAGACACAACGACATATTCGGGAAATTCACTCATTTTAAAACAAAATAAACCAATCGCTATATTCTCCTGGTGTGTAAGAAATCTTAGACTTATCTGCGCATGCTCACTTTATACGAATGAATTTTATAGCTCATATGGATCGAGTCAACTATACGAATTATTATATCAAAAAGTTGTGGGAAGATTAGAGGTTTAGTAAAACACATAATTGTGATTCACCACCACAAAAAAAAAGAAGACAGAGAGATCAAAGTAAAATGAAGGAAAAAGAGTATTATCCATTACCAGTAACAAAGGTGGAACGAAACGGCGTGTTCTCTGGGCTACGTTATAATCCGACTCAACTCGATCGTTTTAGAAACCTACTTTATTGATGGGGTTGGTTTGACCTTGACCATATTAATACAAAGCATAATAAACAAAGAGGGGCTGATTATTCGTATAATTAACAAAAGAATAATTGAACTAGATCTTTAACCTAAAGTATATGAATGAATAATAGCGACATGTCAAGTTCAGACAAGAGATTACCATTACGTCAAATCAGAGTTAGGACTTGGACGGAGACCAAGTCTACCATCAGTCGTTGTTATGTAAGAGAATCCAATTCATAAAGATAACACTAATGAAAACCCAAAGAAAAAACAAAACTCGTAAGAAACCAAGAAAAACGAAACCTCTGCGAATTTACTTAACCATCTCTTTCTCTTCCGGCTTCTTCTAGTCATTAGAAGTTTCTACGAAAATACTTTAATAATCAGATGCCTCCTCCGTTCACGCTAAAACGCATCATCTTGAGAAGGGATCACATCCGTTCATTACTGATTTGCTTCCAACTCTCAGAGCGATGGTTTCAAGAATAGAGTTTATAGACCACGCGATTAGGTTCGAACGTGACACTGACAGCCACCACATCGGTACAAATACGCCACTCACTTCTATCTCTCTCTCCGTCATTGGACTTTAACTAAACAATCAAAATACACTTGCTGGCGGATCCAGAGAGGAATCTGATCACAGCTGAGGGTTTAAGGAGGAACTCAAGTATACTTGGGATTGAAATAATGAGAAAGGAAGATGCAGAGACGTGGCTGGAGAAAGCAATCAGCCAAGAACTCTGCAATCACAATCACTCTTCTCTGCCTTGAACATGAAGAACATTTTTCTTGTGTTCTCAAACTTTAAACATTTCTGAATATTAAAAGCTGGCAATGAACAAACTGAATGATTAAGAGAGAATCCAAACTTCAAATTCTTCACAAAGATTAATGTCATTATAAGCTACTAAAAGCTACAACCACATATAAGTAGAGGATAGCAACTAAAGTTCAGACTAACATAGAAAACACAACCACTCATAGAACACATCCAGTAACATCTTCAACCTCTTGCCCTGTATACGGGAGATCGGCTGCACATACAAGAAGTTATCAAATAATTAGAGAAACAAAGACATTTACAGTCATCTATAAACACAAATAGTTACAAGCTAAGTTTTGTTGTTACCTTCTGTATCTGTCATAACCGGGGCTCCTAGCTCTACCATATTCAGGACTGCGACGGCCATAATCTGGGCTCCTACGCCTTTCGTAGGGAGCTGGACCCTTGTACCTGTCATACTCAGGACTGCGAGGACGGCCGTAATCAGGACTGGGACGCCTCCTGTACACTGGACTAGGGGATCTCCTTCTGGGACTGGGAGCATATCGATCATCTCTCTCATCATCATCCCTCAAAGCATACTCAATTGAAACAACCCTGTCCATTAATTTGCTGCCAACAGAGGATGAAAATGTCAGGGCTTATCAAGTACAATCTGTTAGAATCAGAAAGGTAGCTAAACGTGTGTTGATGTCGTTACCTGTTTTGTGTAGACTCAAGGGCCTTGGTTGCATCTTCCTGCGTTGCAAACTGAACGAATGCGAAGTTGCGCCTGATGCGGACATTGAGAACTTTACCATACGGCTCAAAGTGCCTCTCAATATCACGCTCTTTAGTGCGGATAGGGTCAAAGTTGATGACAAAGAGTGTCTTCGTAGGCCTCTGGTTGGAAGCTGCCTTTCCATGAGGCTTCCCACGTTCACCCTGCAAGCCAGAAGGAAAATTATAGCTGTCTTTAAGAAATAAACAGAGCATATATAAGTCATTAGAAAGGAGAAAGAGAAATAGATACCTTGGCCCATTCGACAGAGAGCTTGCGTTTCTCATAGCCAAAAGGGATATTGTCAATCCCACGGATAGCATCTTCAGCATCACGCTCGTCCTCAAAATACACAAAAGCATAACCTGCAATGAATAAAACACACACGGTAAGAAGACGCAGAGCATATATGTTTTTCAACAGCCCACAGAGTTTGCAAAGCAGGAGATAAGTCAGCTCAAAGACACCTTTTTTAGTTTTAGAGAATGAAAACTAAAAGTAAAGATACAACACCTGTATCAATGTTAAGGAAGGATGGTGTTCATAAGATGCAGAGGCGATCCATGATGTAGTAGAAAACAAAGATTGTGCAGTTGTAGTCAACCAAAAAGGTAATCAAAATCCAAGTTTTCTTTTCAATTCTGAAATCTGAATGATTGCAAAGGCTGAATTCACCATTCTGACAGTAGCAGTTCATATATGTAAAGGCATGAAGAAGAGAAACAAAGAAACGGTTGATGGAGACATGGAAGATATCTCTAGACTCAAACGAGGATTGTAGGCACAAGATGAGATGATAAAGGTAGGCATGAAAACTCAATGGCTCCTATGGATAGAAGCCTCCTGCCACCAAACAAACACTTAACATACTATAGAACTTCTTCTTCTACTACTGATTCATTTCTCCTAATACTAAATCCATGGCCTCAAAATCAAGAATCCTTTATATCAAAGAGAACATCAAATAGATCGACGAATCAACTTACCAGACTTCATGTCGACGCGCTCCACTCTCCCGTACTTGCTGAACAACCGTTCCAGCTCCGATTGACGAGTCTCATACTCGAAGTTCCCCACGAACACCGGCCTCATGCTTGCAGACGATATCGAATTCCTGCTAATCGGTAACAAAAAACGTCAAAGATATGATCGCAAAAGTATCTTAACTCTGCGGGAAACTTCGAAATTACCTTGAAGAATCTTAGAAAAACCCTAGATGACGACGACGACGCTCGACGAAGAAGACGGAAGTAACACGCGGTTTTATAACGAGTGTGTTATTGACGATGCTCCATGACCGTTCGATCTAATTCACATCTCTATTTTCGCCCCTTCGATCATGAAGGGCTTATTTGTAATTGCAAATAGTTAAACTGGGCTTTTTGTAACCAGCCCAAACTGTTCAACCGCAAGAATCTCAGATCTGGGCTTTTTTTTCTTCGTAGCAAATTAATTTTAACTTGCGTATTTTTGTACATTAACTAGAAAAAAGGAGGGAAAAAAACAGAGGAACATTCTCTATCTCAGCCAATATAACTAGTCCACGTTGCTATTTGACTTTCGAAACTTTAATCACTAGCCGTTCCTGACATCTCGAGCCACATCGTACGACTCAGATTTTCTACCACTCTTGATTCTCAACAACCCATACAGCTTCCTGAACTCCTTCACCGCCGGCGAGCTTCCTCCTCCCCCGCCGCAAAGAGAACCACTCATCTCGCTCTCCGACGTCGATCTTCTCGAGCTGCTCTCGAGAAACGAACGCCGCCCGTTTCCTCTCCGGTCTCCGTCCGTCTGCAGAGCGTTGATGACGTGCTTCAACGCACGAGTCGGCGAACTCCGATTCGCGATCATCAGCTCTCCGATATCGGCGGGACTCAGAGACGCGCCGCTCTGAAAAATCCCTTCCACCTGAGGGAAAAGCTTGTGCTCTCTCACCCCCAGGTAGTTGCTGGCCAGCGTCTTAAACGCCGTGAAATCGCATAACGGAAAGTGGATGTGAACGTCGACCCGACCCGGTCGGATCATAGCCGGGTCGATATGCTCTTTCCCCGTCATCGTGAACACCATGATCCGTTCATCTGCCACACAAGAGGTTATAATACTATCGGTAAAATTCAAAATCCCCGAAACGCTCACAGCCGTCGATTTCGCTGAGACGAAACGATCGAGATCCTCGATCACGATCAGCGACTTGGCTCTCGTCTGTAACAGAAGCATCTTAAGATCCGAGTCGTCCGTTACCTTTGAGAGATCTATATCGTAAACGTCGTAGTCGAGAAAATTCGCCATCGCCGCCACGAAGCTCGATTTTCCGGTGCCGGAAGGTCCGTACAGGAGGTAACTCCGTTTCCAGACGCGGCCGAGACGGTTATAATACTGTCTCCCCTTGAGGAACGACTCGAGATCGGATCTCACCTTGCTCTTCAGATCCGTCTCCATGGCGATGTTATCGAACGTACATGGATGATTAAACGGAATCGATCTCCACCGTCCGTTCTTCTTCTCCCCCTGGACGACGTTGATGAACAGCTTCAGCTCTCTGTTTCTCTGCTCGAGCTCATCGGAGACTGTGTGTATATGCTGGAGATAAGGACCGAGGATTCTCCGTTTATCGGCTTTGCGTATCTTCAAAACGAATCCGTCTTCTCCGTTGATCCAACAGACTCTCGCGCCGAGAAACTCGTCTCCCACGACCTGGTTTCGATCCAGGCGGAGGACGATCTCGTTTGACTTTTTCCCGGTGAAGAGGTTGGTGAAATCGGAATCCTCTAAAGAGCTCAACGAATTCAGATACGTGGTCACTTTCCGGTAGAGATGATTCTCTTGAACGTCGCCGTTGAATTCCGGGACCTTGTAGTGCTGGTAGACATGAAAGAGATCGGTTATCGTCCTCCTCCATTTCTTAACCATGTGAATCAAACCGGTTTTGAATAACACGATCCTAACCAAGAACAGAACGATCCCCACGCCAAGTAACCATAGAATCCTCCCCATTGAAACAGACTTAAGACTCTGTTTCAGGAACTCTCTCTCTCTCAGTTTAGAAGAATATATATATTCGAATAATACTTACTAGGATTAGAGAATATAGAGATTAAAGTCATATTCTGAGAATTGCGAATAGAAAACAGAGACGGATTATTTTGACGAATGTTTTAGAGACTTGGGGAAAATAATAAGAAAATTCTGAGAAAGAGAGACGTAAATGAGGACTATGAAATGTATATTTTGTATAATATACAAAAGACGTGAGAGAGATTTAGGGATGGAGAAAAAATCGAACCGAACCAAACCGACCTAACCGAGTCCAAAATGATCTAAACCAAAACTAAGTATTTGTTTAAATTATTTGGTTAAAGATTATCATTCGGTTTTTATGTTTCAATTTGGTTCGGTTTAAAACCGAATAAAAAAAAACAAAGTATTTTTAAATTAAATTACTAAATATATCATTAATATTAAGATTTAAGATATTTAACCATTTAATCTAAATAACTAAATTTAATTTAATTGATTTTCTTTCTAAATGAATAAAAGAAACAAAACTAAAAATAAAATAAAAGAATATTACTCTCATATATTTATTATTAGAACCAAAACATCTTATAATATAATATTAAATTTAAAAGTAGTAATATAAAATTATTAGATTATATCAATCTATGTTCTTATTACAATGTTTGGATTTATGTTTAATAAAAAAATATTAAATAATTTGTTTAAGGTTTTTATAATATTTTTTGTAACGGAACTAAAACAAAACTAATAAATTAATTCGATTAAACTGAATAACGCAAATAAAACTGAACCAAACACAATCAAGACGGGACTAAAACCGAAATGAACACAAAACAAATCATATTAAAAGTGAACCAGACTACACTAATTTTAGTTGTTTTTAGTTATAGTTTTCTATTCAAACTAAACCAAACTAAACCGAACTTAAACCAAATCCAGATTTAAAATGAAATGTTCACCCCCTACAGAGACTGAGCAATCATTGTATAATATCGCTCTGTTGTTTGAAAGAGTCAACAATTTATATTTACACAACAACAACAAAAAAGTAAGAACGAGATTTTGTATTTAATTAATTTGTTGAGAGCTTTGATATTTTGTGTATGTTCATGATTCCTTTAATCAAAATTCTGAAAAGTAATTAAACGATACAGATTTAGAATATTCAGAATTTGGTTGACTTTTATTGTGAGTTTTTTAAGAATGATGTTCATTCATTTGACAAAGCAAGGAAAATATCAAAGGTTTATGAATAAAGAAAATAGAAGTAGAATATATTTATTGCAACTCTAAATATGTTAAACATCATATTTTAGAATTATCAATTTGATTTTAAATATCCTTGTGATTTTCTTCATTTAATATTTTACTATTTTAATTGGTAGCCATGTGAATATATAGTTGTTTTGGAATAAAAAAATATTTGTATAAGTTGATGACACTACAAATATTGCGGCATTTAGATACTAGACATGCATACAACGTTTCCACACACAAACACACAAAAAGCAAAAGGAATTGAATTGATGTTACATGATGCTCTACCAAATACATCAAATACAATCTATTGATGTGGAGAACTGGAGATAACATGATGAACATATGTAGTAGTAGTGACATTTGATACGGCAACTAAAATATTCTCCATTGTAATCTAGTTTCCACAATTCTTATGTCAAAACAAACTTGTAAAATCAGCTAGTTTTGTTCCTTTTGACCACAAGCCTACAATAAATGATTCTTTTTTCATTACTAGAATATTTTACATCTAATAATTACAATAGGTATCAAGTACAGTAGTTCGTAAGCTAATTCACTTAAGAAACAAGCTAAATGTTGCCTGTCATTTTTTTAATTTGTCAGAAAATATTAAGTCGGCGCAAGAGGATTTAGTTAGTATAAATATAACAAGCCGCATGACCCTTTGGAATTTTGAAGGGTTTTATTTGACTCTTTATTTGATAACATTTTAACTAACTCGTAAATGTTTAATATAAGTATTAGTCAGATTATTCTCAGAAGGCAGCATTTGTATAGTTCATGATTCATGATTATGCACAAAAGTTTAGTCTCCACTACCAACTAACATATCCCATGAATATATAAAAACTTTTTTTATCATTTTCTATATATAAAATTTTATATTCCTCCGGAATAGCCGCATATTTCTCATATATCAGCAGAATATTTATTTAGTGGACCCTGTACGCCGTTATGCATTTTCCATAAACTATTTCGTCTGCAACTACAAAAGTGTAAAGAAGTTCTTTATTTATAAATAATGCATTGCTTTATTGTGCTCAATGTTGGATATCATATAGCGCGAACATCAGCCATCGGGTAATTGTGAAGTGTTGACTAACGAGAGTGCTAAATTACGTGTTAATCACAAGAAATTTATC
This sequence comes from Brassica nigra, assembly GCA_016432835.1. Classification (NCBI taxonomy): domain Eukaryota; kingdom Viridiplantae; phylum Streptophyta; class Magnoliopsida; order Brassicales; family Brassicaceae; genus Brassica; species Brassica nigra. Next base: position 63,079,191 of record CM028246.1, read on the forward strand.
TTCTAAAAACCAGGTTACATGAAAATTCGCAGCCTAGTTTTCTACAAATTTAAATGGAGTAGTGCAATTTGGTTATTTGTAGTCTTACAAGTTACATCCAAAGTTAGCCAAATAAAAAGAAGTTTAGCCGACCAAAAGTTCAAAACACCGTCTTTCAAAGGGGGTTCGTATCTGGACAACATTACAGTTGTAATCATAATTATTTAGTTTACAGTTGCAAGACACTTATCTTGCTCATTTGCCTTTTTAATACTGCATGTGTATGGTGTTAGGTGTTTGGCTGGTACAAGAAACCAGCATTTCAATTTTTTACGGCATGGTGTCACAGTCTACCTGGTAGGCTCTTAGTCTCCTTAATTAATCTTTTTTTTTCTTTGGTAAAAGTCTCCTTGATTAATCTATAAATCTGTTCTTTACTATTTTCTCATGCTCCTAAGCCGTGACTTGGTTTGATTATACTGTTTATGTTGTTGGCTTGACTCCTGTTATCTTAGTCGTGCTCTGAACGTTACTCTCAAAAGATAAGAGCAAAATTCTCGATTTAGACGTATCACGTATGGTATACGGAACAAGAAGACTCCAAAACAGTTTTGTTTGCGTGTTTCTTGCAATTTAGCCAACTTTTCATTTTTGGATTTCAGTTTAAACCCTAATTTACAATGACCGTGCATGATTTTTCTTTATTTTCATCTTCCCCCATTTATACATAATTTAAATGTTTTGTTTCTGGGAAAGTATAGGCGGACTCAAAACTCAAAAAAAGACTTTGAATGTTTCAGCATGGGAAATTTCAAATATCTAAAGTCATACACGACCCATACACGGTGTGGTCCAACATTAATGGTGATTATTACATTCAATGGAACTACGACGTCTTTTTCCTTTAAATGCTGTTTTCGATTTTTTTTTTCTTTCAGTTTTCAGCTTTTGCTTTACATGTTCTGCCCTAATGGATTGCCTGTAAAGTTGTACCAATTGAACGTCATCGGTGTGTGCATTCATCATGATTCTTTTTTTTTCTATGCTATTTCTTCGAATTCCTCTTTATACACATTTTAAAATTGAGCTTATCAATATGGTTAATCCGATCTAAACTAAACGAAACTAAAATTAAACCATATTCACATTTTAAATGGTACAATTAAAATAGAGGTTCTTATTTATAAAACTTTCACACGCAAAAACTCATCCGGGTTCATTTATTTTTACTTTAGCATATTTTACATGTGCTTTGACATAAGAAAGAAACTAATATATGCTCAAGATATTATAATACATACTTAGAGGTATAACATCAACGTGTTTATTCACATATAATCCGACGAAACGGTTCCATTTGTTTGAGAATTTTTACAATTCAAAGCAAAATTAACATAACTAAATTCTAACAAAGAGAACGTGTTTCGGACGTGGAAGTATAACACCTTTATATGACGTTGACTTGAATAATAACGAAAATTTAGTTCAAAACAGTAGCTATTTTATATTCTGACTATTAAGTATGTAACAAGAACGAACAAACAAAATTTTGTCGTTTATAGGAGGATGAATATACTGGGCCTTTACGCAAATTACCAAATTAAATGCCTTTTTCTAAAGCACCCAATTTGCCTATATAGTATATGGCAACAAAAGCCTAATGATAAAATAATCTTAAGGGCCCAATAACGTTTCTCCTAACGTCTAGTAGTAAAAGACATTTGAACCTTGTTTATATGTGATGTTTGTCACACTTTGTTCCGTGCATATGCATAAACAAAGATTAGTATAGTGGCCAGTATTAGAGGTTCCACTGATTGCACTTGTAACCACTGATCGTTCCTTGTATCACGATAGATCTAACACTTAGTATCACGATAGATCTAACACTAAATTAAATTTCTGATTAATTTGGTAACGAAACTTCTATCCCTGGTTTTGTTGACAATTCCTTTCAATAACACATTTGAACATACATCTAATTTGGTTAGACTATTTATAAACAGTCAGTACCATACTTATCTGTTTTAATCGTTTGACATAAAAAAATATTAGTAAACATGAAACGTTAGCTGAAATCTCTAAAACTTGTTTTGGTGTATTACATACAATAATAATTTTATAAATGCAAGTTGAACTTAAATTTGTGATGCTATACTTGAGATAGGTACTTCTGATATCCAGTTAGCACGACCTATAATACACTTTGAGTCACTGTATCATATAAGAAAATATTTTTCTTAAAGGAACGAATTGGTGGCTTAGAGTAGTGACCAATACATTTTGCATTTAGGTTTTATGAATATGAAAAGAAAAGCTGAGAAAGATGCTTAGGACAAACATACTTTCTACTGGTTATCAGTATTCGATGTTTGGTTCCTGAAGTTTCCATTTCCATGCATTTTATTAATCCCTGAATAAAAGTTAATTACCCAAAAATGAACCTAAATAAAATAATATCAATCCGTTCGTATAAAATGTATACAAGGGTTGGTACATTTAACATGCTTAAATACCCGTCAAATCCAAAAAGAGGAGATTATGGGAATAACTTTGTCTCAAACAAGTGGAGAAGTACGACTCTCATCAGTGTTAATTAGGGTCCATGGTTGTAAAAAGACTTTATGATTTAAACATACTTATGCATCATTTTCTTCATGTGCAAGATACCATAGTAAAGATTTTGTTCTCCATGCAGATACAGTTGTCTTTTGTGTCGGCGACTACATGCAGACCTTTCTTTTTTACAGACAGCAAATAAGTAAGATAGAATCTAAATTAAATAACTTATTAGTTGTGTAAAACAATTTATAGGAAAAAGCTTGACAATGAAACTTAACAATTGATACCAGTCGTAAAAATGTGGGTTCTGCAAGCTGGAAATCTTATTGCATGGATCTGATACCTTTCTTCTCCATCTACTTTATTTCTTTTCATGTTTCTCGTGTTTCCTTTTTCTTCAACACACTCGTATGTGTATATATATAAGTTTTTGGCTATCTGAATCGTTCCATAGTGTTTTCACTCAAATAACATCTTACATTTCAAACTAATAAGATAATGTCTAACGTTCGTCCATGGTTCCGTCTCTCTAGCATCGCTAGGCCTACATCACAAGCCTCAAGCGACCCACAACCTCCACCTCAATCCCGACAAACCACTCGCCGTCCGGTCGTAGTCAGAACGCCGGCGAAACAACCTTCACCTCCACGTCAGCAACGACCTGTTTCACCTCCACGTCAACAACCTCCTTCACCTCCACGTCAGCGTCCTTCCTCCACACGTCAGCAACAAACTCCTTCACCTCCACGTCAGCGAACGCCTCCACCTCCTCAAGAGCGGTCTCCATATCATTCCCCGCCGAGCCGCCACATGTCACCACCGACCCCACCAAAGGCTGCGTCTCCATCGCCGCCAACACCACCGCCTAGGTGGTCATACACGCCGCCGCCACCATCTCTCAAGGAGGTTCAAGAAGCATTACCACCGCGAAAGCCAACTTCACCACCGAGTCCAGCTCATTCGACTAGGTCGGTAAAACCTACATCACCGAGAGCACTCTCTCCTTATTCTCTCCCACCTCCTCAGTTACATTCCGAACGTGAAACCACTCAGAAAAACATTCTCACAGCCGAGAAAACAAACCAACTCCAAGAACCAAATCTCCATAACCAAAACCACAACCATAATCATCAAGGCAACAACACCAGGAAGACTCCACGTCAGCCATCTTATTCCGAATCCGAAAACATAATGCGCACTCGAGTTATTACCATTGCAGGTGAAAACAAAGGTGCTGTAATGGAGATCCTACGTTCTCCTTCAGGTAATAAAACCGGTGGAGCAGGAACACATCCCTCTAGGGCTTTTCACGGCACCGGAGAGAAGGGACGGAAACTTCAGAGTAGCAGCAGCAGCAGTGACGAAGGAGAAGGGAAGAAGAAAACGACGAAGAACAATAATGCTTATGATAATAATCTCCCGATGAAAGCATTTATAAACAGTAACGTTCAGATGATAAACAACTCCATCGTTTACAACTCGACGGCGACTCATCACGATCCCGGCGTTCATCTTAAAATCTCACGGAAACCTGGCTCCGACAATGGTTTCCACGTCAAGGACTACACGTACGGTAAAAGTGGCGGTGGATACACCAACTAAGAAACTAAAAGATATCTCTGAAACAAAAAAAAAAACAAACAAAAAAAACGCTAAAGGTTTTGTGTGTTACATTGTAATAAAATTCAATTTGATTAAAATAAAATAAAAAGAGGTTAAAATAAAGAAGAATAAGAAAAATAGAAGTGGGGTTAGTGGTTTCTGATTCTTCCCTAAGCTTTTGGGAACCCTCTCACTTATATGGACGCTTTGATTCGTTTTATCGAAACGTTTTTTTTTTTTAACTTGTAAACGGTTCTCTCTGTCTCTCTCTGACATTATCAGTGAGATATCGATTTTATTAAAATAATAATAATAATAATCATGAAATTATTTCATATTCACTGCATGGGCGCTTATGATTATATAGGCCCAATTTATACTGGATAGGCCCATATTACACTTGCGGTTTTAACTTTTGGGCCTATGTATACGATTCGTAACTTGATAAATAGAGGTGACGATTTGGATAATACATTCCAAAAGGATATGGTCACGAGCGACAAACTTTTATGAAGAAACAGAGAACTAATCATGTTACTAATCAAATGATGTTACTAATCAAATGACCTTCAAATTAATTCACAAACTTCTGCTAAAATGTCTAATTTCGTGTGTCCATTACGTGACATAAACCGTAAAGCGCAGCTTTTGCAGTCCTGCTTCAATAAATCCACAACTCTTCTTTTATTTACTTAAATATCCTACAAAATATCCCAAGCGTATTAATATACTTAGACTCAATAATATCTAAACACATTTTTTAGTAAAAAGGGTTAAAAAAAATGCATTGACGTCTCGTATATCCCAGTATCATATTATATGCTTCTTACATTTAAAAATATCGTTAGTTGTTTCCAGAGACAATAAGTCGTCTAGCTAAAAAGCTGATCTATAATTGAAACTATTTAAATATCTTCTAAGTTTTCTAAAAGAATATATTTTACTAGAGGAAGACCATATATACATATATATCTCATATCATATCACTACCTTTAGTCTACATAAATACTACCACACAATACTTTTTGAAAGTTGTGTAATAGAACTAAAGTGGTCATATTATTAAGCAAAAGATAACAAAAGTTAGGGACAAGAAGCAAGTGACAAGGAGAAAGGAGAGTGAAGTGTGTGTGGGGTATTGTGTTATCTTTTAAAAGCTTTGGGGTATTTTGCATGTGCATGCATGACCTTTCTGCTCTATTATGTTTTTGATGATTTAATAGGTATCCAACGACATTGCGATTACCTAATAACAGTGGTGATACTATAGTTTCGTTATCAAATTATCAAGCACCGACGAAATCGGGAGAAAACGGAACGGATGAGCTATAAAAGTCGTAGATTCTTTTGTAGTTTTGTGGAACAAGTCCATCGCAGATTGTAACTAAGATTGGCCAATAAGCTAGCAAGGACTAAATTGCTATCTGGAATTTATATCACAAAGATGAGGTTATCAATAATATATAATTTGTAATCGCTTCGGTTTAATCTCTAGTGTTTGAATATATATATAATTCTCATTTCAGCAACTGTAGATCCCTTGAGAAGGTCCAAGCAATGCAGTTACTGGTAGTCACTATAAAGTATAAACATATATGTTTATACTTTATAGTGACTACCAGTAACTGCATTGCTTGGACCTTCTCAAGGGATCTACAGTTGCTGAAATGAGAATTATTGAAATAGGATATCTAAGCTGTGTCGAAAATTGATTGAAACCAAAACTATCGCTATTGTGCATCGAATTGTTCCTTTATTGTCAAATCAAAACGTTAAAGCATTGACAGCAACAGAAGTCTACCAACAAGATTACAAGAGACGAACCACGGGAAGACCAAGGAGGCAGAACTGAAAGTAATTATATTTTTGGGTCAAACTTTGATAGTATACATAAGTAATCGGGTCAAGACTTAAATTATTAACAATCGAGACCAGATAAGCACAGCATCACTGACATGTGGCACCTACTGATTGGCATTGTCTCCCAAAACTCTGACATATCTCACCCACTGTCAGTTTATTGACACGTGTCAGAAGCTTAAACACCCCTTGAGTGTCCAATAAATTTCTCAGTTCACACTATTCTTTTGCTTCAGATCATTCAGTCTTTCAGGAGGAAATATAATACTATGACGGTACGTAGTTCTTTAGCTATTCCTTTACTTCTATGCATTTTTCGCTCTATATTTTTTAAAATCTTCCTGTTTTCTTGATATTTCCGAAGATCTTTAACTGGGTGCAGAAGAAGCTGCACCAAAATGTCATCAGAGGTTAGTTTAATTGTTATTTTCTTTATTTGCTTATCAGAAGTATCATGTGCTTAATTAAATATTAGTTTTACTTTTTTTTTTTTGAGTATCATAACAATCATGTGATTCCCTGTTTATTATTTAGTTTTATATGAAACATATATATACTCTTGCGTTACCAAAAAAACCCATGATTTTGTCAGCTGTTAAAAAATGTATATTTTCATGTGGTGAAAGAAACAGATGGGGTGACGAGAAACGAGAAAAAGAAGAGAGGCGAAGGAACAAGTGAGATAGAGAAGAACACGAAAGCTATATTGGATCAGGTTGGGTTAGTGGATGCTCTAGATAACTGGTTTGATGGAGTTCTCACTATTGGCACATTCGGTTTTGACACTTTAAAATTTCAAGAAGAAGCCGAAATAGATGATGGTGATGAATGCGAGAGTGTGGGTATCGACTATGTCGTATTTGAAGGTAGCATCATCAAGAACGTCAACCAAGAGTTGGACCCTCTTATCTCCAATGAAAATAAGGTTTATGATCATCATGAGGATTTAGGGGTACGTACGTAAATGATAAAACAATTGCTACTTATTTGAAAATCTATATGGTTTATATGTATTTTTTTGTATACCGACTCAAATACTGATGAAATCATCGATGTTACATACTTCTTTCATGAAAACCATATTTTAAAGTTGATTAGCTCATCTTGATTTCCTTGAGATCGATCGTATTATGCATATAGGTATTGGACATTAATTACTTTGACTCCGCCAAAACGGTTGATGGGGCTGTGGTCGCGGCCGCGGTGGAGGCCGAAGTGGAGCCAGAAAAGAAGAGGACAACACTAGCCGAGCTTTTCATGGAAGACCGAAACGAAGACAATGATATGAAACACGACAAGAAGAAACCAAAGAACCCTAATCTTGATGTTGATGGTGAGGAGGTTAAATATCATAAACAAAACGGGTCAAGGCTGACTAGTAAGTTTTTGTTTGCGAAGAAGATGAACATTTCAAAGTCCAAAGATAAAGAAGAATCGCGTCCAATCAAGAAAGTGCATGACTCGCGTCCAATCAAGAAAGTGCATCAGGTAATTATTTTATTTTGATTCCACAACATTGATGATGATATAAGCTTACATTACATGTGCCTGAGTGCCTCTATTATGCAAGCAAAACGACGTCACGTCAAGCTCAAGTTGATGTTTCATGTCTGTCATTATTATTTAGTATCTTTTATGCGCATGTCTGTTGTTGTTAGTATCACTTGGTTGCTTCGTAAGTGTACTTATAGGTGTGTATATATCCATTTGATGTGTACACAAGCACAGCATCATTTATTATATGATTGTAGATGATAAAGAGGATGTTAAAGAAGAAGATTCATCCAGATGCCGATGCGACTAAGCCTTCTAAAAAGGACGGTCCATACAAGCCAGCCATGAAATGTGAAGCTCTCGAGACACTTTATCTTCTTAATGTTCCAGGTTCGTCTTTTTTAATTATTTACATAATAACCGATCAATAGTTATATTTCTTTTAATCATCTGCGCTATTGAACAGATTGTGTGGCCTAGAAGTCTCAGAACAATGTCGTACAAGAGCAATTACTGGACGTATGATTTTCATATTACATGTGATTTCTATTTTTTTTTGTTTTTTGTTTTTGAGAGTGTTCGTATCGTTAAGAAGTATTGATTGTCTTTCACAAACTATTACGGAGTTGTTACCGTTTATTTATGTTTAAAGCATGTTTTATTTTATTATTATGTGACTACGTGTTTTTATTCTTCATGCATCGTTCTACAAGTTTCTCTGTAACAAAACAAATTCTTCTAGTGTCATTATGAGGTATTATTCCCTAATGTTATAGCTTAGTCAGTTTATAGGAAATTCTGTAAAATGTCATAAAGTTTATAAACCAAAATTGAACCTATCGCAAATATTTTGCATTTTTCACTGAATGATGAAATCTCATTGCTAATCATAGACTTCTGCCTATTACATATTATCGAATATTTTCTTTCTGAAGATAAACAACTTACCTAGCAAATACGATTTCTAAAGTAGGAAAACCTCTTTTGCGTTATTAGGCCTGATGAGGAAAAGTGACTTTGAGGCTTCTCAAAAAGTTTAACCAAAACGAAATAATGATGCTTGACTTCCTTTTTATTTATTAACGTGATAAAAAAAAACGTGAAGGACTTCACCAACCTGAGGTCGCTGAGCACTTTGACGTCTCAGCTTACCATTTAATTACAAACATCATATTCTTCACGTTTCATTATGGTAGGTACCATTTTTACATTTATTCAACGCCTTAACTTATTTACTAACTCTAATAATGTAATCAAAAATCAAGAAATAACAATATTCAAGAGTTTCTTTCACAGCTTACAATATAAACAGACCACGTGTGGTCTCGAGAAGTTGCGCTTTGTTCCATGCATCTATAGGTTCGTTATCGTGGAAACTCTTCCCTTCAATTGCTTTCTTGATTTTTTTTTCAATGTTATATATTTGAAGTCTAATGAAACTCTATATAACAGGTTAATTAACTTCTAAGCAAGTGCAACAGAAAGTGATCAAATGGCCAATCTTATCTCGTTTCATGATGTAGCTAAACATAAATGCAAGAACGATTGTTGGATTCTCATCCATGGAAAGGTCACTTTTTCATGAATCCATTTTTCTTCTTAGTCATACTACGATCTAAAAAGAGTATATTGTACATCCACAGGTCTATGACATCAGCAGTTTCATAGATGAACATCCTGGCGGTGACAATGTTCTCCTCGCCGTCACCGGTACGTCAAATAATCATTGGTTTAATCCGGTTTGTATTTTCCGATTTCTTTTGGTTTACGTAATTGTGTGAATTTATTGACAACTTACTAAAAAAGGAAAGGACGCGTCGACTGATTTCGCTGATATTAATCATAGCGATGAAGCGAAAGAAACGATGAAGAAATATTGTATCGGTGACGTTGACCAGTCAACGGTTCCGGTGACGGCGAAGTATATTCCGCCGTGGGAGAAAGAATCTACGGCCGAAACCACCAAAGAAGAGACTGGAAACAAGTTGCTTGTATACTTGATTCCTCTCTTGATTCTCGGCGTTGCGTTCTTTCTCAGATTCTACAACAACAACAAGCAGGCAAGTTAAAAGATTTATGATGAAAAGAAGCATTCAACACAGAGTTTCATATTGTTGTAATATATCTAGGTTTTGTGTGTTCGTAATAATATGTTTTTTGACTTGGCCTATGAATGGGAGTTCAAACTATTGTTTCTTTATGTTATTGGGCCGTTCCAAACAGGTCCGTTTTGATATATCGTAAAAACAGCAACAAAACAAATTTCATTTTTTTATCAACAAATTTCATTAATTGAAGGTTTTTTTTCTTTCTATTCAACCTAAACGATGACTGGGTGAGGCAAACTCACATACTTACTTTAAGCAGTTGTTCGTTAATTTGTATACAAGCATATGTGTGAAAAACAAAGAAGGAGAAAGCTAGACAGTTATATAACATTTCAAAAAAAAGTATATGTTTATTACCAAATATATGAAAACAACGCCTTCTGTATTTCTAGCAAAACCTTTGCGCATGTGTGATTTCAACCTTCATATTTTCTGTTAATTTTTTTTGGCATTTCAAATTACAATGACCTGATCAATAATGTTGGTTTTAAAATCTATCAAATCAACTTTTTTCTGATCAACATCTATCAAATCGACTCGATATTCGAATTCTTAATTAATGTATTCTAATTATTTAATTTGATCTTGATGTGCCGTTGTTTTCATGCATGATGCATAGCACTGGATACTCGGATAAAATATGACTATCATTCTTAAGTTTATTTTTGCTGTCAGGAAATCTATTTTTATTTTCTCTAGAAACAAAGCGTGGATTTCATGTGATGTAAACAATTCTCAGGGTGTATACAGTATACTCTACAAGATCACTCCCCATAATCACGAAAAAGATTTTATAATTTTATATTCGAATGCAATCTTGATTTCTTGTAAAATTTATTCCAAAATCTGTTGGAAATAAATGTGTTGAGTTGTATAACTTAGGATAATTAGTTTTTCAGGGTCGAAGTTATACGTAAGAATAGACACGTATATTAGATATAGAAATACAATTATAAATCTTTTACAAAATCAAAGCGTGGATTACAAGTGTTGGTTATGATCTATATAATATTCCAAGATTGTGTTGTGTTACTCTGAAAAGATTACTCCCCATAATCACGGAACGTATTTTATAATTCTACTATTTTTGATCGCAATCTTGATTTGATATTTATTCCATATGTCTGCTGAAAAAAAATGTGTAGAGTTTTATAGCTTAGGAGAATCAACTCGCCAAGATGATAGATTAGGGTAGCACATATAAAATTAGAAGTAAATATAGTTAGAGTGCTTTACATGTTGAGGTACTGTTTGCGGATAAACCACGGCGCGCGGTGAATGTTTTAATTACTTTTTAATGTTTTAGTTACTCTATACGATACTAATAAAATAAATTAGGGTTTGGACATAAATTTAGCTTGAACACCTCTTAGAACACAATAATATAAATTACTTTCATTGTATTTACATCAATATAGACACATGACTCACCTTTCAAACTCACAAATCACACACACACACACACATCCACACACAGCATCTCACGTATCAGAATGTTAGTTCTAATTAAAAAGGAAAAGCTGCTTAATTAATACTTTGTTCCCATTGATTAAAACCTTCCATCTTCTTATAAGCTTTTTTAACTGCGCCTGCGACGCACTTTAGAAGCAAGTGGATTAGCCATTTCACATGAAAGCCTCAGCTTCTCAGATAAGTCAACACCGTTTCCATCGGACGATCCCCATTCAAACTCATGTAACAGCGTCGCGGTCCAGAACGTAACGGTTGTCAAACCAAGATTCTTCCCAGGGCAGATCCGACGACCCGACCCAAAAGGTGCTAGCCTCAAATCCGACCCGAGAACCGAGAACTCCACCTCACCTTCTTTCGCCACGAATCTCTCGGGTTTAAACTCCAGAGGATCAACCCACACGTGTGGATCATGCGCTATGGCCCACATGTTCACCATTGCTGTGGTCCCCGCTGGAACAAGACAACCATCAACGATCGTGTCTGTTATGGCCAAACGGGCCCATGATAGAAGTGGACCTGGAGGATGCATCCTCAGAACTTCTTTCACCACAGCCGTCAGATATGGAAGTGAAACCAAGTCAGACTCATCTACGGCTCTCGATTTTCCGATCACCGAATCAAGCTCATTCTGTACCGTCGATTGAATATCTGGATGAAGCACCATCCTAGCTAGGATCCACTCGACTAAAACCGCAACTGTGTCTGTTCCTCTGAATATCATCTCCTGTAATAATGAAATAACAAAAATAAATACTAATATTTTAGTACTTATTACTTTATATAGAATCTGTTAATAAATATTATAATGCTTTATTTATCCCATCACATGTCACATTCTATCTAAAAATTCATGTTTTTTTTATCGGAATTTCTAACGTAATATTTAAATTTATAAAATTTAATTACCCAAAGAACGGCGATGATGTCCGAGTCTGATAATTTGTCTGAACCATGGAGGGAAAGCAGGACGTCCACGAAATCACGAGAGCAATCACCGGTTTGATTTCGATGCTCGGATATAATCTGGGATATAAACCGGTTTACCTTCGGTACGAGCCTCGAACATCTAGACCGGATTCCCTGTGGATCAAATTCCGATAACCAAGGAAGGTGATCGGTCCAGTTCAACGTTCCTAGCAAATCATAGCCTTCTTCGACCAGTTCACGTAACTCAACATGGTCTTGATCAAGCTCGTACTCTTGTCCGAAAACAGAGCACATCATGTTGTTAAGCGACGCCGTTTTGAGCAACTCGCGAACAAAACAGAGACCGTTAGTAGTGCTCTGTTTCTCGAGCAACCCCACCATCTGGCCAGCGATCACTCGCCTCTGCGTTTCGGCTCGTTTGATCTGTTTAGGACTGAAGAGATGGTTCGAGGCGATCCTCCGCAGTGTTCGCCAGTAAACACCGTGCGGCGCGAAACCAATCGCCCGGTTAAACATCAGAAAATAAGCTGATTCTTTAACCGGCCGGTCAGCAAAAACTGGACTATTCAGAATCTCTTTAGCCACGTCGGGGTTGCACGTGACGATCACGCGTGTCTCGCCCAAGCTGAAAGCCATGAGCCGTTTGGCTCCGTGTTTCTCTGCTGCTTCTGCGAGTCGGTGGTGAGCTAGTGTGCTGGACATGAGAGACATGCTTCCCACGAAAGGTAACCCTCTTGGACCGGGAATAACCGTTCCGGTTTTGTTAGTTAACTGGCGGGAGAGGTATTTGCCCCATGCAGGTCCACCGGGATAGGTCCAGAAGAAGAGAGAGACGGCGAGCCAGACGATAAGGATGGCAAGGAGAGAGAAAGCAAGATTAGTTTGGCTTAGAGCGCTGCATTTGGACAAAAGGGCGAAGATTAAGGAGCTTTCGAGTTCTGTAGCCATGGCGGATCAAAGGAATGTGAGTGAAGCTAATAAGAGAGAAGGGAGAGAAACTAAAGGAGAGTGTCTTTTGGTCTGTGGGGCTTAAAGATCAACAGATAGCTTTGGTCTTTATATAGAAAATCAGAACACCTTAAAATAAATGCCAACATATTTTTAATGTATTTGTTTAGTATATAATTTAGATGTACCTTTTTCTTAGTAATATTTTGTGTAGTTGTATTTCTTTTATTGTCTCCTCTCTGAGGTAAGCATGTGTTCATCAACACATTTAGTTTTTTTTTTTCCTTTTTCATTTCCTGTGTAAACTTGCAAATTACTATGCTAGTCTTTTTTGGTGGTTAACTTTGAAAAAAAAAAGGATTTTAAATCCGACTATGCTTGTTTTGGTGTTTTTTCTCTAATCTTTGGAAAATTTATTTATTAGGATATACATATATATTATTATTATTACGAACTACGCACTAATGAATATTTACAGTCTTATCCATAATTATCGCATAATATCTATTAGTTTTAGTTCATAATTATTACATAATATCTATATATCTCAATATAATTAATAGTTTTAATGAAATTTGATATAATATTTGAGAAATTAAATATAAGTACAATTTAGTATAAGAACTAAGAAGGCTCTTTCAAGAGGTTAGTAATACGGTGTGAATAGTTAGCTAGTTAGTTAGGGTTCCCAAGCTTGATTCCATTAGAATCGATCGACGTTGATTGTGATTTGTGAATCTCTTTTGTGTGAATATCTTATATTTAACAAATTGAAAGTGCTTGTAGATTTGATTCCAATATTGTTTTAAAGGAAAAAAAAAAAGCAAGACCGTTCAGCCACAGGATAAAGATGATTGCAGAGTCTCGTTCACTGATTTATTTGATAAATAAACATCTAACTAAAGGTGTTTAGAACAAAACCAAGACCACTTTGAATGTAATTGTTTAAATGATATACATGGATTCCAAAATGTAACGAATATTGTGTAGTTTAAAACTTTTAATTGTGTATATATGGTCATTAGTAAAATAAGTTCTGTTTAGTTTACACCAAAAAGTTCTGTTTAATAACAAACGGGTTTGCAACAGGTGGTTCTAATCGCAATGGAAAGGAAAAAAATATATGAATCTTATCAATTAGCTGTATAGTACAGAGTAAAGAATGTAATAAATAGGTATGTGATGGTTACATCAATTAACTTATTGCAAACGCTAACTTAATTATCATCGTGACCGTTGAATCAAACGTAAATCCTGGAGTCTGCTTGTATTATTAAATAAAATTTATCTGTTAATGTGTAATTCAGTTGACTTGACTTATCTAAATCACATCAAAATCACTTATATGTCTGTTTATCTACATGTAACTGTTATACAGTTGTTGTTGTGTTTCGTATCCAATATTCCTTTCAATATACTTGAAAGAAACATAGTCTAATAGTAATATAACTACCATGTCTAACATGTCTATGATATATTACGTCAAAAAACCTACCCTATAGATTTTGTTTTATTCTCTAAAAGTTCAAAACCAACACTATTGATTAGAGAGTTCATAACGGTGCGTTACTACCAAGCAAATGAGATTTTACGGCAACAGCGCCGTCATACGTTGGCGCGTGAACTTACCTCTCCAATCCATAGGATCTATATGCTCTTGCGAATGAAGTCATATTTTGTGGAGCCCAGGTTCATATCTATCAGTAAAAAGTATAAAGTAAAAAGTAAATTCTGATATCATATGTGTTCAAAACAAAAAGTCAATTCTGATCTCTAATAACTTAACGCCACAAAGGAAAATGCAATCACAGTCTTAGGGTTTGTAAAAAACATAGGTTTATCCCAAACTATATGAAAATTCAATTTTTAAAAAATATTTTATCGGCTAAGTGCTACAGTGCATATTGGTTATTGCATTGCCTGATCTGAATTTGAAATATTTTTTTATTAATATTAATGTTAGGAGATAGACTAATCATCTGTTATAACCCATAATATTTATCATTTAGACTCCAAAATGACCAAACAGTGATAATCTAGTTCTAGGAATAATTGAATTCAGAACTGATGTCAATACAACTAAATTCCGAAAGATTACCACTAGACTATCATAACTTGCTTAAAATTCAATTTAATTGTAACCAACAAAAGTAGTGTGGGCTGTAAATTGTAGCCGCTGGATTTGGGTTTTATATTATTTTAGACGAGTTCTTGATTAATCAGTCTTGATTCAGGACTGCTTATATAACTTATAACGGCTTGACACATTCTACTCTAAATACGTTTTTAAAACATGGACGTGGGATCGATTAAAGATTTCTCCAATAGGTGTCGCCCACATATGCGTTTCATTATTTGTTTATAACGTAATAAGACAAACTTGTCATTTAACTAAAGAACTAACGTTAATTTGTTATAATTAACCGTGGTTTGAAAGGATTTGAACTCAATTGTAAATAGAAAATAGCGTGTCCTTTTGTACTTAGTACAACTTATCCACGACAAAAATGTAATTTATACATTATTTTACTAAACCTCCCTGTGTATGTGCTAGATGACGCTTTGACAGTTATACATTTAACTAGTTTGCTAAGACTTGTTACTATTATTCTATTTACCACCATCCATTGAACATTTTATTACAAAATTTAGTCCGTACGTGATGTCATATATATAAATTACTAAACATTATTGGTTCAAGGTCGTAAGATAACATATCCATAGTTATTTTTATCCACTTATATATAATGTACTTTCTCTATCTTATAAAAGTATCATTTTATTCTTTTCACATAAATTAAAAAATTATTTCTTTTTTGTCTTTTATTTATATATTAATAACCATTTTCATTACTTATACATTAAAACAGTAAATTGAAAAATAGAATTCTTAAAAATTGTATTGAAAATGTAAACAATATTTTTTTAACAATATTAAAAAAATTTAACAATATTTTTGTAAAACGAGAAATATAATTTTATAGGTTACTTGGTAAATTGGCTCGAATTAGTTGAACTTTATAAACAAGTCATGTCTTACCCACATGATTGTTGCTATCGGTTTATAACTCGTCTGTCGCTAACCTTGATGGTTAAAACTAGAACATTCTTATCTATATATATAAAGTAGGTGATTCTCTTCTTAGAAGGAGCCACGTCAGAAAATTGGGGAAGGAGAGACTGACACGTGCCACTTCAGTTTTAAAATCTCGATTCTGATTAACTGATCATTGGGCTTCTGCGATTTATTCCAATTACTTTGTTTAATGGGCTTCTGCGATTAATCATTCCAAGGCTTGAATCAAAAACTAAAAAGTCGCATCGTCCCCACAATCGTCTTCTTCCATAGATCTAGGATTCTTCGTGTTCATGCTCTGAAGCTATGATTAAGTCAAACTTCAATGGAGGTTGTTCGCGATTCTCCGTCTCAAATATCTGTCTGGAATCACTGTGTCGGTATCATTCGTGACGTTTCGTTCCTGATGTTACGTTATGGTATTAAGTGTGCATCCCCATTAACATTGTTCTTTACTCCTTGGACTCACGCTGCCCACGATTGCTCATTCAATACATGTACTCTTTTTGGTTCTCTGAATCTGCAACTATAAATAGGTGAGTTTGCCTTGATCAAATTCATCATTCCATTCTTCACAATCATATTAATCCAAAAACTTCTGCAGATTAGAATGGTTAATACATCTCTCCTCATTGCTGACTTGAAAGCCCCGGCATTGTAGCTTGCAGAGTTTTAAACTTTCAGGTAAGGAAACACGTGATCATCTTCCAATTGCTTGCAGAGTTTTAAACTTTCCAAATTTGGAGATGATTAAAAATATTATGGATGCATCTTAGAAGGTGAAGTTAGCTAGAGGTGTCTTACTGTGTTCATGGCTGTAGAGTTTCTTCTCACCATCCTAAGCTGCAAGAGTCGGGGTATATCTAAGGAGTTCAAAGTCAGGAAGCATGTGAACAGTCTAAATAAACATGTTTAAGAAGCATGTGAACAGTCTAAATAAATACATTTTTTTTTACCTTTTGGCTTTATTTATTTTGTTCAAACAGTACACATTGTGTCAAGATTTCAAAAAAAAAAAAGATATGATTTATCTGATGAAAGTGTGATTAATACTTAATAGAACCCAGATGGTGATATAATTGATTGTGTTCCTATCACAAAACCACCAGCTTTTGATCATCATTTCCTCAAAGATTGCATGATTCAGGTACATAGATTACAACGCTTACTTAAATTTTATTGGCCTTCGTGTTTTATGTTCTAAGTGCTGATCTTTAGTTTACTTTACTTGCGGTTTCTTCTTTAGATGAAGCCTATTTACTATCTTGAGAGACTCATTGATGACAACAAAGTGTCTTCTACGAAATCAGAAAGAGAAGTACATACTTATCCCTTAGTATTGGCATTGATGTGTAAATTGTGCCAAAGGAACCATTCCCATGAGGAGGACAAAGGAAGCTGTTGTCTTGAGAGCACGTTCAGTCAAAAGATATGGCAAGAAGAAGCATAGAACTGTCCAGTTTCCTAAATCTGCAGAACCTGACCTCATCAACCAAAGTGATCACCGGGTAAGTCAAAGTTCTTTTTATTTTGTTGGTTTCTTTATACGAGTTGTGTTTTTTTGGTTTCTTGAACTGTGGCATGCCATAGCTTAAACGAAAGGAGATAAGAGCTAAAGCGATTATAAATGTGTGGTAGCCAAAGATTCAGCTTCTCGCAAATATGGCCTTCCGGTGGTTCATCCGGACATGATCTTAACAGCATAGAAGCTGGTTGGCAGCTCCACTGAGTTGGCTTCTAGGGAATGTGAATATGATTTTGTTTCTCATGTTCTTTATAAGATTTGTGTTTGCTTTACTACATGTTAGCCTGGATAGATATGGTGATTGGTGACAATAACACAAAACTTTTCATTTACTAACTAAGTGTACCTGCGAAACAATCAAAATTGTAAAATATTTACATAACTAAAAATATTATTTTTTCTTATTAGTTAGAACATATGATTTCTTAGATTTCTAAGAATAATAACAAAAAATAGTCCAGGTATATTAATATCACTTTTAACTGAGACTAAACTAAATGTCTCCTCTATCTATAAAAAAGGTAAGCTTCATCTCTTAAACTTCATCCTCACCGCAACCAAACATGCGAACCTAACCTCCCAAAACGAAACTCTCATCAGGCAATCAATCTCTGGTTCTATAACCCATCGCTGTCCAAATCCGACATGAGCCAGACCATCGTATGCGGAGGAGGACTATAATGATCGGACTCTTTCTGTCATGTCTTGATTGCATAGAGTCTGAGATATATTGGAGCTTCATCATGGAGTCCGTTGTTGCCGTGTTACTGATGTTGAAGCTCTGAATCAGCCTACAACAAGAAACAGAGGAAGAGTAATGGCAACATGGAATCCAGCAGAGTAACAGAAACAGCCGTGGAGATGCAGAGGCCAAGAGGAAAACTGCGGCAAGTAAGTTGAAAGATGAAAAAGTGAACCTTCAGGAGGCTTTAACAAGGCAGCTGCACAGGAAAAAGATGGAGATACTGCTCATTTCCCTGAATGGATAAAGATTTCTCTACGGTTATGATGTTAAATATGATCATGTATGCATAGTTTTGATTGAATATTTTTGGTATATGCTTATTAAGGTGATGAATAATGATATCTCTTATCAGGTACAAGTTGGAGGATCACCGTTGTATTAAGTTAAGAGAAATCTGGGGAAGGGTGGTATTGAACAAGTGTTTGAGGGACGGTGTATTAGTGGTGGTGATGAACCTACTGCAGGAGTTAGCGTTTTGGAGGTAGTGTAACTCATTCTGCATTAAGATCCTATTATTAGCATGATCATGTTACCATTATTTCACAACTCCGTTTTCCTTAATTTTAACTCTGATGTTTGAGTATCGAATCTTTCATCTTTCTCACTCTGTTTGTAGAATTGTTTAAGCCGAGTATTTAGGTACTTAGTTTAATTAAGATGTGAAATCAACATTATATTTTTTTCAGAACAGCATCTTTGGTGGCAGTCATGGAGTCCCTATAGTTGCCACAAATTAAAGTTAGCTCTTATTTTGACAATATTCTTTGTTGTTACACTGTTTTCTTTGACATGTTCAACATTATCCTATCACTCTGGTCACACATTTGGTCTACTCTTTTTATAAGAAGCTGACTTTTCATTTGTTATGCGTTTTGATTTATGTTGGACTACGAATTTACACCCATAAACATTTGAAACAGAAAGTATAAACCATAATGCACCAGCTGATGGTATTCATTTAAGTGTTGTACGTATTGCCGTGTAATTTAGTGAGATTTGGTCGTTTTTTGCCTCCCTAGACGTGTTTTTTAGTTTACTTCCAGATTCTTGCCATGACAATACCTTTTACAAAAGAAGTTGATATTTACAAACGTTGCACCTCTTTCCTTATCGACAGATAGATGCATGATTCTTAGTTAGGCAAGTGCACTCATGCTAGAGATCCAAATCACATCATCCACGGTGGGAGAGACCCAAGACCATGAGAGAAGAGACCAATTAAATTTGTGCAGACACTCCAGGGACTGAGGTTGCGCGGAGAATGCTGCATCCATGGCTTCATAGTATTTGGTGTTCAAGGATAGTGATCCTCATTCAGCCACGTTTCTAAAATATGCAAAGCATATGTTCAATTTTCAGACACTTAAAGAGACTCTTACAGTGTACTGGAAGCTTATAAATCTTAAAATTCAACAGGGTATGGGAACGAGCTACTTTGGCAGCTTCGTCGCCACAGAAACTGAAGATCGGTGTTGTTCTCTCCGGAGATCAAGCACCTGGTTGGCACATTTGTCATATATAGACCATTCTAAAAGTGTTTAAAAGACATCTTTGTGTGTTTCAATGTGATGATTTATGCATTGTTGTATCTTGGAGGTCTACTACTGATTTGTAGTTTTCTTTTAGGCTTCAGATCACTTGCAGCTAAAATAAGTACATTTTACGGATTTAAGGATGGTCCAGCTGGGATCATGAAATGCAAATAGATTGACTCCAATGCATAATTCATTTCGCTTTAAAAAATCAGATACTTCAACTGTATTAATATATGGATCTTTGCCAAAAACTTTGTGAAAGATTGAGATTCGACAAATTTTCATCATCATTAAGAGCTTTGTGTTGTAAACAATTGTTATTCAAGCATGTTTATATAACTGCAACTTAACTTCTCTAGCTACGAATTTTATATGTCGGCCCTCCCTATATTTTTCATGATTTCTCTTTCATTGTCAATGAATGAACTTATATATACATAAACTTTTTATTGCAGAAATAGAACTGCGATTTTCTGCTAATTACACCATAACGTTATACAGAGAAATACATAGAAAGTCAAAGCCTTATGTTACACCAACTACTCACTCCATATGATTGTCTTAAAAGTCAGGGCTCATGATTCATCTCATACAACATACTTAAGAAAGTGGAGTAGCAGGAACCATATAAAATTTTAAAATATACAAAAAGTAACTATTAAATAAGCAAAACAAAATAGTAACAAATTTTAAATACTTTTTCAAAATAAATAATAAAATAAAGTCAGTTGTTACTGTAAGAAATAACTTATATAATAAAGTTACAGTAAATTCATAGTCCGAAAAATTAATCAATAACACTTACACCAAAATTATATTTAATTATCAAGATAACATAGTTTACTTGGTGTCCAAATATATTTTTAAATTTCATAGATGTCTATATTTCTAAATAGTAACAATCAATATTATAATGATTGATATTATTAACATCTCTAAATAGTAATAATGGTTATTTTTAATATACTAAATAGTAAATTAAAAATTTTGAACTATATATATTAACAATACATCAATCCTCCATAAATAATCTTTGCAGCTAACAATACATCAAATAATTATGGTTTTATATTTTTCTTAGTTTAGCCTAGATTTTGGTGGTAAAAAAAAATAAAAAAAATTGCGGAATTTAATTTTTCAAATTTTTGTTGATGTGAATTTGAAGAAATATAAAAACAACATAAATATATTTTTAATCAAATATTAATTCATAAATATATAACCTAACATGTTATTTATATATATTAAACAGCAACAATTAATATCATATTTTATGCTACTTGCTTTAAGAAAAGAGTAATAAATTGGATTTTTTTTATAATTGCTTAAATTATAAAATTTAAGTAAAATATATTAAAATATATTATATTCAAGAAAATTAAATAGATGTATTTTTTAATATAATAACAAATATATAATTTCTAAAAGAAAATAAATAGTAAATAAGCAGTAAAATAGTAAAATTATTAAAATAAACAAAAATATCACTAGAATTTAAAATATTTTTTTTTATTTCTTAGTAGTGAGTCCGATCCTAGTATCTATATAAAGATTCCACACAAAAGATATATCTGATGGAAGTTTCGTGGTGTTTCTCTCATATCTTTCAACGTATACTTGTAAAACAAGTAATCTAACGCAACTGGAATTAGTGATTTTAGAAGAGTATATGAATATTGAGTATTTAATCTTCAGCTGAGGACTTCAGCTACATGTTAGCCGATTGTACCGAGAAAAAAATCTCCTCACTTCCTCAGACAAAAATGTATCTTGTACTGATGGAATCTTTCTCTAAGCGACAAAGTGCGTGACTGTGTCAAGAGTCTGAGTGTGGTGTAATTAACATATGTACAGTACTAATTGGCATCAGTGGAATACTGCTGGTAGGACATGACCATGCAACCCACCCCCTAAATCTCAACAAATTCAAAGGAAATGGAGCAAATAGCACAATGGTCATTTATGGGTAATCAGACAAACACCACACGATTCGATTAACACAAAAAAAATCTAGTATGGTCCCAAACATCGGTTGTTAAGTTCTTGTCGATGGCTTATATCAACGATCAGAGATCCCTCGTGTTTCACTGAGAAGTGCCTGGCCGTTGATCTAGCATCAAGTTAGCCAACTTAGCAATTACAATAGGGGTGTTATTGGGAAATATATTTATAATAATTTTAAGAATTTATAGAGTCTAGTGTTATTGGTTTATAGATTTTCACATTCTCAATAAATCTATTGTTATTGGTATGATAATTTTATAATTCTATAAAAATCTTTTGTTATTAAAAAAAATTTAGATTTTAATGATTCTATAAATCTATTAAAGTTAGTGTTATTAGGAGTTGTATTCTTAACCGTTAACTCATGATACAAGATTTGGAGAATATTACATATATCCCTTAGATTCTTAAAATAACTATATATTATAATTTACTTTTATAAATTTTCACAATATACAAAACTCTCTAATACTTTTTCCAAATTTAACAAATCTATCAATTTTTAAAATCAACAAACTCTATATAAATCTAGCTCCCAATAATACCTCCTTATCTTGTTTTGTCATGGTTATTTATGTATATGTTTTGTTTTGTTATGCTTTTGGTCTAAAATTAGTGGGGATCAGTCCAAAGAGGAGGTTGGTCATTAAATAGTCTGATAAGGATTGCAACTTGCCCCAACTTAGAGCTACTTATTAACAACTTGGTCATCATAATTAAAATTAGATGACAGAGGTAGTTAAAGAAGCAGAACAACATTTCAACATTTTAACTATTTTTCATGCATATACAACCTCTTTTAAAAATGATTTATAAACTGTAATATAGAAATATAAAATATGTGTATTGAATATATATACACATATTTATAAGATATCAAAACTTTATATACATTTATCTTCATATGAATAACCGTGACTCCAGTAAAATCTCTATAAATTAATAATGTTAAAACTATAATATTTTATTAATTCATAGAATTAGTAATTTACAAAAAAAATATTTTTAGAATTTACCATATATACATTAATTAAATTTCATAAAATAATTTTTATTATTTATTATATTATTTAGTGTATGTAAAATATGTTTCATAAATTATTTAAGTGTTGTTTTGATATATTGTTTTAAATATTATCAAAATATATTGAAATGTTAAAAAACAGAAATAAATTCTATTGTGAATATAAAATAAACAATACAATATTTTATTTATACTTATATACACTAGATATGTAGAAATTATCAATTTATGGTTTTAGTGGGAGTATATATTTATATAGAATTTTCTAAAATGTTATTATCTTATTATTTTATCGATTTACGTCATATTTTGAACATGCCCAACTCAAAACTAAAAAAGTTTATTAATTTATCGAACATTAATCTATCGAGTATTAATTTATAAATTTTCTACTGTACATATGACTGAGGTTGAGCTTATTTGCATAGATAACAACTATAGTTTTTGTGTGTTTACATTTATGTTTGTTTTCCTGAAAAGAAAAGAAAATAAAATTACGTTTACGATTATCCGTTCAGATGATTATAATAAAAAAAACTATAAACACAAACGCAAACATTAATAAGCAATAATGATTTAAAATTTGGATGACGTTAAATACCACAAAATCTTAAGAAAATTCATAAAACTTCTTTCAGTTACATATAATATTAGCATATATATCAATTACTGTATAGTTCGGAAAATTGGTTAAATCTCCTTTAGGTTAATTATTAGTTTACTGTTGGTTTGGTTTCCTTTTGTCTAAACCCCACTTGTATATACTGCATATACTATGCACATTCTGGATTAATGAGAAATATTCAGTTGATTCATCTTTCTGCATAATTACCTTTTTCAATTTTAGTAGAAACATGTGAATTGCTAATCATACTGATTTCTAACAATGAGTTGTCCAAACTATAGCACACTTTTCGTTCAAGAAGCTTATAAGACTATAAAGTAAATTATTAGATTTTCTAGAACATTATTAGACTTCCAAGTTTTAAAGCAAGTAAATTGTGATGAAAGGTTTGGATTGTGGGGTTTGTCATCAATAGTTTTGTTGGGTAATTGATACGTCAATTTCTTGGAAGGGGGAGTCTCTATGTCTCTATATGAACGTAGCCTTGCAGGTTAATGTGTGATCGTTTCCTTTTTAGATGGGGCAAACTAAAATATCGTTAATGTGTTTAATTTCAAAATTTGATAGTACCACACACATATTTTATAGCTAAAAGGTATTTGAATGGTATAGGAGTACCAATTGTAGTCAAGCAATGATGAAAATTCAAACCTACATAGTTGATTTTAAAAAGTCATTCTTATTTTCTTATATTTTTGTCATCAAAAAGGAGTCATTCTTATTAAAACTCTCTTTTAATAAAATTAAATATATACACAAATGTCAAATTGACATATTTAAACAAGTGAGAATAACATTTTAATTGTTCTACAATACTTATGCAAAAATAGTTGGCTTTTTAACTTATATTTTATTTATAATTATTTAAAATTTGAAATATTTTACTGATATAAAATGACATTAAAGCTCATTTGGAACAAGAACATTTGGTTTGAATAACCTCTATTTTGAAACAAAAATAGTATAGTGCCTATAGTCTATCTAGCATCTAAATTGTTATCACTCGGATTTGGTTGGAATAGTGGTATAATCAATAATATTTATATGCACGAGAAGTATAGTGTCTAGAGAAAATTTGGATGGATTTCTTGATCATAGTTAATAATATATGTGTATACTTCTATATACCATATGGATCATAGACTAGTGCGCCGGTGTCGGTGTACAGCATCTTTATACGTTGTGCAGATGAACGCAAATGGAACTCGCAACATTGTCCAATTATCATTTAGAGAGAATGAATATGTATATATATATATGTATTTTCATAGAAAATGGACGGTATATATCGCCTGTTACTATTTGGATTCTTAATCTAAAAACTA
This sequence comes from Brassica nigra, assembly GCA_016432835.1. Classification (NCBI taxonomy): domain Eukaryota; kingdom Viridiplantae; phylum Streptophyta; class Magnoliopsida; order Brassicales; family Brassicaceae; genus Brassica; species Brassica nigra. The sequence goes on from CM028246.1 coordinate 63,104,003, forward strand.
TTAAAAGCGAACCAGTTAAATAATACGTACAATTTATATTAGTTCTTATCAATGTTAAAACTACACGTATATCTTTCTGTCGATACTGTCCCATATTACTATGATTAGAGAGTCAAGAAGTAACTGTGTATTTTTCTCCCTTTTTAGTTTTTACTATAGAAATTAAACAGATTTTACCAACGTCAGAAAATAATAAATAATTGAAGTTAACAGTTCAATATGTCCAATCTAATTTTCGATATTTTTTTTTTGCTTTCATAGCAAACCATAAAACAAGATTTGATCCGTCTTTTGTCGACTTGAATAATTGATCTGGACTACCAAAATAACTATTAGAGATAAGTCACCCCAAACCTTATATATATAAAGATATTATCTTCTTCTTTAAATTTGGTTCGTATGTTCTTTAAAATGGGTATTATCTTCTTCTTCTTTTTTCTATTCTCCTATGGTAAAGGAAAATGTTCACACATTTCCGTTAAATTGTTTGTCCACGTCTTTCTTCTTTTTTCGCAAAAAGACGAACTGAGAGAGGACACAAAAAACAAGTAACAAAGGCTGATTACTGAATATTGGTTCTGTTTTTATGATATCTCGAAATATATGATTAAATTCAAGTTTATTTTGACTTCTCAACGAAAGCATTCTGTTCAATGATAAGAAGGTAATATAAAAACCAATTGTTCTTGTCACAAGAGTTTTTTTCTTGTTAGTCAAATTGTTATTGTCCCAGAATATGCTCGATGCTTAACTTTAGATCAATGAATAATTTCTAAAATGATTTCTGTCCACAGCTGACAATGAAATGAAAGCTTTGACGAATATGGTCTTTACTTTACTGTTTTGTCTATATCTGTCTCTGCTTTATTTTAATACAAATGAAACTAATATACACGAAAGAAAAGAAAAAAGTATTTAGATTCGTTTGCTCAAGTAGGGTGTTATTACCTTTGGAGTAAATCCTTTTATTTATTTAGCATACGCTTAACTTGTTTTGTAACACTTACTTTTATCTACAAAACTAAATAATGTCACTCAAATCTTTCAACTGACAAGTTTAACGATAAAAAATTTGACACTGACTTGTCTACAATAAACGGCATACAATATCTTCAAGAACCTCAAAACTTTTCATTTTAAAATCTATGATGTTTTTTTTTACATTTTAGGATTAATGATATTTACTCAAAGCTGGCCGTGCCAGGTCGAGTCAGAGAGGCTTTGATGACTCAAGGTTCATATTAGAGAAAGGAGAGTGAGGGGTTCCTCCGCTCAAGATTTTCTATTAATTAACGTTCTTAACAACAAAACACTATATCAGATAGCCCCGCGTACCTTTGCATAACAATTTGAATGACGAATTGATTACATGCCATTGTCTTAATCAGAAAAATCAGAATAGCCATGTCTCACCCTCTAATTATTGAAAATATATCCTTAGACTTTAGTATTTCATTTCGTTTTCCTCGAGAGAATATTATGGAAGTCTATACTAACTGTGTCCGAATATGTGCAGAGAGATGACGCTAAAACTTTCGACGCTGTTATGATACACTTTGACCTACTAATAATCATACTAAAGCAACAACGATAATCACGATGTAAATGGCATTATCGAGCCAGAATTTAAGTTATAAGCTTGGCAATGCATGTGCCTGATTCCTCATGTTTACCAACTAAATGTGCTATAATTTCAAAAGCTTGGTCTCTTCCCTTTTGTTATCTTTTAAAGATACGTATGGGCAACCTCTCGAGACAACTAGATAGGGTTGACCTTTTCATTTTCCATGCTCACGATATTCTAAATCTACTAGTAAATTAAAGTAAGATCTACCAGGGGAAAAAGGGTAAGCAAGATATGGCGCAACATTTTATTTTCATGGAAGCCCGGATATACAATTTTAGAGATATAATATTTAAAAGAAAATCTTTTTTTTTTGAGAAAAATAAAAGAAAATCTTTGACCAAAAAAATAATATATATATATATATATATTTAGAAGAAAATCTAGCAGCTTCGTTCAACTTTTACTCTTTACAGTCCATATGCTAATGCCACTCATGGAATACAATATTTGATGTAAATTGGTTTGGTTTGCAGAAATTCATATTCCTTTTGTCTCATTTTAATATAGGTTTTGGTTAAAAACTTAAAATCGTGTGAACAATTTTTTTAGTTTTTAACTTCTACATAAAAATGTTATTTAACATTCAGTGCAAAAATATTCAAACCACTAGCAGAAACATATTGCAGAATTTTATTTTTTTGACTAAATAGAATATTATTTGTGTCTCGCGTTTTCCAAATCAGATCATTGTTCACGCATCGTATAGTGTCTTACCACCCGAAAGGAAAATGAAGAATGATCGAAAATGAACAACTAATAAAGAATGATCGAAAATGATGGAATAGCTCTAGTCTAGTGGAACAAAGCTTTCAAAAAAAAAAGATGAAATAGATCTAGTCTATAGTTAATGCACTGATGAATTAAAAATATATTAATATTCGATCGCATAGTCTAAATTGGGTGAAGATTTGATTCTGATGATTAAAGTGTATTGGGGGAGTCACATAGACTCAACTTGCATGCAAGTCTCTCTACGCCCTTGGAGATTCCCCTACCAAAAGCTCCTGCATCATTATATTTTTTGTCCCTTTTACACACTTCGAATAATTGTTATTAATTAAATAGAGTTCGAATATGAATCAAATAGACATTTTGACTGTATCGATCTCTGTCATTATTTCATTATAGTTTACGAACTTAAAACAACTAATGTTTACTTTGTCACTTTATAATCAAAACCATAACTAATATTTGAGTTTTATTACATACTATAGGAAGTATGTCAAGGAAGTATACAAATACAACTGACCCTTTTATATGGCAACTTTTAATTGTCAAACCTTAGCTTAGGAATTCGATGGAGTATATATATAATTCGTTGTCGAATCAATATTAAAAATAAACGAAATTATAGCCGCATCAGAAAAATAAAATAAAAAATTTAGTACCGTGCAGTTCCAGCCCAAGGTTATAATATTAGAATAATGGAATATATCAAGATATTAAAGTTTGGCAAAAAGCCAGACATATTGTTGGTTCAATACAAGGATGCCCATTTATAAATAGATTTCCTTAAAAAGCCCATATAACTCACAAGTCATAAAAGGTCCATCAAAGGCCTTAAATATAGGCTTAGTACGTCAAAGCCCATTTATATATAGTTAGAAAAAGGCTTATAGGATCTGTAGCTCAAGACGACGCCGCTTTCAAGTGTTCGACAAGAAGAGAGGCATCAATGAGTATGTTACACACAATCCTTGAATCGAATAAACTTCTTATGCGATGTATTTTAGTCTGCATGGTTAGATCTATCCGTTTATATTGTTGAAATAAAAATATGATGTGCGTGAAATCTTTCTGATTTGAGGAGATATTGTTAACTAGGATTCAACATTCTTCTCGTGTTCCTAATACCAATATTTTGTAACGAAACCCAAGCTTAGTTCTTGTCTTGATCCTTACATCTTAATGCACAAACTATATACTATTGTTTATAGATGATTCTCTGCCTTTGATTCTTTATTCACCCAAATCAAGTCTTAAAGTTACTACTTATAGCTACAAAGCATGATGAGTACTTACTACTTGTAATATAATATACGACTCTTTCTAACACAATTTATACAGACAAAAACCATGGTATTGAGATTTGAACACCACTAAATCATGGCATGGATACGTTTAGAGCTTTATTTTTTTTTCATGACCAAAAATCCCACCATGGATAATTGCTGCTGGATTGGTTCAAGAGATTAGCATCTGATTTGAAACCTTCCCAATCTTCAGATGATGTTAAGCAACTATCAGCTGGCTCCACAATGTTCATCAGTTGATCTGCTTCTTCCTCAAACCCACCAAAACACTCTCTCTTGATGTTGTTATTGTACCCACCATCATCATAATCATCGTTATGATGACCACACAGAACCGCATCATCACCCTTCTCACACACTTCCATCTCTGGCCTAACCTCCTCCTCCTCCTGTTCACGCCTTGTGTTCTCTTCGTTTTCTGATTCTTGATCTGTGCTGCTTAGAGCCACCACCGCTGCTTGGTTACCACAACACAGTCTTTCTTCCTCCTGCGTTTTCTGCACCTCTTCGTTTAGTCTATGCAACTGCATAAAAAGTTATAACATGTCAACAACTCATCAAAGATCTATTAGTTACTTCAGTTGATCTTTAAAACAGAGGTTTTTTTTAATCACATGATCAGTCCTTAATTAAGATTATAACCATTAAAACGCATATTTTATCATTAATTGCAGTTTATAACCATTAAAGCATGGGTTTTCTATCAAATCATGGGATCAACCTCTTTAATTAATTATGTTAAAGATAACAATACCTCAGAGACTAAAGCTTGCTTTTCTTTCTTGAGTGACTCAAACTGAGAAGCCAAGTCGTTATAGTTTTGTCTGAGAATGTTGAACTCTGTCTCGAGCTGCTTAGATTTCCAACGAGCCCTCTTGTTCTGAAACCATATAGCCACTTGCCTAGGCTGCAAGCCAAGTTCTCTGGCTAACTGAACCTTCTTCCTTGGCTCAAGCTTTGTCTCAGACTCAAACATCATCTCAAGTGATTTGATCTGCTCCTCACTAAACCTTCTCTGATTGTTCTTGTTGTGATTGCTCTTCTTCATGGTCATGAAAGGATCTACTGACATCCTCGCCTGAGAATATTCCTCTCCTTCTGTCATCTAACCTGAGAAGATTTGTGATTTACGATGTATTTTTTATATATTTTTTGAATCTCTGTTTTTGAGATGCTGGCTCTCTATATATGTGGTGTTGAGGCTGATATTATTACGTTCATTTTTTTGATGATATTATTAATTTTCGAATTTTTTGTTGTATATAATAAGATATAAACTTTAGGTTGCTTTATTGCAAGTTTTTTTATTCTTTTTTGAGCTGAACGATTTGTGTGTCGACAGGTAGCAATAGGGGCGGATTTTGGCTGCATATAGAGTCGTCGCTTTCACTTGTTAAGTCGAGTTTCATTCCAACGTGAACTAATCATCTAACTACTGATTAATAATTTCCACCTTTTTATTTTCTTCTTTTAGATAACTATGCTATTTTATATAGCTTTCTTATGAATATTGCTTATTTTCTTTTCCAAAAATATCACCAAACAGGAACGCCCAAACACTCTTTACAAATTATTTCATATTTTTATAAACGTTTACATGAGCATTTTAGCCATTTAGATTGTGGTATATAAACATAGTATTTTAGAAGAAAAATATTTGTTTGCATACTATAAATGTTTACACGTGAATTATGATCTTGAACCAATTTACGATATCTAGATAGGATCGCCCTATCTCCAAATATTCATTTCTTGATTCTTTCCGAAAATAATTTTTTTTCGAAACTTAGAATTTTTATGTTACACGATCATTGAGAAAAATTGAATTCTATGCATTCTAAAACAAATATATTATGACAAAAATGTAATCAACTACTTAAATTTTTGTGGACGAATTTCCAAATTGTTGATCACTTGTGAACTTTGTCACCAGATAGATTGATCTATGTTGCAACCAAAAAAAAAAATTTATTTCGTATATTATTTTCGAAAGCAAAGAGACTATGATCATAGTCTTTTTTTTTCTTCACGGTGACAACGATAACAATTTACCAAATATTAGTAGTAATGTGAATAGCGACTTTAATTCTTGCTTTCGTGATTAGTTTAAGGTTTTCGTTCACCTTGCTTGTCGGATATTTCTTTTGACTAATTAATACAAACATCAAATTATTTTGGGCCATCTATGCTTGACATTTTCCAACCTATAGCTTTACCTAATACAGAATTCATCTTATCTTCGAGAAAAGAAAATTATTTCTCAACAATACAAATCTTAAGGTAATTTCAGCTGACATTTATCTTTATATATAGGAAATAAACATGTAAATTAGGCTTGAAATTTAGAAAAGTGGCAATCAAAACCATCAAGTTCGGCCACTGAAAACGAGCCAACTGGTTGGGATCAGAGGATGAGAGATCTTTGCTTTCGGACATGAAAGTTGATAAAGAGCTGACGTGTCAGTTGATTTATGGTGGTTCCTGCCTATTTTGGCCCAGCAAAAGGTCACACGCGTCGCGGCTTACTTAAATGTTGCGGTTTCTGATAAGAGCCGTAGGAGAAGACAAATTCTCAAAAAAATAATATTAATTTCGGAAAAGATAGTTCCTTGTCTTGTTTGTATTTGCAAGCTCTCCACGACTTGCCTCGTGTAGTTTAGTGTTCTGCTTCTATATTTTCAATTAATTAGTAGGGTGTCACGTTTCGCAAAGTTTTTTGTTTTTATTTGATGGCTAGATGTACACCTATATATATGGTATAAAACGAGTGAAAATAGTTTTGTTTTTTTTTTCTTAACGAGTGAAAATAGTTTTGTTCTTCTAAAATATCCACATTCCTTTTCTGCATATAATTAATAAACATCTCTGATCAAACTTTGATACTTTGCATCCGATATTTACACGTATTAATATAACACTCCACGACCACGAGAACCTACCTAGTCATAAGTCCTAAAATACACGTTGTTTTACGACTAACATTTTGTTCAACAACAATAGTATTATAAAACCACATTAAAATAGTAATTCAAACCACATTCAATTTTTTTTCCGGTAAGAGATTACAAAAGTATATTGCGAGAAGCTATTACTAGATCGATTAATCTGTAATCTTAATATCTAATGGTGTCGACACATGATGCCAGCTCCAGCCAATGAGGAAGAGACATTTTGCACCGTCTTAAAAAAGCTTATCTTTTCCTGATAATTGCTTTATAGAATTAATAAATGAAAAAGAAAGATCTAATTGCTTTAGGACAAATTCATCATTGGTTTTATAATGTTATTATCAAAAAGGATATAATAAGTGTAAATTCTTTGTCACAGACGATTCAAGTGGCCAACAATCTTACCCTACTTCTTTAACTACTCCTACTCGTTAAAGCGATATTGGAAAATAGAGCGGCTCGACTTTTCACACCGAGTAATTAAACAAGTAAATCCATCTTTAGATCAAGATGTTTTACTTAATACTGTGCACACTGTTTCAATGATCTTGAAATAAGCATGATACAGTCATACAGACATCAACAATTTTTCTGTGGAAAACATATGTTGGATTAGCTATTGAACCAGAGTTTCGCAGTTCACTTTTGTCCAAGAAATATAGTTATACTATATATGTTACAGATCATAGACTACAACTTTTAAAAATGAAGAAACGAAAGCAGGAAGAAAGCAAAATGAACAAAATGTTCCAAATTTTTTTTTAAATGAACAAGCAAAAACTAATGAAGATAATGAGTGATGATAGGACATGAACTTATCCGTATTAGAATTTTCCTTTTTTCTTGGTTGGTTTCCCTTTCTACGTGGAAAGAATATCTACAGTTTGAAGAAGTACAAGTACGTTCATCGTAGATGAAAGATATAATTAATTGCTATTTGTCATCATTATCCAAGTTATTAATTACATTAGCTATAGAAATTGTTAAATGATATTTGTCATAGAAGTTGATGATGATACCATGTCAAGAGAAAAACCGAAGATTAGGTTTTAGTGACTTTGTCTGACCAAAGACCTTCACCTATTTAGTCATGTTACTTTGTTCCTTTGCTTTAGGTTTCGATCTATTTCCACCACCCAAACCAATTTCGACACTAGTCATATAACTGTCCATATTATTCCCCACCCCCAATGCTTATCTCTTACGTCGAATGTGTTACCTGTTATCTTTTTTTTTTCCTGAAAATTGACCACAAAAAGTAATCTAGAAAAAGGCCCAATACGAACCAAGGCCCGTAGTAGATATTCTAGGCCCACTACCCCTTGACAAGTTTATAACATGAAAGGAAATTCTATTGGACTCGTCTTAAGTGAAAAAAGCCCACGCTACCCCCACTGGCCACTGTTATATAATGAGTTTTTCATAATCACAACATTTCATAGTGACACCAAAAGGAATCTTTAACAAATGTAGCTGTTATGTAGATTGTGTTAGATTTATACATAACTTCAGTACTAATCGTAAATGATTCCGATTAATAGTAAGATTGTGCAATTTTTATATTGTACTTTCGTGACTTGAGGACTCGTAAACCGTGACATAGTGTGATTTTTATATCATGAGTTTTGATACGCCCCTACCGACGGGGGCAATCCTGTTGCTGGTCGGTGTTGTATATATGTTACGTATATGTTCATACGCAAGAACAAACGTACACACACACATATGATATATGTCTGTGTGGAAATTAAGAGGTGTAAAAAGATTGATGGAGATATATCGAAGAAATGGTTAAAAATACAGTGAATAAAAGTTTTGACAAGTAAGGGTCTCCATCAGTAGACATTTGAGAAAGGGTCTTCATGTTCATTACCTTGAGATCCACACTTTTTAGCTATTACATATAATATTTTCTTCAGCTTTTATGTTTCTTTGCTTCATTGTTATAATATTACTGAGTTTTAATTTATTGAATACTAATTTCATTAACAGTCTTGTCACCGTAACCCAACTAACATATAGCACTAGATAGAACATTAGTACTGTAGCAGTTAAAAAGTATGTAGCTATGAAATATCATGTTTAAAAAAAAAAATATATATATATATATATATCATGTTTTAAAAAAAAATGTGAAGAGGAAAGAAGATTAAATGGAAATTTGGAATCTGATATGAGAAATTGAATGGCCAGAGAATACGAACAAATAGGCATTAAATGTTCTTGTCCTCTCGTTTTTCCAATTTCAATGCTACCCCACGCACCTCCTCTAATTCTTAATCCTTTCTCTTACGGAGTATATTCTAATTGCTCTAATTCAGTTTTCTAGAAGAATAAAAAAATTTGGTTAGTCCTTAAATACATAAGAAACGGTCGTTCGTTTATTACAGAACCTTTTTTACATCAAACGTGGTGGTTTATAGTCAATGATTCATAGTACTGAAATATTTTAATTTTTTTATATCTAAACTCTGGGATTTATTGCATGGAAAAATGGTCTAGCTATCATTATTTTATACGATATGTGGATACAAGTAATTTCCCTTAACATAATTTAATATTATAAGAGTAAAAAAACAATTCGCAGATGTATGTGTTATTGCATCACTTGCACACATCCAGAGGACCAGAAGATCATCAACAAACTTTAAGAGGCTTTCAATAATTTGGAGAAAGAATCACTGTAATTGATACAAGTATAAACGGTGTTTTTCTCGTGGTTGACCGGTTTACGTGATTAAATAAGCCTTTCCTCCATCGGAAGAAAACATAAACATAACTATAGAATAGATATAAATGAATTAAACGATCAAAGATGTGTAGAATTATATTAGCTTTATTTCTTAAAGGAATGTAAGGATGGACAGCGTGGGTTCGGATATGCAGGGATTTGACATCTACGTCGTCTCTCTCTCGGACACAACACAAAACACAACTCTCGAAGACTGTCATAAACGTTGAAATCTGTAGCCAGAATCGTCTTCTCCATTTGTCATTCTCGTCCACAGTTTCTACCTATTACTTATATCATTCCATTATTATATACTATAATAATGTATGCGTGGATAATTCATTACATTTCTTTCTTTTTTTCTTTTTTTTTTTTTTTTAATATATATATATATTAATAAACCCGAAAACGGGAATAAGGATCCGATTACAAGCTGACTTACACAAAATTCATTACATTTCTTGGACACTAGAAGCTAAACAAAATGTTGCAGCACTTGTCGCGGGCACCTCTGGCTTTTAATTCTTCGTCTTATATTTCTGTGATGAATGATGTATGATGTACCATATATATATTTACAAATACGAATGAGACAATGACATATCAGACTGTAGGCACCACCATGTTTTATATCCAAGGTCTACATACCGAGTGTTTTGTTGATCTAATTAGGGTTTCTTACTTGTACATTTTTACCAATTAAATATTCGTATTCCAGCTGGCTGATTGATTAGCTTATTTTGTAGAATGACAATTACATTTTTGTCAACAAAATGACAATCAGTAAAGCAATAAAAATACACAAACAAAAGTAGGTACTAATTAGTTGACTAAAGGACCTAGCTTTATTTCAAAAGCGAGTCATAGGAAAGTGACTGCTTTTTCTTCCCCGTTTTAGTGTAGCGTAATTTCATTTATAATGCACATATTTTGACATATAATACCAGTCTACCAGACGAAATGATAAAACAATATCCAATGTTTTGACTTTTGACAATGTAAACTTTTGTTCCACGTAGTAAAATTATTATATTCAAAATAAATGTTAATACATGATTTTTAAAATAAAGATTATTATATGTAGCAATTGTCTTAGTTAATATAAGAAAAATATGTAAAGAAAAATATAAAATTATATCAAAAACACAAAACTATTATTTTTATGAAACAAATAAAGTCTCAAAAGTATTATCTTATACAACTGAGGGAGTATTTGTTAAATGGCCTCAACATTTGCTGTACTAGAATTGGTTTACGAAGCAATCACAAATATGATTATAGAAAAATCAATTAATATTTTTAAATTCCTCTTTTTGTCTCTCAAATATCATCCAATAAAATTAATATATAAAAACTAAATTTTATGATTGAATTTTGAGGACAAAATATAATTTTCAAAGAATGATTGATTTTTTTATGATATACATAAAACTGAAGAAATTTGTTATCATCAGAAAAAAAAATTGAAGAAATTATTGACAAAACGTCAAAACCCAAAAATTTCCATTGGTCTGAAAACAAAACATGATGACAATAACAGAAAAAGTGGTTCAAAAAATTAGTATTTCATCCGTGTAATTATATATGATTTTTAAAGTTTTTGACACATTGAAGTTATTAAATTTATTATTATTGTTTTAGTTAATGGAGTATATTGTTTTGGTTGATTTGTCAATTGATAGACTAAAAATAAAATAAAAATTGGAAAAACTATTAAATTTATACAGTGAAAAATTAAAACGATAATTATAATGAAAACTGTACAACATCACAAACATTACAAATTTATAATGCACATATTATGAAAACATAATAGCTTACAGAAAGTAAAAAAAAAATCGCTGAGCTTAATTATTGCGGAAGAGAGAATAACTATAACTGCCAGATTCATTAAAGTGATTCGTTTGCGTGAAAACCATGCACCGACCGATTAAATCTCTCACTAAATTTCGAAAATAAGAATAAGAGTATTTACTAATTACCAGATTGATTATATAATTGCTTCTCTTTCTTCCTCGTTGACCAAAACGTTTACCGTTATGAAATATGGTGACTTCATCTCCGTTACATGCTTGTCACAATTTTTATTTTTCTGGACCGAAGAAAAAAAAAATTAAAAACACATTCCTGAACATTGAAAAACTTTTTACTGAACAAACATAAGAAAACCTGAGTCGAAGATTAAAGATTTTACCACAAGTTCCATACTACTTCCATATATAAAAAAAAAAAAGTTTTTGCCAACATATTTTTTTAAACAGTACAAATAACAACCAAATAGTCTATACTCTTTTGATGCAGATAAAAATTAAGAAAATGTTGAAGGTTACACGATAAATTAGTTATATTAATCAATTCTTCCTGCTTTAGACTTTTTAATTTCTTTATATACAAAAGCTTATGAAAACGCGGAGACTTTGACTTTACACCAGGAAAAGAGTCCCCAAGGGAAATGGCCAAAAAATAATAGTTCCCCATGTGCATGGACCATTTCACGAACCTCAACCACTCAAAACTTAACAATAAATTAACACGATGATGAATTATTTTAAAATATACTGCTGATAAAACATCGAGTTAGTAAAAACTTATTTGGTCTAACACTAACAGTTCGTAAAACAATTATTGTTTTTATACATATGTGTTGTGATTTAAATATGAGAAAATACAGGTTCTTATAATCTTATTTATAATGAGTCAATGCTTTTCATAGATCCCGTCATACTGCAAATTCAGTGCTTCGCTATGATCCTTCGTATTATAGATGAGAGTTCATTTGGGATAATTAGCTCGTTCTAATGGAAGAAAACCTGTGTTAAAAAATGGAAGAATCACCTTTTTAATGTTTAAAAAAAAGAATCACCATTTTTATTTTGAAGAATCACCTTTTATAATATGTAACCGTGTTGTAACTTTTTTAAGTTAGCAGATGATCCTTTGTAAACTCCCGTTTCGATTATATATGATGATGGGTACGTCGTAGTAAAAAAAGCATTCTTCGTTTTTGATTTTTTTCTATAAAATCTGAAATAAGACGGGGGAATTTAATAAAGGTGTAACAAAATATCAAAACAAATGAAGAAAACAAGAAAAAAGGTGAGTGACATTAAATGAAGAATGCTAATATTGGGAAGATCAATAACTCAACCACTCCTCTGACTAACTTTTATAGTCACTCCTTTCCCCCTTTTTGATTCCCTTTCCATTTCTCAGATTTACATTTTTCTTTATTCTCTTAATTTATATTGTGATTCATATAGTTTTTGTACTTTTCCTACTTTCACAATTCTCTTACGCGTTTCCAGCTCTGGTTTCTTTTCATTATTTTATGTTCCGGGGACCATAGAGCTGAAACAACTTGTTTGGGTACCTCGTCAGATATTTGTTTTGGAAAGCAAATAGTGTTGGCGATTGGGTTTATTAGATCTGAGGCTGTGAACTGGTAATAGTTATTTAACATTTAAACCCAAAAAAATTTGCAGAAGTGGTGGTAGAAAATGATGCCCCTCTATCTCTTATTAGAATGCAATTATTTGAAAATGGGTAAGCAAAAAACAAATTGTAAGTTTGTAACCATAGTAAGCACTAGTATAACATGCTAGTTGATTATAATTCATTAACACTTCAATCCTCACGAATCGCAGATATTCCGTATATTCTGTTGGGCGGCCACCATTTAAACCACAATGTTATAGTGGAATAAATCTTAAAACTATAAACCTCAACCATTTTTATTTTCAAAATATAACAATACCTAAAGAACGTTGGAAATAGGCTCAATATAGCATTAGTAGAAGGGATGGGAACTTCGATTATATTTTTGCTTGAACAAGTAATAACACAGTAAATGAGAATCCAGTGACATGTCTCAAAAAGTAAATCCAAAGTTTTTACAGCGATATCTTGAAACTTGAAAAGCCAAATGTTATACTCCATATGCACTACTAGAGAGAGAGATGAGAGAGGAAGAGCGTGTGGGACCAGAGACACCCATGTTTTTTGTCTTGTATAACTTTGGCTCTCCACTACTCAATTTCTACATAAAAGCCCTTTTTATTTCTTCAGTCTCTCTTCCTTCATCACCACTCACTTATCTTCTTCTCCATCTATCTCTCTGCTTCTTCTCCCTTGATCGTAGCCGGATCTCGTGGGGGACGAACATATAGAGATATATTTTAAGATAACTGCAAACCCTAGAGTTTGATCTTGATAAGGATTTTTTGAAGAAAGGGGTTTTCTCTTTTGAGGGGAATGTTGTCTGGCTCGAGGACTCTGGCTCTATCTATTTATGTTGGATCTTCTTCGATCTAATCGAATCAAATCTCTATGTTTGAGATCTGATTAGGGTTTTAGTGTCGTCGGACCAGGCTTCATTCCCCCCAATTATTGCTCCCTGAATACTTCATTGTTCCTTATTCTTCCATTTTTCTTAATTTAGGGTTTCAGATCTCTGGATTGAACCCATGTTAAAGGTTTGATATTTTAAGTATGCTTTCTCTGATTCAGTTACACGTTTTATTGATTAATGTTTGCACTAGACACGGGTTTTTTCTACGTGTGTTTGGGACCAGTAGGGGAAATAAAAGTTTTCAGGTACTTGCAGATTGGTGTAATGATGAAAGAATCTGACTTTCTTACTCTTGGAATCTTAAAAGTTTCATCATTACAACCTTTTCTACATATGTTTATAGTATTTTGAGTTTTTCTGCGCTGCTATGATTCTGATATGATTGTTTTTTTTTTTGTCAGGAAGATTTAAGTTATAAGATTGGATCTTCTTGGTCATGCATGATGATGATAGTCTAGTTTCAGATCTGTCTGATTCTTACCATACCAGATATACTAAATTTGAATCTTAATTCTTTATTAACTATTTATGACATAACTAGGGTTTTGTGGATCCTCTTTTGGAGTTAAGAAGAGTTATATATGCGAGGACAACACTGTACTAACACTTTTATTTTAGGCCTAACTAATGCAGATACTTTTTGCATGGGCAGATGAAGAGCTAAGTTCAAGAGCTTGAATTTGTCTATCTTTTTCTCCTTTTAGATTACTCGCATTGTATGAAACTGTATATCATTTTATATACCACTCAATTGTAAAAAGATTTCATTTAGTCTCTCGGAATAAATTTGTATGATCTACTTTTATAACTTGATTGCTAGTATTATATAATTCTCTTTGAAGAACTGTATCATCTGCTCGTGGAAGATCTGTGTCTTCTATCCCCTTGAGTAATGAAGAAATCTTAAATCCAGACTTGTTCTTGAAATCTTATCCCCTTAATGTACGATGACCATATCCCAGATATTTCGTATACTAAACGAAGTCTACCCGGCGTAAAGATATACATATGTGTGTTTGTTATTTGTGTATGGATTCATAAGTTAAACAAAAATGAGGGTTTTCAACGTAAGAAGAGGGTAGTGCAAAATTGAAGGTACTAGTGTAGCTCACTGAGTTTTATACTTCGATTTTTCTTGTGAAATAACTTATTATTTCGAAAATGAGAAACCCTTTCCCAATCTAGAAATATCTCTCGCAAGAAAAAGATTAGTTAGAGAAAATCAATTATTATTTAAAAAAAAATAAATATGTAGACGAAAATCTTACTACTATTAAATAAAGTGATGCTTTTAATTTTTTGGCCGTTCTAAACTTTTTCACGGATGACACAAGTTTCTATGGACCATGGCTCATCGGATTCATCTTTTTACTATGTACTTTTAACCGAAGACTGACCATATTTTTTTTCTACGGTTTTCAGTGTCATTCCTGCTAAACCTACGACTGTGGTTCTGGGTCAATTATTTTAATTTTGTTTGATTTCTCAAGTGTGTAATGACATTTATTATCGACAAAATACCTAAAATTTTCAACTGTCAAGCAATTAAAGGCCGGCTGCCTAGAATTTACCGTAAGTGTGATTTATTGATATTAAATTAATGCATTTTTCTTAAAAGTGTAAGAGGTTGATTGGACAGAATTATGTTAATGTCTGATATTAAACCTCTTAATTCAACTATTTTTAGTTTCCTTTTTATCTATTTTGTACAGAAAACTTATAATCTTAACTTTATAAGAGAGAATGGATTTGGATGGCCATGGATTTTAATTGGGCCAAAGCAGGCACTCATATGATTTAGAGCAGAAATAACAGAAGGCATATTATCGTTCACTCCCGGCCCATTAGTGATCTCATGCGAATTTCTCTTTAACGTGAAACAAACAACTGGTGAAATTCAGAATTGATTTCTAGATTTTCTCGCAACAACGAATGAATTATAGGAAGTGTGTGAAATTATTTGTAAAGCTTAACTAATCTTGTTTTTTAATTTGAAAAACTAAAAAGATGATACAGTATAAATTTCGATTAGTATGATAAATGACTTAGAAATCAAAATTTCCATTGGTTTACTACGCTTTTGCAAAAGTATCCACTAGAGTTTGATATTTGCATGCGCATAATTGAATAGTTGACGACCCAGCGTAATCTAAGGTCGACCCACACCGTCCCATAAAGTTGACTTATTTTGAATATCGTTGTCTCATTTTCCACACAAAGTGATTATAGGTATCATTATTGTTAGTGTGCTCTGCTTTATCTTATCTATTTCAATTTTAAACGGATCTAAGATATTCATTTTTCTTTTTTAATTTTTTGGTTTTCTATACTGATAAGAGTGACATGTCCCTGTTCTTTACGTCTGAGAATTTTGTATATTTTTTTCTTTTCTTTTCAGAATACGCATTATATTCGCTACTATGTCGCTACCACCAACTTGGACGGCCTCGTTTTTTATTCACCTCGCCAAAATATCGGGAAACATTTTTTAAAAGATATATTCGATGTATTTGTAATTCATAGCTGTGGTACCATTCGGCATATAAATATTAGGGAAGAATGTTCTTTTCCCAATTTCTTTTCTAATGAATTTTATCTTTTGAATATTTTCGTGAATATGAAAGGCCTTCAGAATGTGCCAAATAACTATGTTTTGAGTGCTTCAAAATCCATATTATATTACCTACGATAAATAAATTAGAAAACAACGTTCCAAGGGAAATCGATGCTACCGATTTATACCAAACCTGGTGAGCCAAATCAACAGTTAGGCTTTAATAAACTGAATTGTGCTAATTTAAAAGTATTTGAGACCTACTCTCTCGGTATCTAAATGTAAGTAGTTTAGTTAAAAGGATTAATATTAAAAAATTTGTTATTTTTCAAAAATTATCATGTTTAAGTTCAACCAATCATAAAAAGCATGTATTGTTTTATTGCTTACTACAAATATTCAATTAATACAAAATGTGCATTGAAACATGAAAATAACTTATATTTTGAAATATTTTTTTTCTAAAATTATTTATAATATGAAACAAAGGGAATAGCAAGCAAAAGCAAAGAAGAATACACAACTGAATGAGTTTTAAATATTTTAAGGGTGGTTTATACGTTGGCATGTCCGAGACCGGCTGTATTAGAAGTTCATCGAATAGTCCCTGACTTTTGATTATGACATTTATCTATTAAGGCTATAACAGTTGTAATGTGTATATCTATGATCTATCATACTCGTAGGTTTCTTATATTGATTTGCATGATGTGTACATGAAGTCATACATAATAATACTTATATAGAAGTGACATTCTGATTACTAGAATCCAAAAATATACATCGCCTCCACACCATCACCACATCTTGATCATGTGACGACATTGATTCTGTTTCTTTATAACTAACAATACCTAAGCCGCTCAAATAAT
This sequence comes from Brassica nigra, assembly GCA_016432835.1. Lineage (NCBI taxonomy): Eukaryota > Viridiplantae > Streptophyta > Magnoliopsida > Brassicales > Brassicaceae > Brassica > Brassica nigra. Next base: position 63,121,116 of record CM028246.1, read on the forward strand.
GAATAAGTAATCGTTGCACGTAACTACAGTCTAATGAAAGGGAAGCAAACAGAAGATGAAAGGAAAAACAGTCGACTGATCAACATTGTACCAAATAATTATATAAATGGATGTTACTTAATCTGTTTCTTTATAACTAACAATACCTAAGCCGCTCAAAAAAAGAATAAGTAATCGTTGCACGTAACTACAGTCTAATGAAAGGGAAGCAAACAGAAAATGAAAGGAAAAACAGTCGACTGATCAACATTGTACCAATAATTATATAAATGGATGTTACTTAATTTGTTATCGTTAGATTTTGTTATAAGTTTCTTAAAAACTTATTCCATCCGTTTATAAAAAAAAGAAGTCTTGATTATATGAGTTTGGTCAACTGTAAATTATCATTTATATATAACTTTGATCACGCTTTTAATGTTCTTAATTGCTGATATGTTTCCGTCACTACATGTGGTTCATATTTTAGGTCAAACAGTAGTTAGTCGAATAGTTTGACTAATTTATTTGGTTAGTAGTTAATTAAAAGTGTCAACCTCTTTTCTTGAGTCACCAACCCAATATTAATCGTGAGTCTTTATTAGGCTTGGGCACGGATCGGATATCCAGATTTTTGAAGGTATTTATGATTTGCTTTGTATGTCACGGATATCTAATTTTTCGATTTATTTTGTTTCGGTAAAATACGGATATTTGGAAAAACGAATATCCGAAAAATAAATAGATATTTGCGGATATTTACGAATACTTACATATATCTCATCTGTTTGGATTAATACAAATAATCTTAAAAATTTGATACAAATTTGTTTTGTAAATTTTTTTTTGCATGATATAAAAGATAAAAATTAAAAGAAGTAGCGAATCTACATATTTTGTATTTTTTTAAAACTTAGTTAACAATTATAATAACACAAAACTTAAGAAAAAAATTATAATTGTCATAATTTTTTTCTCTTCCTTTTATGTAATACTTTTATATTAGTAATAATGTGAATAGAATGTCAAATCATATGTTAGAATAATAATTATAAAATTTTATACATTTAAAATTTTAAATATAATCAAGATATACATGTATTTATATATTGCCGGATCGGATCGGATATCCACTTCTCAAAATTTTAATATTCGTGATTTGCTTCGATTTTAAATGATGTTGAGTTTTAGTATTTACTTTGCTTCGAAAGTACGGATATTCAGAATTTTCGAATCGATTTAAAACGAATAACGAATTAAATCAAATTTAACGAATAAAATGCCTAGCCCTCGTCTTCTTTACTCATTTATATTCATCTCAGACCTCAGTTGCTGACCACGTTAGTACTCTTATACTCTCTCCGTTTCATATTACTTGTCGTTTTAGACTTCTATATACAGATTAAGAAAACACTTAATTTTATATATTTTCAATATAATAATAATAAATTTTGTTTAGAAACTCTAAAAAAACACTTGTTTAGTGACCAAAATTTTTTTTTACAGTGACAAATAATTTAAAACGGAAGGAGTAACTATCTGTTGACGAATAATTAATTATGTATGAGCAATTAGCACCAAAAAATATATTATCAACTACACACGGTGTATCATGTATACATGTATACATAAACCAATACAAATATTTCTCCGTATTTAATTAAAATTTATTGATCAAAGAATTATAGGTTATTTATGAATAAATAAATTTGGAAGGAATGGTAAGAGAACCAGTAAGAAAAACAAAGGAAAACCGAGCGTTTAAATACAAAGCAGAAGATTTTGTTTACCAGAAGATCATTTCATTCCGTTAAATAGATATGTTAGGAAAAATTTGCTGTACAAAAAATATTTTGCTTAATGATAGATAACATTTTGTAAATGGTAGATTAGTCTTAGAAACATATTTTTAATGTATAGAAAATAGAAAACATATATATATATATATATACATACATATATTCGAATAATTGTACGAGTCACAATATTATTATTATTAAGAATATATGTTTTCTACTCTCTCTATTTTATAATAAGTGTTTTTCTAACCTTTTTTTGTTTTATAAAAAGTGTCACTTTATAATTTTAATGCAAATTATATTTAGTTTCAGCTAAAAATTAATTGCAAATTGCATTGATTTTATAAAAATATTTATTTATCTAAAAACTATTGTCAAAGAGATGTAATTAATAACAATTTACATATATTTTAATCATTTTCTTAATCTATATGAAAAATGTCAAAGTGACACTTATTCAGAAACGGATGGAATATTTTTTTTTGAAGTCTCACACTTCACATCATTATTATAATGTCTTGTTGTATTTAATTACAATATAAGAAGTACAACTCGATAGAACTTCTGGAAAATATTATAGTTAACAACCGTTGATTTTTTCATAATTATTGCTGATTATTTTATAAATTCTTAAAAATACTCATTGGTTTGTTATTCGATTTTCATAAAGTAAATGACAACGAATATGAAATTAAAATACCACCACTGTATGTATTATGAGAATTTAAATAAGAAAATCCAATTCATTTGATGGACTTTTTCCTTAAAATTATGTATTTTCTCTTTATAAACAAAGCCCCCCTCGTTTGTTTCTTTCATTCATCTAGCTGTTATCTCCACAGAAAAAAATGAGCAACCTTATTAGTTCTCTCGAACTCTCATCTCTTACACTTGAAGACCCATGGCCTGCTTTCTAGCCTAATTAAGTTTCTTCGATTTTTTTTTTAATTAATTTTGAGTCCTTCTTGGTTTCTTCGTAATCTTTCTAAAACGTTTTCTTAAAAAAACATGGGGACTGGAGAAAAAACTCTGAAAAGCTTGCATTTACATCGCAAACAAACGGTCAAAATCAAAGATGTTCCAAAAGGATGCTTAGCGATCAAAGTTGGATCACAAGGAGAAGAGCAACAAAGATTTATAGTTCCTATTTTGTATTTTAATCATCCGTTGTTCATGCAGCTCTTGAAAGAAGCAGAAGATGAGTATGGATTCGATCAAAAGGGCACCATCACGATCCCTTGCCACGTGGCTGAGTTTCGTTACGTTCAAGCTTTGATTGATGGAGAGAGAATACGTTATCATGGTAATAATAACCATCTTCATAAACATAGCGGTCGTGACCAGTATCATCCTCTTGTTGGATGTTTCAGAGCGTGAACGATGTGGACGAATAGGATGAATGAATGCTTGTATGTGCTTAAATTTTCAATCCTTGTGGAGTTGAGGAGCCAAAACTGGCCTAACCCAAGAATAAATTGGTTTTGCTGTTTTCTTTTTAATGATTTTAGTACCTTTTCTGTAATTTATATGGAATTTCAAGTTAAAAGAAAGTTACTTTTCTGATTTTATTGGTTTAGTCGTTTTTGAATGACTGGAGATAATCACCACGACGATGATTACAAGAAAATGAAGATGAAAATTTTCTTGTAAATTTGCATCTGCAATTAGTCAAGACGTGTATAAATTTGACAGCAATGAAAAAACAAAGTATTATGAGATGGATATTTGAAACAAATATTCTGAAAATATAGGAAAAATAACTTTGAGTTGAATAAAAACAACAAACTTTAGACTCTTTTTTTTTGGAAAAAAAAACACAAACTGTAGGTTTATGAATAGTTCATAAACACAGATTTTGTAGTAATGTTGGATCTTCTTGATACTTTTGAAAAAAATGATGACAAAAAACAAAATAAAATTTTATTATAACCAATATAGAAAAAGGAGAGATTCTCAAATTCTTTGTTTTTCATTTAAAATATTTCCATTTTAAAAAATTCTTCCATTATAACGGCTGGTCCTTTAAAGTATTTAATTTCGTTTGACTTTAAAGATGATTACGTTGTATTAACATACACTGATACACAGTGAAGTAAATAGCAATACATCTTCCGATGTTAGCAGGTGAGTTATGCATCCTTCAGAGTAGGGTCGTTGCTCTCCATCGTTAATTTCAAAGATCCTATCTAACATATAGTATTAACTTAAATTGCTAATGACAATATTTTCCCAAAGACCTATCCTTGTGATATAAACAAAAGTACACCAAGCATTTATCTTTTTTTTTTTTGGGAACACTACCAAACATTTAACTAAAAAAGCTATTTTACCAACAAAAAAATTATAAAAGCGGAAAATAATAGTAGTTCTGTAAAGAAGATAAACTAGTTTCAGGAAAAAAAAAGAGCTTCAGTTACAAAAAAAAAAGGAACTTTGTAGATTCCTTGTAGTTCCGTAGACTAATGAGTACGAAAAAACCCACTCATCTCATTATCATAATTTATAATAAATGGTCATGATTCGATTGTCGGCACCATTATAGAAAAGGAAAGGTTTAGCTTTTTTTTGGGTTTATTATCACTAATTGTTGTATTTTAACTTTTCATTTCAATTTTAATATGGTGATTAGGACAACGTAACTTTCTTGTCCTTCAAAATTGTATTTTGTTTAGTTTTTCTTGTGTATTCAGACATTCTTTTCCCTATTGTCTTTGTTGAGAAATTGTTTTTTTTTTTGTTGAGAAATTGTTTCACAAACTCTTCGCCAAAATATATGAGTCTTAGAGATCTTGGTGTCACGAAGCTGATCATTGCTCTAGATTATCAGGAGGTTGTTGAAGCTCTTAAGGCACCTCATCTTTAGCCAAAATATATGAGTCTGCTGACACAAGTAAGTACACTCAAGGAGAACTTTGAAAGTTTGTGCTTTGAAGGAGAACATATCAGGAACAATGGAATTGCTAGAGACATTGCAAAGAGCGTCTTGAGGGATGGAAGATTTCAATCTTATTTAGCATTGGGTGGTCCTTCCTGGCTTCATGATCGGATAGCGAGAGAAACGCGTGGAGGCGACTGTTGATTCTTATTTAGAATGTTGTTGCTCTCTTTATTATTGTTGGTTCCTTGGGGTACAAGGTTTGTATCCTTGGTTGGGGTTTCCCATCCTTCTTGATTATAATCAATCTCAGACGTTAAAAAAAAAAAACTCTTCGCCTTCTGATGAAACATAAGGCCAAGGTAAGTCGTCATAGTTCGGTTCACCACAGAGCGAAAGATTCCAGATTCTATGCGTGCTCAGAAAGGCCTGCTTCCACAATCCACGTAAGAATATATCCGTAATAGCTCCAGTACTTCATATATCAGCTTCAAGACTATATGATCTGTGTAGAACTTCAGGCGCGACATAGTATGCACTTCCAACGATATCATTCAGTCTCCAATCTGTATCGAGGAGTTAAAAAAAGATTCACTAGTAGGTGGCAACATAAAAGATAATCAAGGAAAAGCTGAAGTATGAAAAATCTTACCGGGTCTGATAAAATCTGATAGACCCAAATCAATAAGCTTCAAGTCTGAGTCTTTGAGGCTAGAAGAATACAACGTTCAAGAAACATTAGAATATGTAACTCTCACACATGAGATGCTTTGATGACCATCATGTCATAATGCAAACACATCATCAAAAGTACACATTACTGTCTGCTCAACTCACTTCCAGACAAAAGATTTTCTTATCTAAAGACAGCATTGTTTCTCTTAAAAGAACAACGTAGAGCACTGAACGTTACAGATATTCCAAAAAACACATCCACAGAGATGATCATAAGAATGGAGATTTGGACCTTAGCCTTGGAGATGATCTTGACAGAAATAGGATAATCCTTAATCTCTCCCTTCTTACCACGGCCAGAAACATGTATGTCCGAAATGCCCTCGACTCATCATTTCTTTCCCCATTTCATACTTTGCTCCAAAATTATTGCCATAGCTAAAGCTCTTATCAAGCTACTGCGCAGTCTTAGCTCCTCCGGATCTGGACCTTCCATAGGCTTCACTTCAAACCGTTTGATCAACGAAGCCTTAAATGTGTAAAGCGATTATTTATTGCAATCACATGGAGATTTGATATTTGTAACTTTATTATTGTTTGTTCTCTGTATAAAGCTTATTTCTAGGTATTCAAAAGAAACATTCTAGCCCAATAAGGGGCTAACGTCGGCCCAGTATCAACCCTTCTATATATCGAAAGCTCAACATAAACTTTCCAACTCTTTTGACAAAAAAACCACCGACCTGATATAACACCTAGGTTTCTTTCAATCACTATAACTTTTGAATTGCATAAGCAATATAACTAATCGTGGCACCTTATAATATTTAGACAAAATAACTAATCAATGGTTGCTTAAGGATTAAATCAGACGAAACATTGAAAAGGGCACTTGTCTCTCTATACAATAGTTGGTGTGGTTTTGGTTAAGGTCGTTGCCACAACACCTAAATCTAGTGACGAAACGATTTAAGAATCCAAGAGTAACTTTGAAGTTAACACTATTAAACAAACATACGAGTATGTATGTCAATGTCACTTTCCTATAAACTTAATGATCATTCCAATCCCTTCTCTATACACACATGCGTATATGTTGTATTTTTTTTTAATATACCTATTTACTTGAAACAATTAAATTATTTATATTCTTGCTTCAGCAAGAAGCATGCAGTGGTACATTTGGACCGGTGTTTTTTTTTTGGAGTTGTTGGATCGTTGGAATCATCTGATAATTTCAGCAGACGCAAATACATTACATTTTCAATTTGGATGTTGTAAACATATATGGACTACAGATCTGACACTGCAATATTATATTTATAACCACAATTTGTTTTATTATCTAAATGTTACGCATAATGATATACATCACAGTGAAAAGTTCATATAATGGCAAACATTTGTCCGTGTCGACGGGAATATTCATAAAAAACAAAAATGTTACTTGAGCTAAAGAAAACTTGATGATAAAGTTTATATTTTTAACTAGCAAGATGGCAACGCGCAGAAAAACCTGGCGATTTACTTAAAACTTGATGATTGATCTATATGACAATCAAGATGGCGACGCGCAGAAAAACCTGGCGATTTACTTAAAACTTTAGTTTCAGTATTTACTGATTACATGTTCAGTGACCATTTTGAGAAGGTAACATTAAATTATAGGAGGATTAGGTGAATAAACTCATAAGTAAAAGACTACAAGTGCATGAGACATCACGTGAACCGTCGAAATGTTTGTTATAATGTCTTCATCGTACGGCAACGCAATGAATTAAAACAGTGGATATCACGTGAACCAGTGCTCAGTAAGTGTGAGCGACCATTAACTCAGACATTAACTCAGACATTAACGGCGTTATTTCCTCGCGTAGGGATTTTCCGGGATCCTTAACGCCGTCATATAGGTATAGATTTATGACCAAATAATAATACGGCGCAACAAATTTCGGTATTAATTATATAATACTGTAGAATCATTTTGTCATAAGGCTATAATATAGTTTTACAAAATAAATTACGGGTGAAAAAACAATCATACGTCATAACCTATCTAAATATATTTGAAAAAGATGACTAACTTATCAATTAAAGTAAGAAATAATATATATGATTGAAAAGCGAGAGTACATAGGGAGTAATGGTCTAATTATGAAAGAAAAAGCTTGTACCAATAATCATGATATCGAATAATTACCAGCACGATCGTTTTCTAATTATATGCACACCTAAACAAATAAATAATGCGTTTGGTAATCATAAGCTTGAACTGTAGAACCATATATGACTTGAGCTAGCTATACCAGAGTTATTGGAAATAAGTTGTCGCCGATCGAATTAGATTGTATGAAAATGTTTAAGTATATACTATCATTTTTTCATTACATATAAAACGTAAACGAATCTTAGAAAGATAGAATATTGTGTATTCCAGTATTTGACGTGAAGAATCATCGTGTATTTCAGTATTTGACGTGTTACAACTTACAAGAATTTCGACGAACCAGTGCACATGTAACCATGTGACAACGTATCCCCAAAACAAAAGCTAATTAAAAAAAAAATAGCCAAGACAATACAGCGAGGTCGTCTTTTCTGATGCCGAGTTATCGTAGCCCCCACTTAACAACGACGTTGTATAGTATACAATGTATACGTTTAATCATTAATGATGCTTACATTCTATATTTAACAATACGAGCATAACGAAAACTGTATGTTCTTAAATCTTTGCAGGTTTTTAGATATACCGTATACGTACTTATTGAGATTTGAATACGTAAATTTAATTTTTTTAAGTTGTATTGGCTTTTAAAAAATTAGATGTGAAAAGGGTAGACACAAGTCGCTTATTATTGTATATGTATAAAAAAATATTCCATTTGTGGATAAAGATTTATGTTTTTCATGATGTCATTGTTGGAAATGGCATTCAAGCTTACTGTCGAAAGTTACCTCTGCTCAATAATGGATTTGATGTTTGATCTAAAGAAATTAAGCTGGAGAAAATTCGATCTAGAGGTTTAAGGATTTCAATATAGAGAAGAATATCAGTAAAACCGAAATACAAAAGTCATACCCAAAAAAAAAAAAATTCTGCAATTTAGCTTAGTGATTCCACTCTATTGTATACTGCTAATTTTTGGGGTCAAATCAACATCGATTTATAGACTTAATATGTGTATTTAATAGTTTGGAATTCAACATGTGTATTTAGAAAATTTATCAAATGACCATTTTTTCTCTAATGTCATGAGTTACAGATACTAAAGAGCCATATAAAACAAAGTTTCAATGAATGAACATGTAAATAAATCAAAATCAAAGAAAGTTCCAAAACTAACACTGGCTCGTATGTCCCCCATTCTTACTTGTCAACCATCTCGCCTAAAAGCATCTTCTAGGCAGCGTCACGAGTCGTCTCACTATTCCAATATATAAATCTTATCATGAGACATATTCTGCATTATATCTTTTTTCTAAACCAATAATTTTTACTTCATGAGGTGGTTTCTTTTTTTTTTTACGTCTCCGTCACTCTTTCGCCCTATCCACTAAATATAGATCCCAAAAACAAAAACACATAGGTAAAATAAGAAAAAGATTCGTCCCTTTGTTCCTACGCGATTATCTGTAAATTTTCCTTCGTTTTCTCGCATTATCTTTCTCACCAAATGGTCCCTTATATCCCACTCTCTCTTTCTCTCACATTCAAAGCTTCATCTTCTGTTTGAGTCCATCATTAATATTACATTCTCTTATTTTCTCCGAGCAGAACAGAAAAAGCGATGACTAACTTCTCCCGATCAAAGTCCACCGGAACTACTAGGTTTCCGGATATCAAAACAACCCGACCCGGTCCAGACATATATGAGAATATCCATCACGATGACTACGACTACGAAGATGAACATAGCACTACGAGCACAGACTACTACGACGTATCCACGCCGTTGAGTTCACATGGGTCGAGATCTGGACCCGGGTCGGGGCAATACACGATCCTCGACGTTTTCGCGGCGGTGCTGAAGAAGTCGCTTGTGATGTCTTGTGCTATGGAGAGAGGTGATGATGATGTGGCGGCGTCTATGGATATAGGGTGGCCAACGGAGGTTAAGCACGTTAGTCACGTTACTTTCGACCGGTTTAGTGGTTTTCTCGGTCTTCCCTCTGAGCTCGAACCGGAGGTCCCTCCTCAAGCTCCTAGCGCCAGGTCCGTTAATTATTATTCTCATTATTTATTACCACAGAAGATTAGTATAAAGTCCTTTGAATTCAATTATGAGATTTTCTTTGAGATATTACTTTTCATATCTCTTGAAAATATATTTATTATTTCGTAGCTGGAAATCTGCACTTGGCATGTTACTGTGTTGGATAGAATCATTAAGATGGTTGTTGCTTAGATTAAATGCGTGAATACGACATGCGTTTCTTCACCCAAGAAGATTCTCTTACTTTTTTTTTTTTGAATACAAGATTTATCAAGAGTGAAAATTTGTAAGAACCGAATATTCAACAGAAAAAGTCAAGGAAGAAACTAGAAAGCTTGGTTTTGTGATGTTTTGAGTTATGGACTTTCACTGGATTGATTTGTATCCTGGAAAATACATATATAAACAAAAACCATATTACATAACAAATTTGACCAAATAATAATAATAAGTTCTAACATGGCTTATTTTCCAATAAATGCGACTAAGAATATTTTATTGATAGATACCCAATATATATCTTATTAGTTAAAAATATATAATTGGAAAAAAAAGAAAAAAAAAGGAAAAGGAGAATGTTTTTAATTTGTTAGATAATAAATTTTAATTAAATAATCATTTTTATTAAAATATTAATATTATTAGGTTTAAATATCAAGTAAAACTTTCAAGTTGAACGAAAATGTTCCGAGAGAACAAAAATAATGATTTGGCCTAATCAATAAAAACATTTTAGAAAATCCATACGCCACCAAGGGTATTTTTTCGTTATTATGTCTATAAAATGAGGGCCACGTAATTTGTTTTTAAGGAGCATTGGTCGATATAGTTTTTAAGGAACTTGTAGATTGTCAGTAGATAGATTTGAGGACTTAAGAGATAAGTTGTTTTCTACCGATAGAACTTATATGTTTATGTTAATGCTTTTCTTTTATCATCAATTTGTGAGTTTTCGTTATAATAACGTTCGTACAAAAATGTTTTTAATGCTCAAACACATCACAGTATTTTATTCTTTCTATTTTCAGTGTGAGTGTCTTTGGAGTATCAGCAAAGTCAATGCAATGCTCTTACGACAACAGAGGAAATAGCGTCCCAACGATCCTTCTCAGGATGCAGAAACGTCTTTATACTGAAGGAGGTCTAAAAGTAAGTCTCTACTGTCATCCAACTCGTAACAATTTGGATTACTTTCGGATCAAAAGAATTCTGATATTGTGTATAATTTGCCTTAAGGCAGAAGGAATATTCCGAATAAATCCAGACAATGGCAAAGAAGAGCATGTCCGAAAGCAGCTGAACCGTGGTGTAATACCACGTGGAATCGATGTTCATTGCTTGGCGGGTTTAATAAAGGTGTAAATAAGAACAATATATCTCGTTTCTCAAACTTTCAAAACGTTTAATCTTCTTTTTGGTTGAATCAGGCCTGGTTTAGGGAACTACCAACAGGAGTTCTTGATGTGTTGACACCAGAGCAAGTGATGAAATGTAACACAGAAGAAGATTGTAACAAGCTCGTGACTCTTCTTCCTCCGGTTGAATCTGCGCTTCTTGATTGGGCCATCGGTTTAATGGCTGACGTGGTGGAGCATGAACAGTTCAACAAAATGAATGCTCGCAATGTAGCTATGGTTTTCGCTCCAAACATGACCCAAGTCAGTAAACAAAAATGCTTTTCCCGTTAATGAAGGTTTTGATGTTTCAGAACTCTCATGAAAATGTTTTGTTATTGTAGATGGCAGATCCATTAACCGCATTGATCCATGCGGTACAAGTGATGAACTTTCTCAAGACTTTGATCTTAATGAACCTCAAAGAGAGGGAAAACGCAGATGCAAAAGCAATGTGGATCGAGAAACAAACCTCAGATCCATCAGAAGAATGGGAATCACAACACTCTGAGATATTAGCCCCTGAGAAACCCAACAATAACCCTAAGTTCTTGAGAGTGGCTACTCTTTGTAGGCTAGAAGCTGACAATGAAGAAAAGTTTTGGAACACTGAGAAGAGAAACGATCATAAAGATATAACTGAAAATACAGGAACTGTTCAGAGGCTGTGTAAGCATCCATTGTTTAAGTCAAGCAGATCGACAAAGAAACCGCTTGTAAGTAATCAAGATGAAGGAAGAAGAGGACGAGATGCTTGGGGTTCACGTCTCTCTTCTTTGCCTTGGTAAATTTTACTTACCGCTCCCTTTCGTTCCCTTTTCTGCTTGTGAGAGTGTAAAAAATATATCGTGAAGTATGATTATAGGTGTTAGTTGTTTGAACTCTTAGTTAATTCATACGTGTGTTTTGGAGCTTGGTTCATCTTAAATTGAACAGAACAAAACTGAAGCCTTGACCAATATGCATGTGATATCTGGTCGGATCTTTTTAACAGTTATTCTTTCCTCTTTTCGTATAGAAAATACTACTCTGTTCCATTAAAATCATTGGCGAGTGGCAACTGGGAGTGGGTTTCATATTACCTTGGTCTTTAAACCCACATATGATATATATCTAATCTATTAGCTTATTTCAAATTTCAGTAAAAAAAATTCAAGAATGTAAGTCTGTCTTTCAACTTCAACCCTCTCAGGCCACCTCGCAACAGTAGCAATTTTTTTAAGAAAAACATTAACAATTGCAAGAAATTTCTGCTATAGTAGTGAAAGATGTACTTGCACTTGTTTAAAAGAGAAAGATATTCACCTCCCAAAAAAAAAAAAATTCACCTCCCAAAATTAAACAAGACATTTCAAAATTGAAATAGTGAATGCAATAAATACAAGCGAAATTCATCCTCGTCCTTCCATGTGACATTATTTAAATTGTTATTGGGGTATCAATGAATGGAAAGTTATTGAGCGATTAGCTTGAAAATATATTCGTAGGTTGTATATCCCTATGATGATGATAGGTGATAGTCATCTGCGTAACTATTAGGATCACTTGATTTACATAGATAATCCAATAAATCTTTGAAATGTGTTTTACATATTTAGAATCATTAACTTTATAAATATCGTATGATTACTTTAAAAAATTTCGAGTATGAATTCACATAATCTAAAACCTAAATAAGAAATTAAGAATACTCCAGTTTCAGTTAAAATCTAAATAAATATTTTGTAACATTGATTTATAAACCCTTTAACAAAAAAAAGTAACATTGATTTATGATGCAGAGAAAGTATGTAGTGAGCATTTTTTTAATGTAGTGAGCATTTATTCATCTATCCATCATCCAATAAGAATACTAGATTGTAACCACTTGGCATAATGAAACCAAGTCGTTCTTAACAATATATTTTCGTATTACAAAAATTGAAAATTTATACAGGCTTCAAATAGTACAGCGATACAATCAATGCAAACCAGAACCAGCGAAATATAGCAAAACAAATGTCGAGTGCTGGCTTAAAAACATATAATATTAACTATCAAAACCTAGAAGAGAAATCTACAAAAGTCAACATATTTTCAAACTTTTCAATTGCCTGTTTTTCGATCCCCTCCAATTATTATTGTATTGATTGATGGGCTGAAAGTAATTCGAGTATGTTAAGAACAAAGCTTTCTACAAACTCCAAATTTGTCGCGCTAGTCTTCAAATTAAAAAATTGCACAACAATGATAAGTCTTTGTTCGGAAAACATAATACATCCTTCATGATGATCTAATCTGTGTTGTTCAGTTGCAATCATCATTCAGAACCACATAAATAGATATCTTTATAAACATCTGCATATAAATACTTCTTTAAGAGTTGAAATTGAATTGATGAGTTTGTACGATGTTGGATACAACGATATCCGTCTGCCAAATAACTGTGAACTAATTCATATAGGGTTTTTAATAAATTAAATGGTCCAAACCTAACTCACTCACCTAAAAAGTACGAATACATGTTTCCCATTGGTCCACTTCCAACTTTCCCAGCCACTGACCACTTCACCTATAACTAAAAGTAGGCTGACAAGTCTTCAACCGATCACTGATCCGTAATAAATTCTTTCTATCTTTGGAGTTCTTTCTTTTTACGAGTTTCCTTTTTTGGATTAATTAGTTAACCACATAAATCAATTTGAGGGAAATCACATGATTCAACACACTTGTAAAGTGTAAAAGTTTTCAAAATAAATAAATGTTAACTCAGATAATATGAAAGCTATGTGCACTCGACGCAATCCAATTAAAAACTATCTATGTTTGGTAATACATAGGTTAACAATTAGTTTTCTCAAAAAAAAAAAAACAATTAGTATTCTCAAAATGCTTTATTAGTGAACTAAAATTGTTTGAATTTGTCGTTTTATGTGTTTTGTACTGAAATAAAACGGTACAAAATGATTATATTTTTTTTGCTTTAAGAGTGTGTTTATATAACTTAATATATACCATATTTTATTATGAAGGGTAGCCTTAAAACACACACCACGTTCTCTGTGGCACAACCCCTTAACGCAGTCCCCATAATGTCTATTTATACCCAACATAAGGTGTTATATTTTACGTTGCTTATAAATTAAAACCTACCCAATAACCAAGTGTTTCTTATATTGTTCATTTCAATGGCAAATTTCAAGTTTCCTCTGCTTATAATTTTCGTTCTATATTTCTCCCAGCTCCATCTACTTCAGTTTCACCATGACTTCTTCTCTTCTTTTCCAGTCAAGATTGGTGTAGTCATCATATCCATCCTCTTCTATGCTTACTCAAGCACCCGGTCTAAACCAGTTTACCTCGTCGACTTCTCATGTCACCAACCCACCGACTCATGCAAAATCTCATCAGAAACGTTCTTCAACATGGCAAAAGGTGCTCAACTCTACACTGAAGAAACAATACAATTCATGACGAGGATACTAAACCGGTCCGGTTTAGGAGATGATACGTACGCCCCACGTTGCATGTTGACCTCTCCACCAACACCATCGATGTCTGAGGCCAGACATGAAGCCGAATTAGTCATCTTCGGAGCTCTTGACTCGCTATTCAAGAAAACAGGAGTCGAACCGAGAGAAGTTGGAATCTTCATTGTAAACTGCAGCTTGTTTAACCCTAACCCATCTCTCTCTTCCATGATCGTAAACCGGTACAAGCTCAAAACCGACGTGAAAACATACAATCTCTCCGGTATGGGATGCAGCGCCGGCGCAATATCGGTAGATCTCGCCACGAATCTTCTTAAAGCAAACCCTAATACCTATGCAGTCATTGTTAGCACGGAGAACATGACTCTTAGCATGTATCGAGGAAACGACCGATCCATGTTAGTCCCTAACTGTCTATTTCGGGTAGGAGGTGCCGCGGTTCTGCTCTCAAACCGGAGCCAAGACAGAGTTCGGTCTAAGTACGAGTTGAGTCAACTCGTTAGGACTCACAAAGGCGCTAGCGACAAACATTACACTTGTGCTGACCAAAAGGAAGACGACAAAGGTATCGTTGGAGTATCACTATCTAGAGAACTAACCATTGTTGCTGGTGACACGTTAAAGACGAATCTAACCGCACTTGGTCCACTTGTTCTGCCTTTATCTGAAAAGCTCCGGTTTGTTATCTCTATTGTAAAGACTAGGCTTTTTAGGTTAAAGAGCAGTCCATATGTTCCGAATTTTAAACTATGTTTTGAGCATTTCTGTATCCACGCTGGTGGTAGAGCGTTACTTGACGCGGTTGAAAAAGGTCTTGGCCTCAGTGAGGTTGATCTTGAGCCGTCTCGGATGACTTTGCACCGGTTTGGAAACACTTCGAGCTCGTCTCTGTGGTATGAGCTGGCTTACATAGAGGCTAAGTGTCGGGTCAAGCGTGGAGATCGGGTTTGGCAGTTGGCATTCGGGTCGGGTTTTAAATGCAATAGTATTGTGTGGAGTGCATTGAGAACGATTCCGGCTAGCGAGACACTGGTGGGCAACCCGTGGGGTGACACGGTTCATAAGTATCCGGTTCACGTGACATAACTTTCACGTGGGAAGTCAAGTCAAGTGACAAAGTGTCATATGTCATATCTAGTAAGTGTATCTTTTTTATTTAAAAGGTTACCTAAAAATATGTATTAGACGAATCATCGTCTAAGATGTTCTGCTTGTATCTTTCCTAAAAATATTCAATAATTAATGCATGTAATCAATTATCGTTGGGCCAACATATTAATGGGCCTTATTTTAAAACCCAACAAGCTACTGATTCTCCACCTCCTGATAAACAAGGGGGACGGAGATAAATTCGCACACAAGTTACGATGTGGACCGTAAAACCGGTACCGGTTCAATTTTTCAGGGGCCTAACCGGATCAATCTCCGTCAGCTATTCACAAGCTCCGCCGCGTAATTACGACGGAATCCACCTTCGACTCTGTAATATCCCGACGAGATCGCAAACATCCGAATCCGTCGTCCTCATCCGGTCCACCGATTCGAAACCTAATAAACCGATCCCGAAGGAGAAGGAGATTACTGGATCAGACGTGCTGTGGGCGATTCAGAGAGCGACGGCTCAGAGGAGGAGAGCCAACGCCGAGAGAATGAAGAAGAAGAAGACGAGAAGCGCGGAGCTGTTATCCTCTGCGAGCAAGTCCACCGGAGATAACGGTGTTGATTACCTTAACGTGATGCCGTTAAGGATCAAGAGCGATTGGGGACAAAGAGTGGACGAATTCGAGAAGCTTCTCAAAGACTTACAGGACACGGAACTTTGACTTTGACCTTTCCGACAACATCACACATACTCGCAGAGTACTTTTGAGTTCAGTTTCTTTATTGTATTTCACTATTTCTTTAGAGCTACTATTAAATTATCGTAACTTATTGTTATTCGTAGCAGCCAACAACGAAGTTATTAAAATAAAACTTTTTAATTGGATTATAGTAGTTATTACATCAAACATGCATGCAACAACTTGTCATAATAGATAAATATATCGACCCATTCATAACGACGATGGGGCTTTTTGATGTAATAAGCAATGAAGATTTTGTTTATATATTACTGGTTGAACCAGTAACACTTATGCGTTTATGTCACCGACACGTGTACAAACCCTAGCCTCTTTGTAAACTTTTCCCGGTCGACACATATAGCCTTTGGTCGGAGCACAATGAGCATCCTCCGAACATATACACAATCCCTCCAGTGCACATCCATCTTTAACAATCGTCACGTTCCCTTTGATCCCTAGGATTTGATCGGTCCATTCGCTCGAGAATAAACCGTCCGGATCATAACTATCCTTCACTTTCAAGAACGCTGGTGCGTTTTTGTACTTTTTAATCACTCCATCAAATGCTACGTTTCTATTCTTACCCCAATGTGGCAGTGCGTTATACTTGAACAACGCAATTTGCTCGATTTCTTCTATAAAATCCTCGTATAGTCGCGGTGTTAAAGGATCCTTGGCTCGGTAATATGTTAGATCAAAGTCTAGGGCTTCCGTCTCTTTCCCAAGATAAGCTGGAGAGGGTGTGACATAACGCATTAGAATACCGTAATAGAGTTCAAGTCCACATAGAGATTTGCGATCGATCTTGATAAGAGATTTGATGTCGGTGATGAAACTTTTGACTTGCGTTAGAGGAATACTGAAACAAGTTTGATGATAAAATTCGCCTTTTATACGCGAATCCCATGCACACGCCGTGGTCAAACCATCTTGGAGGCTATCTAGACATGATCCTGACGACATCATACGGTCTTGGCTTCCAATGACCGGATAACCGGTGAATAAAATACCTAACAACGCCGTTGAATATTTCAAACGTAAAGGTGGATTGAATATATATTTATCCTATGTGAAATCAACCAAAATGTAAAATAAGACGAAAAGTTAATTGTTACCATTGTTTGTCAAACCGTAGGAGCTACCAAATAGTGTAGATGAGATTGCTGTGGCTTCCGCACACTTCCCAGTCGCATCTCTGAATATCTCATTCTTCTCCTCTAAAATATTATACACGTAAAATAAATCACAAGAAAACTTCTTACGATTAAAGGAGCAGTTAGAGCGATGTTGTAAAACAAAAGAGAGAATTAGATAGCGAGATTTGGCAAAAGATAGATATCGAGATATGATTTCTAAAAGAATATTGATGAAATCATTAATAAATAAAATATTACTTTCCCCTTTTGACAAAAAGATATGCTAGATGTCAAGTTGTCAGAGTATAATTATATTAGTCGACAATTAATTTTCTTATCCACGACATGGATTGGAGTTATAAGTTAATACAACTCGAATTCAAAAATCACCTGACTACATCTGTTTCTACATCTTCTTCGAATATAGATTCAGATAATGTTTTCATATGTTTTGGGAAAAAAACTTTAACAAGGATAGCTAGGAACCTGATGATCTTATGGTGGCTACTACAGCAGAGGGTTGGGAACGGAATGGCAAGAAATCATATAAACCGTTGCCCGTTGTGTTGACCGCTACTCGGTCGTCCATTCGATACACAACTTTACCTTGGCTCGGTAACCATAAGAAATCGGCAAACTCATGCTTTTTCCCGAATGTCAGGGGTTGATCATCAAAATCCAAATCGTTTTTCATTACATATTTTAACGATCTTTTGAACATCGGCTGTAAATTAAAAGTCACCTTCAAAAACATACAACAGTTCAAGTTAGAAAGGATTTTTTTTTATTAACACCACCAAAGAGATAATTGATCTAACCTGGGAGATAACTCCAAGAACTCCGAGAGAAACCTTAGCCGCGTTAAACTCCACAGGAGTTGTACTCTCGCTTAATACTCTAACCTTCGCAAATCCATCGTTTACCGAGCCAGGACTAACCATCCTGATCTCTGTCACATAATCATGGACAGCACTTCCTTTACCCCATAATGAGCTCCCATGAGCACCGGTTCCCATCATACCACCCACGGTCAGTCCCCACCAATATGGTGCATAAGGCAACGCCAATCCAACCTTAGCTGCTTCAGCGATCAACTGTTTAAGTGTCATGCCGCTCTCAACCGTCAGGGTCATAGCTTCTGCATCGGCTCGCACAACGTGGTTTAGAAACTTTGTGCTTATGAACATATTAGTGTATATACCCGGTTTAAGATGGTTTAGTCTAACTATTATACCAATGGTTAAGTTTCCTTTAGCTTATACCATTGTATATATATTGTACCAATGTACATTTTGGGTGATTAAGAAATCAATTTCACATATTCAATATGGTATCAGAGCCAGGTTCAAATATGTATGAATGCTAATGAGATTAAATTGGAAAGAATGTAGTTGGATGCAAATGGATTCATACGATTAAATATCGGGCTGATGGTACGGTGGAACGTCCGAAATCTCGTCTGGTTGCCAAGGGCTTCACACAGCAAGAAGGAGTCGATTTCACAGACACCTTCTCTCCTGTCGCGAAGCTTGCGAGTGTTAAACTTCTTCTTAGCTTGGCAGCTATCAAGGGTTGGTCTCTTTCGCAGATGGACGTATCAAACGCGTTTCTGCACAGCGAGTTGGATGAAGAGATATATATGACGCTGCCTCAAGGATACACTCCTGCGTCAGGTACTCTTCCTCCTAATCCAGTATGGCGTTTGCATAAGTCCATTTATGGTCTCAAACAGGCCTCGCGTCAGTGGTATCACTGTTTGTCTGAAGTATTGACACGGGCTGGTTATGAGCAATCTCCGTCAGACAATACTCTCTTTGTGAAACAAACAGGTCCACAATTCACTGCTATACTCATATATGTCGATGACATTATGATCACAAGCAACTGTGATACTGAAGTTGCTTCTCTCAAGGCCGCTCTTCATGCCAGTTTCAAGATCAAGGATCTGGGTGATTTGAGATTTTTCCTTGGACTTGAAATAGCTCGTTCTGCAGCTGGTATCTCTGTTTCCCAGCGTAAATATGCGTTGAATCTCCTTGAAGATGCAGGACTGCTCGCGTGTAAGCCAAGCTCTGTACCAATGGATCCAGTGGTCAAACTTCGTCGTGATTCGGGTACAGTGCTTGATGATCCTAGTCCTTATCGGACGCTCATTGGACGTCTACTTTATCTTACGATAACTCGCCCCGACATCACATATGCGGTGCATTCTCTGAGTCAGTTCATGTCAGCCCCAACGGACATTCACTTACAGGCTGCGTATCGAGTGCTGAAGTATATCAAAAACAATCCCGGACAAGGATTATTTTACTCTGCAAAGTCTGAAGTGTGTCTTAATGCATTTGCTGACTCCGATTGGGCTTCTTGTCCGGACAGTCGTCGCTCCATCACGGGTTACTGTGTTTACCTTGGTAACTCATTGATAACCTGGAAGTCCAAGAAGCAAGATGTGGTGAGTAGAAGCAGCACTGAGGCTGAATATAGAAGCATGGCGCAAGCAACCTGCGAACTCCTTTGGCTTCAACAACTTCTCACCTGTCTTCGTGTTAAGGTCTCTACTGGTGCTAAGCTCTTTTGTGACAATAAATCTGCCATGTACATTGCTACTAATCCTGTATTCCATGAGAGGACCAAGCATGTGGAGATTGATTGTCATACGGTTCGAGATCAAGTGAAGAATGGGTTCTTGAAGTTGATGCATGTGGCAAGTGCCAATCAACATGCTGACATACTCACCAAACCACTTCATCCTGGACCTTTCAACTCGATCCTCTCTCGCATGTCTACTTCAAGTCTTTTCACTCCACAAGCAAGTTCCATTTCAAAGACTTGAGGGGGGTGTATTAGCATTCAATCAACGTCAAGTTCGTCCTACTGCGTCTGTCACTCCTGCTCATCGTGGTTCGATAACTGATGGTGGTTACATGGATCCTCAATCCTCAACTGGTAATATTCCTTGTCTTTCTACCAACTTACGCTATGACCACCAAACCTTAACCTTTCATCATCAATGTCTCTCTTCTCTTTATAACTCCCTTCCTACTGGTTCCTGGATCCTTGATAGTGGAGCTACTACGCACGTGTGTTCTGACTTAGCACGGTTTAGCGATATATCTCCAGTGGTTGGTGTCACAGTCTCATTACCGAATGGTGTTAGAGAAACCATTAGTCATATAGGAACCGTTCATATCTCTCCAACTATCATCTTGCATAACGTGTTACATGTTCCTTCTTTCCAATTTAATCTCATTAGCATTCATACATTGATTCATGATTCTCAATGCTCTGCTCATTTTTACCCTGACTATTGTGTGATTCAGGAGTCTATTCAGGGCTTGATGATTGGTAGAGGAACTCTAGCGTGCAATCTCTATATTCTTGATACTACCGTTGATCTTCCTTCCGTCAGTCTCTGTGGAACCTTGCAAGTGGATGGACATCTTTGGCATCAACGCCTTGGACATCCATCCCTGACCAAGTTACAGTACATTCCTGGTATTTCTTCGATGTCTAAGTCCAGTTCTACGTCTATAACTCAGTGTCCTGTTTGTCCTTTAGCGAAACAAAAGAGATTACCATATGTGTCACATAATAATCTGTCAGAAAAACCGTTTGATATCATTCATCTTGACATATGGGGTCCTTTTTCAGTAGAGTCTATAGAGGGGTATAGGTATTTTCTTACCATTGTTGATGATTGTACTCGTGTAACATGGATATACCTATTGAGAAATAAAAGTGATGTTTCAACAGTTTTTCCATCTTTTCTTGCTCACATTAAAACTCAATACAACTCCGATCATGCTGGTTTAGTCCTCGTCACTGATCGTCTTTCTTCCGGAGCAGAGTTTCATTCATGGCGTCGCTCTATTCGAATGGCCTTGAATGTGCGCAACAAGCTCGGATTCATCGATGGTACGGTGGAACGTCCGAAATCTCGTCTGGTTGCCAAGGGCTTCACACAGCAAGAAGGAGTCGATTTCACAGACACCTTCTCTCCTGTCGCGAAGCTTGCGAGTGTTAAACTTCTTCTTAGCTTGGCAGCTATCAAGGGTTGGTCTCTTTCGCAGATGGACGTATCAAACGCGTTTCTGCACAGCGAGTTGGATGAAGAGATATATATGACGCTGCCTCAAGGATACACTCCTGCGTCAGGTACTCTTCCTCCTAATCCAGTATGGCGTTTGCATAAGTCCATTTATGGTCTCAAACAGGCCTCGCGTCAGTGGTATCACTGTTTGTCTGAAGTATTGACACGGGCTGGTTATGAGCAATCTCCGTCAGACAATACTCTCTTTGTGAAACAAACAGGTCCACAATTCACTGCTATACTCATATATGTCGATGACATTATGATCACAAGCAACTGTGATACTGAAGTTGCTTCTCTCAAGGCCGCTCTTCATGCGGTTTCAAGATCAAGGATCTGGGTGATTTGAGATTTTTCCTTGGACTTGAAATAGCTCGTTCTGCAGCTGGTATCTCTGTTTCCCAGCGTAAATATGCGTTGAATCTCCTTGAAGATGCAGGACTGCTCGCGTGTAAGCCAAGCTCTGTACCAATGGATCCAGTGGTCAAACTTCGTCGTGATTCGGGTACAGTGCTTGATGATCCTAGTCCTTATCGGACGCTCATTGGACGTCTACTTTATCTTACGATAACTCGCCCCGACATCACATATGCGGTGCATTCTCTGAGTCAGTTCATGTCAGCCCCAACGGACATTCACTTACAGGCTGCGTGTCGAGTGCTGAAGTATATCAAAACAATCCGGACAAGGATTATTTTACTCTGCAAAGTCTGAAGTGTGTCTTAATGCATTTGCTGACTCGATTGGGCTTCTTGTCCGGACAGTCGTCGCTCCATCACGGGTTACTGTGTTTACCTTGGTAACTCATTGATAACCTGGAAGTCCAAGAAGCAAGATGTGGTGAGTAGAAGCAGCACTGAGGCTGAATATAGAAGCATAAGCAACCTGCGAACTCCTTTGGCTTCAACAACTTCTCACCTGTCTTCGTGTTAAGGTCTCTACTGGTGCTAAGCTCTTTTGTGACAATAAATCTGCCATGTACATTGCTACTAATCCTGTATTCCATGAGAGGACCAAGCATGTGGAGATTGATTGTCATACGGTTCGAGATCAAGTGAAGAATGGGTTCTTGAAGTTGATGCATGTGGCAAGTGCCAATCAACATGCTGACATACTCACCAAACCACTTCATCCTGGACCTTTCAACTCGATCCTCTCTCGCATGTCTACTTCAAGTCTTTTCACTCCACAAGCAAGTTCCATTTCAAAGACTTGAGGGGGGTGTATTAGTGTATATACCCGGTTTAAGATGGTTTAGTCTAACTATTATACCAATGGTTAAGTTTCCTTTAGCTTATACCATTGTATATATATTGTACCAATGTACATTTTGGGTGATTAAGAAATCAATTTCACATATTCAATAGAACAAACCGTCGGTTCCGTCTGTGCACGCGAGCTTAGGGATGCTATGGGAATATCTGGTGGTTACACGCATTTTCCGTTTGGCTTTCGTGGCTGCTGCCACGATAGAGACAAGCTCGGCTTCGGTTGTTGGGTACGCCACGTTAGCGGCTCGACATGTGGACCGGTCCGGGAAGACTCCATATGAGTTTGTGACGCGACAATCCGTATCTCCTGACACACATTTCACGGGATCTTCCGGAGGTGTTGAGACTGCCGTATGCACAAGTGCAAATATAACATGTAACCCGAGAAAGATTCGCCAGTACGCAGCGTTTTGACAACCATACAAAGGAGAATAACGAACTGCCATGTTTTTTTTTTGAATTTTGTTGAATACAAATGCATTGTGAATGGTGCTTTTGGATTAATATATAGAGGCCCTAGGTTATGCGGTGTAAAAAGCTGGCTTATTGAAATTTAAATATAATATTATTGATAATGTTATAAAAGGCTGAGATAAGATACTTCATGCTAGTTTGTAAGACAATGTAGAAATTTCAAACAATTTCGATCAATTTTTTATGCGCTGCGGGTTTTATTTCGACGTTGGCAGCATTTATTGCTTTTCGAAAAACCGAATCGTTGATACGGAGTATTATATATTTCAAACTTGGCTAAAAATCTAATCGCTTTACTTTCTGCTTATAGTATACAGAGCAATTCTTTTAAATAGCTCATTTTCTAGATTCTATTCTTAATTTAGCACCAAAAGTCAAAATTACCAAAATAAATTTTATTAAATGGTAAAATGATAATTATATCTTCATTTTTAATCCTGTTTAATTAATATATAAAATAAATACAAATAAAAAATCAAAATAAAAATAAATATTTTTTTGCCGATTTTTTTCTTCAAATATTCAGAACAATATTTCATTCAAATGTTTAGGAATTTTTTATGAATATGTATAAATCTTCTTAAACTTGAATTTAGAAAGATCTTATTCAACGTGTATGATATCTTTCTATATTTATAAAAAAATCCAAATTTAGAAATTCTTTCATAAATTTATAAATTCATTCATAAATTTATAAATTCATTATGTATATGTAAGTGAACAAAAAAATATAAGAAGATCTATTTTAATGTGTATATCTTTTTCTGAATTTGATTTATATGGATTTTAAAATTTTACTTATTATATAACATCTCTTGAAAGTTTTACGAAAATGATTTAAAATATGTAAATATCTTTACATAGTTTAGAGATCAAAATCATAATTTTAGACGTTATATATATAATAATAATAATACTTTATTAGATATATATATATATATATATATATATTTATGAAACTCTTCTTAAATACACATTTAAAATATATTTTAATACAGATTTATAATTTTTCCTAAATTTTATGAATATATTATACTTATTTGTCAATATCTTTCTAAATATTAGGAAGATATTATCTAATCAGACAGGTTTTCCGAAACTTAAATTCATGTATATTTTTTTTTGATCAAAACTAAAATTCATGAAAATTTACATATTTATGAAGATATTCCTATAATAAAATTTATGAAAATATCATACAATTTAGAAAGCCTTCCACAAAAGTTTCGGAAAAAAAGTTTTTGAAAAAAACAAACTGTAAAAAAAAACTGAAAAATGTTTTAAAAAAAATTTATATATAGAATGATCTTCTTAAACTCAAAGTCTTTCATAATACATATTTAGAATATGTATTTTTAAACTCAAATTCATGAAGACATTATATAATTAGGAAGATTTTTCTAAAAAAACTCAATTTTTTTAAGAAAAAATAAAAAATAAAAAGATAATTTCGGAAAAAAATTTCAAACTTTTCCGATTTTTACCTATGAAGTGAAGGTATAATTATCATTTTACCGTTTTAATAAAACCTATTTTTGGTGTTTTTTTCTTATATGCTATTTTGTGATAAAAACTTTTTAAGGGTATCAGATGATATTTTACTAGTATACTTCTTTTTTTTTATTTTTTACTAGTATACTTCATTAGTAGTTTTATTTGTAAGTTTATCAAGTAACTAGTGTATGTTAATCTGTCGTGCATAAATGTCATCTTATGCAATTGAAAAGGGGAAAAGATGGACGTTGTCTTCAAAATTTGACTGGGTAAACATATATATATATACAACAAATTCCACTAGTTATTAATTATCACATAAATTTCCTAACAACCAAGAACTCAACTTGCCGTTTAAAAAAAATCAAGAACTAGACTTTGGAATGCCTTGACAATACCAAACTCTATTATAATATATACACACAATGGATGCTATTTTGATTAATATTTAAAAAAAAAAATTGTATGGTGGGGAATGCATTTGTTCTAACTTGGAAGAAATTAACAGAGCATGAGCCAAAATGAGCAAGTAGTTCGAAAATTTTAAGAAGTCGTTGCAAGAGATGCAAGTTATGATGTCGTATGAGTGATACGCGGCTGAAAGGCTGCAACATTATATATGGAATTTATTATAAAAATCCCTTGTATACGTAAGATAGATGATAAGCATTGGGTGATATAGTTTCATATTTTATACTATTCATTTGTATAAGAATTCGCATATATGTAGGTTAAAAATTATATTGTTTATCTAGAATTATGTTTTATAAACTATTATTAAAAATCTTATCTCACTGTTGGACATTTCTTTAATTAAGTTGACCAAATAATTTTATGAACACACGCAACGTAAAATAAATGTCGAGTTTGTTGGATTCTGTTTTAAACGGATCGATCGTTTTCAAAGATGCATGGATACATCATCCGATCCGTGACTTCGCACAGCAACGAGACAACCATCAGAAGCCATTGGTTGACAAAGCAAAATAAATTCTTCCTCAACACCGCCGATTTTTTTTTTTGTGCACAAGCGGCTAAATTCATTAATTAGAGGGTTAAACCAAAGCCGGTACGGCTCGATTTAGATCGAAATCTGCAAGGGCTTGCTTTGCAGCAGAGTCCTCAAAGTTTACAGCATCACGACAGACAAAATCTAAAGGATACAGAATCAAAGAAATTAAACAGCAGATAAATGTCCGAGATGATTCCATGGAGGTCGGAGAAGCTCGCCGATTGAAACCCTAATTTTTGTTGGATTTGTTTAAGATATATACTAAATTATCCCACCAGCATATATATAAGTAACTCTTGTAATTCATATATACAAGCCAACTCAGACGATTTTTATTTATAATATTATTACAAGTTTACAACAATATCAGCAATATAAGCAATTTTTAGAAGAAAAAAAACAAGCAAAAAAGCAATATAAGCAATACATATTGACCCACACGACGGGTTAATTTATGATATAAGAAGTAACGAAGATTAATTAATATTAAGAACTTACTGACAGAGCCACATCTGTGCCGGCGCTGACACGTGTACAGACCCTAGCCTCCTTATAAACTTTTCCCGGTCTACACAAATATCCTTTGGCCGGAGCACAATGAGCATCCACCGAACATATACACAGACCCTCCAATGCACATCCATTTTTTACTATCGTCGCGTTTCCTTTGATCCCTAAGATCTGATCAGTCCATTCGGTCGAGAATAAACCGGTCGGATCATAACTCTCCTTTACTTTCAAGAATGCCGGCGCGTTCTTATACTTTTTAATCACTCCATCAAACGCCAAGTTTCTGTTTTTACCCCAATGTGGCAATGCGTTGTACTTGAATAATGCTATTTGCTCGATTTCCTCGATGAAATCCTCGTATAGTCGCGGTGTTAATGGGTCTTTGGCTCGATAATATGTTATGTCAAAGTCTAGGGCTTCCGTCTCTTTCCCAAGATAAGCTGGAGAGGGTGTGACATAACGCATCAAAATACCATAGTGGAGCTCAAGGCCGCATAGAGACTTCGGTTCGATTTTGACAAGAGATTTGATGTCGTTAATAAAACTTTTGACTTGCGTGAGAGGAACACTAAAAGTTGTTTGATGAAAAAATTCGCCTTTTATACGCGAATCCCACGCACACGCCGTGATTAATCCATCTTGAAGGCTATCTAGACATGATCCTGACGACATCATACGGTTTTGGCTTCCAATAACCGGATAACCAGTGAATATTATACCTAAACTCGGTTAATATTTGAAACATCGAGGTAGAAGTAAGTAAAGATTGGATGTGAAATCAATGATTATATTATATAAAAAAGTAATAAGTACCATTGTTGGTCAAACCGTATGAGGTAGCAAACAGTGTAGATGAAATAAGTGTGGCTCCTACACACTTCCCATTCGCATCTCTGAACCTCTCTTGCGTCTCCTCTTGAATCGTATACAACAAAGCAAATTTAAGTTACGTTTAGCATTTTGTATCCGTAGAGAGAAATGATATTATAAGGAGAAATTTTTTGGAATCGTGGATCACTTGATAATCTCTTGGCAACCATACTTCAATTAAACTATATATTATATTTAAATATCGGTTTTGGATCCAAGAGTTATAATTTTATATAATACTAATTCAAGAATTACCTGATTACGTATGTCGTCTCTCTTCAATTTTGGACCAACTACCGTTTAAAAGTCGTTTATATATGCAAAATTATGGTTCAAAAGTCCATTGTGTTTTTTTGGTTAATGGTTTAGTTTTCATACTTGAAAGTTTTTAAGGGAATTTAATGAAAATATAACATATTGAGTAGAAGTGTGAACAAAATAAAATTTTAGATTAGATCATGTTTTTTTCTGTTTGATAAAAATGTGATCAACAAGATTGTATCTCACAGAAAGACTTCAGGAAGAAAGATATGTAAAGTCGTACCCGATGATCTTATGATGGCTACAGCCGCAGAGAGTTGCGAACGGAATGGCAAGAAATCATACAAACCATTGCCCGACGTGTTGACAGCAACACGGTCATCCCTCCGATACACCACTTTGCCTTGGCTTGGTAACCACAAGAAATCGGCAAACTCGTGTTTCTTTCCAAAAGTCACCGCTTGTTCCCCGAAATCCGAATCATTTCTCATTGTATATGTTAAAGATCTCTTGAACATCGGTTGCAGTTTAAAAGTCACCTTTAAAAAAAGTATAAAAAGTTGTAATATAAATTGACATAGAACTATGATGTTATCTTTTTGTATAGAACACAAAAATATATAATCAATCCAACCTGAGAGACAACCCCAAGAACGCCGAGAGAAACCTTGGCCGCGTTAAACTCGTTAGGAGTCGTAGTCTCGCTTAACACTCTAACCTTTGCAAATCCATCATTGACCGAGCCAGGACTAACTATCCTGATCTCAGTCACATAATCATGGACCGCGCTTCCTTTACCCCACAACGAGCTTCCGTGAGCACCGGTTCCCATCATACCACCCACGGTCAGTCCCCACCAATATGGTGCATAAGGCAACGCCAATCCAACCTTAGCTGCTTCAGCTATCAACTGCCTAAGCGTCACGCCGCTCTCAACTGTCAAGGTCATGGCCTTTGCATCTGACTGCACCGTGTGGTTTAGAAACTTCGTGCTTATGAACAAACCGTCGGTTCCATCGGTACATACGAGCTTAGTTATGCTATGCGAATATCGAGTTGTTACACGCATTTTTCGACCCGTTTTAGTGGCTGCAGCCACGATAGAGACGAGTTCATCTTCGGTTGTTGGGTACGCCACGCTGGCGGCTCGACATGTGGAACGGTCAGGGAAGGTTCCATATGAGTTTGTCACTGTGCAATTTGCATTTCCCGACACACACTTGACAGGATCTGCAGGTGGTGTTGAGGCTGCCGTAAGCACAAGTGTAAATATACAAAGTAACCCGAGGAGGGTACGCCAAACCGCAGCGTTTTGGGGAAACCCATACGAAGGAGAATAACTAAAAACCATCGGCTTTGATTGAGTTTTGTTTGACTCTCACCAAATGTATTGCAAATAGCTTAATGGTAATCATGTTTGCTATTTATAAAGGTTGTATGGCGTATAAGCCGGCTTATAACGATTTAAATAAAAACATTTGGTTATTTAAAGTTTAAAGTAGAAAAGGTTAAGATAATTAAGATGCATCGATCATGCTATCTTGTAACTAAGATAATAGTAACGACTCCATCTGATCCATCAAAATTTTACGGTCACCTTAATTTCATTTATACTAATATGGTCTGAAAGACTTAACCATATTCTTATCTGGTCGTAGTCCCATTGCCGCAGCCCGCAGGCATGGTTTGTTGTTTCTCCTTATTTTCTAAATGTTTCTAGTCAAAATATTCGCCTCGTCGGCTTATGCAGTTTATTTTTTTCAGAAGGATGACTTGAAAATCTTAATGGGCAAATTAATCAACGATAGATATCTACACGAAAGTTTCAACTACTAAATATCAAATGGTTTTTGTACCATATAAGAACTCAAACTGTGAGTAAAATACACACATTAGTCTGGTTGTATTTTAAGAACATTAATTAGCGTACGAGTCTCTTAGTATTTAAGAAATCAACTCTGGATTTCTTTGACAATGTCAAGCTATTTAATACGCAGTCACATACTAGTTGGGGTTTTAATTATAAAAGACACATTAGTTAGAATTTTCCATGTATCTTTAATATAGGTGAACACAAATAATTTTTTCTGAAAGAAACATAAATCATTTTCATATTATGCAAATGGTTGTTTAGATAGAGGGTTAAACTATGTAAAATAAAACATTCATATATATATATATATATATATTGCTAAAAACAATAAAGCTTCTTACATCAGATACATAGAATGAACAAAAACTCCACTTATTACACCAAAAGAATAAAATAAAACACCTTTATATTATGTAGAAAACAGAATGGGATAAAAAAATATTTTAAATATATTATACCCCTATTCAGCTTTGTTAAAAAAAAAAAAACTATACCCCTATTCAGCTAAATCTCATTCATCTTTATTTATTTTATGTTTAAACTATTTTGACAAATGGAAGGCTGGAGATAAAAACGCGTAAGCGCTTCACAAGCCGGGTACCCAAGATTTTGACAATTTAACAAAGACATTATTTTATGAATTGCTAATTGTTATTTTTACAGAAATAGACCTTGCAACCACTACTGCACGAGATGTAGAGCAGGCTCATCGGCTGGTATACTAATTGGAGTTTCTTAAGTTAATTATATTAGTATTGTATTAACATTTCATTATAAAATTAAGTTTGGATTTTCTAAAATGAGAATAGCCATTAATGTATTGACTTGTGTACAAAAGGAGTATCTGACTGATCTTCTGCCTGAAAACTATGTCTCATTTCTCTCCAATTTTGTTATTTTTCATTAATTTATTAACAACATATTCACCTCTATTCTACCGGAGGTGCTCTTAGAAAGTAGAAACTAAGATCATGTCTGTCGTTGTTCAAAAAAAAAGAAGAGCATCGAATGTTTTTTATGGGGCTTCTTAAAGTAAAAAATAATAATGAAATAGAAATAATGAAGTAGAGATACGATGCATTTTCAAGAATCGCTAATTATACTGAACTGTCATATACTTATTGGTTTATTTTTCTTAACAAAAATAAACTTTAGTTACAAAATTATACATGATAAAACTATAATTACTTTTGAGACTAAAACCTTCTTTTGAGAAAATTACAGTTGAGGTTGCTAATGTTAATAAAGCGAATTATTTTTTAACAACAGTAGTAATAATACACACATTATTACCCTTAAATTTTAGTTATATCAACATTAGCAACAGCTCGTCATAGTATCGACCCATCCATAAAATATGCTTTCTGATTTTAGACGCAATAAAATATTAATAACTTACTGACTGAATCACACTTATCCCACTGACACGTGTACAAACTCTAGCTTCTTTGTAAACTTTTCCCGGTCTACACAAATATCCTTTGGTCGGAGCACAATGAGCATCCTCCGAACATATACACAAACCTTCCAATGCACATCCATCTTTTACTATCGTCGCGTTCCCTTTGATCCCTAAGATCTGATCGGTCCATTCGGTCGAGAATAAACCGGTCGGATCATAACTCTTCTTTACTTTCAAGAACGCTGGCGCATTCTTATACTTTTTAATCACTCCATCAAACGCTAAGTTTCTGTTCTTACCCCAATGTGGCAATGCGTTATATTTGAACAAGGCAATTTGCTCGATTTCCTCGATGAAATCTTCGTAAAGTCGTGGTGTTAGTGGGTCTTTGGCTCGGTAATAAGTTAGGTCAAAGTCTAAAGCTTCTGTTTCTTTCCCAAGATAAGCTGGAGAAGATGTGACATAGCGCATTAGAATACCGTAATATAGCTCAAGTCCACATAAAGATTTTGGTTCGATCTTAACAAGAGATTTGATGTCGTCAATGAAACTTTTGACTTGCGTGAGTGGAACACTGAATGTTGTTTGGTGAAAGAATTCGCTTTTTATACGTGAATCCCATGGACACGCTGTGATCAACCCATCTTGAAGACTGTCTAAGCATGATCCTGACGACATCATACGGTTTTGGCTTCCAATGACGGGATAACCGGTAAATATAATGCCTAATGTCGGTGAATAATTGCAACAATATAGGTAAGAATGAGTTAATGTTCGATGTAAAATCAATAGAAGTGAATATTGTATTTAAAAATGAATAAAATTATAATTCTATACCATTGTTGGTCAAACCATATGAACTAGCAAACAGTGTAGATGAAATAAGTGTGGCTCCTACACACTTCCCATTCGCATCTCTGAACGTCTCTTGCGTCTCCTCTTAATTAATACAACACAAGAGGAAGAATTTAAGTTATATATGTACTATAACATTTAATAAATAGAGAATTAATTTCGATAATTTTAGTTTTTTTTAATCATATACAAACACGAAAGCCTTTAGAAGCAAAGATAAACCTGATGATCTTATGATGGCTAAGGCCGCCGAGAGCTGCGAACGGAACGGCAAAAGGTCAAACAAACCGTTGCCTGATGTGTTGACAGGTACTCGGTCGTCCATTCGATACACCACTTTGCCTTGACTTGGTAACCATATGAAATCCGCAAACTCATGTTTCTTTCCAAATGTCACAGCTTGATCACCAATATCCGAATCATTTTTCATAACATACCGTAACGATCTCTTAAACATCGGTTGCAATGTAAAAGTCACCTTTATGGGACAATTGTTTTATAAATAATGTGTTAGATCTATGATATTCTCTTGAAAGATAACATATATAACATGCAAAAATAACAGAAATCATTTTTATCAATCACACCTGAGATATAACTCCAAGAACGCCAAGAGAAACCTTAGCGGCATTAAACTCATTAGGAGTCGTAGTCCCGCTTAAAACTCTAACCTTTGCAAACCCATCATTGACCGAGCCAGGACTAACCATCCTTATCTCGGTCACATGATCATGGACAGCACTTCCTTTACCCCACAATGAGCTCCCGTGAGCACCGGTTCCCATCATACCACCCACGGTCAATCCCCACCAATATGGTGCATAAGGCAACGCCAATCCAATCTTAGCCGCTTCAGCGATTAACTGCCTAAGTGTCACACCGCTCTCAACCGTCAAGGTCATGGCCTCTGGATCGGCTCGCACCGTGTGGTTTAGAAACTTTGTGCTTACGAACAAACCGTCCGTTCCGTCGACACACACGAGTTTAGTGATGCTATGGGAATATCGTGTAGTTACACGCATTTTCCGTCCGGCTTTAGTAGCTGCAGCCACGATAGAGATGAGATCAGCTTCGGTGGTTGGATAGGCTACATCTGCGGCTCGACACGTGGATCTATCTGCAAAGGCTCCATTTGAGTTTGTGACCGTACAGTCAGAGGTTCCAGACATACACTTGACAGGATCATCAGGTGGTGTTGAGATGGTAGTGAAAACTAGTGTAGATATACATTGTAATAGGAGAAGGGTGCTCATTAATGAGGTCATTTTTCAAAGGTATTGCGATTTGGTGTTTTTTATTTGTAGGTATATATATATCTGTATATATAGAGGTTGTGTGGCGTGAAAGGCCCGTTTACAGTGTGATTTAATCTATAATATCCGGTTGATAAGAAAAGAACTGAGATATGAGATGCTTGTAAGATAAGATTGATGATCATGTTTGTATCATCTTCTCTCATTATTATTTCATCGATTCATCGTTTGGAGTCTCTCCATTTTTATTTGTATAAATCCAAATGACAAATTATTCACTGAAAGAGAGTTTTTAAAATAAATTAACGTTTAATACGTTGTTAGAAAAAGTTTTTAAACCTAATGAAGTAGCTAGGAAGAATTGTAACCACAGCATCCGTACTGTTGATTCTTGAATTAGATATTAGTATGATAGTATAAAGATAAGTTATAAAATCTTTTGTTTGTTGAGTGGTTAAAGATATAGCAGTTGATTTTCCAAAGAGCTCACGTCTCCCTAATTTTAAATGGTGGTAATATTTCGGGGTTGTTGCAAAAGTAACTCACAACTCAAAGTCAAACACAAAACTAACCTCTCCTTCTTTGTTGGAAATGGTTAGCTATATTCAACCCTACTTGTTCACATTATTCACGAAAATGCCATTAATTTATGTTTTTTTTTTTTTCCGAAAATGGCTCTTTTACTCTCTCAACCTCATCACCTTCACAAATTTACTTGATTGCCATTGCCATCAATACACCAACCACAACAAACTACCAATTTGGAGCTCTTAATGCCCCCCTTAATGCACCTAGTACGATTTACACTCTCTCTTTCTCAATTGTTATGAACTAAAACAACTTCTCTCTCACTTTGCCTCAATATTCATCCAAAACTCAAGCTTTTGATTCAAAACTTTTATGGTTGATAGAGCTATTGAAGCATACTATTCAACGTGGGTTACTTTCGTTTGAGGTTCGGGTGGTTGGAGAAGACTCGTGCTAAGGAAGTCATCTCACTAGTTTAAGGTAAGAAATTGAATTTTTTCGTCAGTAGAAGACTTACCCGTAAGTCTTCTGGTCCAACGGACGACTTAACTAAAGTCGTCGGCTTTGTTCTTTAAAAAAAATCGTGAGATACCCTGACGACTTACCGTAAGTCGCCTAGAATAAACGGGTTAATTTTGCATTTGACGAATTGTGTCGGATATTTGACTTTTCGGACGACTTAATGGTAAGTCGTCCCAAGGAAAACAAAATTTCAAATTTTATTAAATCTAGGCGACTTAAGCCGTCGTCCTTGGTTACTTTTGCAATTGGAAAATAAAACTTAAATATTTAACTTATCTCGGGCGACTTACGGAAGTCGTCACGGAAGACGACTTAGTTGAAAGTCTTCCAAGATAAGCAAAGTCGTCAGATTTTGGTAAGTCGTCCCAAGTCATCTGGTCAAACCTTGGTTATCTTGGACGACTTTCTCCTAAGTCATCTGCCGGACGACTTTCGTAAAGTCGTCTGGGTAAAGTTAACTAACCGTAGAAGACCTACAATTAAGTCGTCTAGCTTCAATTAAATATTGTAATTTTGTTTACCGAGGCGACTTACCCGTAAGTCGTCGGGAAAA
Source organism: Brassica nigra (assembly GCA_016432835.1). Taxonomy (NCBI): domain Eukaryota; kingdom Viridiplantae; phylum Streptophyta; class Magnoliopsida; order Brassicales; family Brassicaceae; genus Brassica; species Brassica nigra. The sequence continues at coordinate 63,155,473 of CM028246.1, forward strand.
GTCAAATATCGACACAATTAGTTCAAATGCAAACCTAACCCGTTTATCCTAGGCGACTTCCGACGACTACTGTTTAGGCGACTTACTTACGGCGACTTAATGGTAAGTCGTCCTAATTAAAATTCAATTGCAAAATGACCTGTTTGGACGACTTACTGTTTAGTTGTCTAGACAACTTATGTTTAGTCGTCTAGACGACTTCTATTAGTCGTCTAGAAGACTTACTTTTAGTCGTCTAGGCGACTTACTGTTTAGTCGCTAGGCGACTTACTTTAGTCGTCTGCCTTAATGTTTAGTCGTCTAGTCGTCACTTGTTTAGTCGTCTTCTATGTTTACTAATGTGTTTTATTTTGAATTTTGCAGATGATCGTCAGTTACATGCAGTGTATGGGGAATGGTTGTTAAAAGATTGCTGTTGGGATTTTGTGGTTGATAATGCAAAAGGCGAGAATGTTTTTGAGTGAAGGTTCGACGCGCGGAACTTCTTGCAATGGCTCTAGAAGATTTTAACCGGACATGAGTACAGAATCTGTGGAGATAACCTACTCATTACCAGCAGAAATGATGATGGCTCGGACACCCTTCCTATTCATGTTACAAGTGATAGACAAGTTAGAAACTTGCTCGAGATAACCAAAGCATAGTGTAATGCGGCTTTGTGTATCAAGCCGTAGCAAGGTGCAAATGGTTTCAGATGATGAAGCTGATGAATGTTTTGAAGAGGATGATGATAATTTGGTTGAAGATGAAAATCATGATGGGGAGGAGGATGATGGGGAGGATGATGGGCAGGATGACGATGGGGAGGAGGATGATGGGGAGGAGGATGGTGATATCTCTATTAAAACTGGCGGACAAGAATGGTGAGGATTACAGTGTTTATGGAAAGGTTGAAGATGAGGATGAAGAAGATGATATATGTTTTGAAGAATTAAAACAGGAAGGTGGAAGATCGAATGGTAACAATATCTATGTCAACCAGAGTTTTGGTAGCAAGGATGCCTGGAACTGAGGTTGACAGCGGTGAGGCTTAAGTTCACCTTCAGAATATACAAGTCAACGAAAACTCTCCTTGTGACAACATGTCCGGTTAGTGGTTGTGAATGGAAGGTCGAGCAAGTGTGAAACATGGGACAGAAACGTTTTGGGTAACAAAGTATGTGGAAAAACATACATGTTCAGTGGGAGATCGATCGCCTCCGGAGACCGTACTCTAAGTATGTTGGTAGGCTTTTCATTGATCGTGTTGGAATCATTGATGGGTTGAATCCGCAGCATATCACTATTGCAATGAAGAAGATGTTTAGCATGACTCTTGATTACACCACTTCATCTGAGCACTTTTATATGCACAAACATTGGTGAGAGGAACAGCAGAAGATGGGTATTCGTCTGCCATCATATCTCGAGCAAATCTCCTTAGCAAATCGATTCTATCACAGCTATAGAACTTGATTCTATGAATAGATTTAAGTATCTATTTCTCTCTTTTGGAGCTTCTATCAAAGGTTTTAGATATCAGAGAAGGGTCATTGTGGTGGATGGGACTCACCTAAGTGGGAAGTATGGAGGTGTTATGCTAGTTGCAACCGCACAAGATGGGAATTTTCAGATATTTCCATTGGCTTTGGGATCGTAGATGCTGAAGATGCACCTTCTTGGGAATGGTTTTCACAAAATTGGCTATTTGTGTATCGATGACCAGCCTCTAGTGATAGTCTCCGACCGGCACTTGGCCATTAAAATCGTGTGACAAGGTGTTTCCTTGGGCAACCCGAGGAATATGTTATTATCACCTTCAAGAAAACATTGTCAAAAATTTAAAGGAAACATCTCTTGTACTTGGTGAAAGGTGCTGCTTATGCTCATACGGTTTCAGATTTTGACCGGTACATGGATGAGATCGGAGTGCAAATCGGACCTTGCAACATATTTGGAGGATGCGGCGTCAGCCTATGGTCAAGGGTTCATTGCCAGGGGACAGGTACAACATAAAACAAGCAACATCGCTGAATCTATTAATTCCGCATGAAGCGAGCTAGAGGATTTCGATTCAGTTCCTGTTGGAGTTCATAAGGAGAAGCTAGGAAAGTGGTTTTGGAAAAGGAGAGAAGATGCTTTGAGTCTCACTACTCAACATAGTCGGGTGTTGAACACTTGCTTGCTGTTCGATCGGAGATAGCAGATCTGATGGCGGTACAACCAATTGGCGGATGGCAATTCTTTGTGAAAGGTGGCAGAATGGACTGTGTGGTTGATTTGGAACATGGGAAATGTGATTGTGGTGTCTATGCAGTGGAGAAAATACCTTGCTCTCATGCTATAGCTGCTGGAGAATCTGTCGGTTTGCATATCAACACACTTGTATCTCCGGTGTACTCAAAGGATTTTCTGTTTGCAGGATACTCGGAGAATATATATCCTTGTAATGGACAACAAGTGAGGAGAGCACATGCCTTCCTCGGAAGTAAAGCGTGGTCGGGAAGACAGAAGAAATCAAGATGGCAATCCTGGTTGGAGCTATCGGGATGAGAGGGCGTAAACCGAGGAAGCAACAGAGCTTATAGATGCTCGTGTGCAAGGAACCTGGCCATCTGAAACCACAATGTAAGAAAGAGCGAGGTTTAGTCTCCGAGGCGACCTTCATTATAAATTATTTTTAAGCTGCCAGAACCGGGCGACTTATTTTTAAGTCGTCCGAAGTCCGACGACCTTTGTTAAGTCGTCGAAGTCCAAACGACCTTGTTAAGTCTTCAAGTTACATGATTTTTATTTTATTTTCACTTGTCCAAACATTTTTTTTAATTTATAAATTATTTTTAAGCTGCACAGAAACAGACGACTTAGTATAAAGTCGTCTCTCCAGACGACCTTCTGTTAAGTCGTCCAGAAGTCCAGACGACCTTCTGTTAAATCGTCCAGAACTCCATTCAGACCTTCTGTTAAGTCTTCAAGTTAGTAGTTAGACATAGGAATAACATTATTAAAATTATTTTTTAAAACCAGAAATTCATTGTTCAAATTTAAAAAAAAAAAAATTACAAATAACATAATTAAAATTATTTTTTTTTTGGAGAAGGCCGCTCAAGGCCGAGACCAAAACCAGCCCTCGCCAAGCTTCTCCCAATCAACGAAAGGGACCTTGATAGCCTTCACCTCCTCTTTCGCACGTCTGAGTTCGGCTTTGAGTCTGGTTTTCTCCGCCCGGATGTCAAACCGGTCCCCCTTGTGGAGCATCTCCTCGAGCAAAGCGATCTGATCGGAGAGAGAGTTGCGTTCGACTTCGGCAGAGTTCTTTTTGGCCGTCGCGGTTTGCTCATCCCTAACCAAGCGGAGGATCGCCCGGTACCGTTCCGTTGCAGCAGCCTCTCCTTGAGCGTAACCCTCTTCCGGGGTTTTGCCGTAGTCTTCCTCCATCGGACGCTTCCTCTTGAGGTCGATCGATCCAGACATTTTAAACCTAGCAGCATAAATCACATCAGAACAAGTATGGCGTAATGATGATAACTAAAGTCGTATAATAGGTCGAGATTTCTTACTTCGAGTTTGAGAGGAATTTCTTCTTCTTCTTCTTCAGCCTTTAGTCTTCCTTACTGTATTGAGGCGAGGGTTGATGGTTATTTATAGATAGTATCGCAACCGTCCCAAGAAGTTGTCGAGAATGATTGCGACCTTACTGTGAGATCAGTTTCCAACGGCAACTCTTCGTGTGTGGTGCAATTAAATGTGATTGGTTAAGAAAGAGGTGCTAACATTGGTAACTGTTTTAAGTCGTCCATGTTTAGACTTCCGAGGCGACCTTCATTTAAGTCGTCCGAAGGTCGTCCATTTAGTCGTCGAGTTTTTCTTTAAGAAGACTCAAAACTATAAGTCGTCGAAGTCCGGGCGACCTTCAAGTTAAGTCGTCCAGAAGTCCAGACGACCTTACGTTAAGTCGTCGAAGTCCAGATAGTATGGTATGAAAAGGACAAGCATGAAAAGGCAAGTTACGTTTCCTTATACAAAAGCATAATTGTTTGGTAGGAGGATAGGTTACAAAAATACTACCTCTATCCTGACCTTACGTTTCCTTATACAAAATACTACATTCTATCCTGAGTCAAGTACATCATCATCAAAGGTGGAAAATGTCTTCGTTCTGTAGAATGGAAATTAGGAAGCTCCTTAGATATCTCCACCGCCATCTTCTCCCTGATCGCTTTGAGTTCTTATGACACAACAAATCTGGACGAAACTGAAACCCAAGAGCATGACATTCAATGTACTTGAGAGTGAACAAACCACAATCACCACCTCGCACTGAGGTACTCCAACGGTTGGACTCTCATATGTGTATGGCTCCAGAGACAACTTGAAACGTTCTTCATCCGAGGCAGCGTACTTAACAAGCGGTAAGGGATCATGTTGACAAAGGCTCCACTAACACTTCGAGTTCTCGATCTCTCGATATGTCCGACAATGCTGTCCCACGACTATGTGCCTCTTTGGGATCGATATCCACATAGCAACCCAATGGTTGTTTTTGTAGTTGAGTGGCATAAATATCATCCACATCAGTCCCCAAACCTTCCCAGATTTGCACCATGATGGTAAGTTGCCTCCATAATAATCCAACGCCCACCGGAAGCTTTCTTCCTAAACCATTGACATTGGGCTTGCCTGCCTTAAATTCGGTACTTGTACGTCCAATGCTGAGCAAAGTATGGTCAAGAAAGCACATTCTCCGCTCCTGAAATGCGATGGATTTTTTGGTACCGTTGCCTCGATAAATAAATAAAAGCATCCATATGCTGCATATAAAACAAGACAAGTCGTGATAGAAGACATTACGGACGAGTTAAAGATAAGTCGTCTGTTAGGTAGATGACCTATAGGACGACTTATCATTAAGTCGTCTGTTAGGTCATCTAAACAGATGACTTATAGGACGACTTATAATTAAGTCGTCTGTTAGGTCATCTAAACAGATGACTTAAAGACGACTAAAACATAAGTCGCCCTTAGGTCGTCTGTATAGATGACCTAACAGCGACTTATAATTAAGTCGTCTGTTAAGTTGTCCATTAGCTCTCTAAAGTAAATAGCAGAAAACTTACTCTGTCGTCCAGCCATGCTAAGGAGGTTGGTGTGGAATAGAACCGACTTGGACATAGACGTGGTTTCTTATCCAAGCGTGTTTTGAAATAACTGCACACACATAATGTAGATAAGCGCAATCATTTTATAGCACAAAGCAAGCTATTATGGGACATTTTCTCACTTACGGATCAAGTTTCAACCAGGCTGTGAGCACCTCCGACATCTTCTTGTTAGCGAAGGCAAAAGGATCATATCCTTGTCCAACCTTTTGTTTGAATGATATGTTTGACATGCTGTTTCCCTTAAAAGGAGTTTGCTGTGAAGGAGCAAGTTTCCTCTCTCGGTCAATCTTTTCATGGACTGTGCAATCATTTTATCCTTCTTTGTCTGCCTTCCGAGATTCTGCCTTATGTCCGGCGGTGGGTACTCGTTGTCCAATACAAGAACGCTAAGTTCACGTTGCTGGAGAATCATGCAGCTGTGGAATCGCGATATACTGTGGAGCTTTGCCCGAGCCTCAAGACGGGTTGACTCGTTCTCCATTCACACTTTCACTCTGAAATTTGGATGTACAAGACGGGTTTAAAATCATTGACCAAATCCATACATACAAATCAAACAAATCAAACAAATCAAACAAAATCCATACATACATAAAAAGAAACAAATCAACAAAGGTTCAACCAAGCACACACAACAAACAAAGCACATCAGTTCTTATTCATATCACTTTGCCTAGTGACTCTCTCGCTCTGTGATTTTGGAAGAGGTTATGGTACTAACCCCTTGTTCGTGCAAAGGTGGTTTGTGAGCCGAAGTTCGGTTTTGGTGATTCCAACCATCTCTACAGCTTCCAACCTATCACTCAGCAACTTAATCTCCTTAAGGCACATCCCGAACAGCTTTTTCAGTCTCATCTTTAGGTGCCTCTACAGAGCCTCCTTGCAAGCCTCCTTGAGACCCCTTTACAAGCTTTTTCCGAGGCCTTCCACTATCTTCCTTCAAACCACTCAAAGTCTCCGCTGCAATCACTTCATTCATCTGATTGACTTCCCAGCAATCCATGGTCCACTTCCATTTAGGATTGAATTAAACATAACTTTGATTATGTTATCCGGCCGAGTCCTCTGCATCAAACTCCCAACGTGGAAACATTTCACCAAAGTCCTTCTCAATAAAGTTGATCACCTTAGTCTGCAAAATGCATAAACTTCAGTCCCTACTACTTCACGACTTTAATTTAAGTCGGTGGAAAGTCGTCAGAAAATGCTTCACAGACGACTTAAATTTAAGTCGTCCGGAAAAGTCGCCTAGAAAAGACTTCCAGACGACTTTTCGGACGACTTAAATTTTAGTTGTCTGTGATTTTCTGACGACTTTCCAACCGACTTAAATTAAAGTCGTCTAAGCATTTTCTGGATAACCGACTTAAATTAAAGTAAGCATTTTCGGACGACTTTCCAGCCGACTTAAATTTAAGTCGTCTGCAAGTTTTAGGGACTGAAGTTTATATACCTGCCTCAAGATGGCCTCTTTAAAACATCGGCGTCCTTTGCCACCCTTGTAAGCCAGCAACGGTGGAGTCGGCCTGTTTGGTTGGGGATTCCCAAAATTTGCACCTAAATCTGGCGGAAGTTGTACACCCACACGAAGAACTTGAATAAAGCCATCAACAGTGTATGAATTTGCTTCCAAATTTGCTGCCTTCACGAAGCTATCAGCACCTGAACGCCACTCTCCCCAAGGATAATTCTCAAATTTTTCTAAATCCATCACTAGCTTTGCAAGACTAGCACGTATAGGGGTTGAGAACTTTCTCCTTCAATGAATCCGGCTAAGATAGCAAGGTATCCGAGCCGTATGCGATCTTCCCGACCACTCTTGGCATCTCTTAAATGCTCCTATTATCTGATCAACATTTGGCCCAGCCTCGATATGAACACCCATCTTGTCCCGAAAGCAGCCATCTCCTTCGTAACCTCACACCTTGGATTTTCGAGGTCCTTCATGTCCGCGCAGTTCAGACCAGTGAGGTGTTCAAACTCTATCAGTGAAAACCTCATCGGTTCTACACCAACGAGACCGAGCTCATATTTCTTCTTGATCTTAAGCTGGAAACCGAGTATATAATGCACCAGCCTTGAAGCCCAATTAAAATTCAGCTCCTTGAACTTGATGAACACTCCCAACTTCGACTCCTTCAGCTCCTCGTATTCGTCAGCTCTTAGACCTTCACTTAGAGCAGCAAACAACTTCGAGTTATCAGTATGATCTGAAATGCTCTTCATTGCAGTGGGTTCTTTCCCAAACGTATATATCCTCCGCGGAGTTCTGGTAAATCCATTTTCCTTGCAAAACAATCAAATACAATCAAATACAAGCATCAGAACAAGCAAACTATTCTAAATACAAATACTGCATGTAAAATATAGTGAGAAGATTGCTCAGACGACTTCCAAGACGACTTCCAAGAAGTCTTAAGTCGTCACGACTTCATAAGTCTTCTAAGGACTCTTATTACAAGATGGATGGATGAATGACTTACGGTAGGAGAAGATAACGACACCAGCGGTTACAGATCTGCAAATATCGACGAAAAGAAGAAGGAAAGAATCGAGAAGATGGATTTCGCCGTTGTCGCTAAGAGAGAAAGCGGCTAGGGTTTCCAAAATTTGTGAAAAGGGAAAAAATGTATTTATATGTCCGGTAAATTATTCGGTTAGGCTTAAATTACTTTGTTAAATTATAGGTTCGGTACGGTTTGGACGACTTAAATGTAAGTCGCTACATTAATTATTCAACACGACTTATAGTTAAGTCGTCTTTTCCTAAACATAACCCCTAAACTTAATTAACTAACTAGACACTTTAAAAATCAAATTAAACTTAAAAGTGTTAACTATACACAGAAATAAAGACATATAAGTAAAAATATATATTTTAGAAAAATCCAAGCTTTCCAAAATCTAACCCTAAGAATACATACAATACTACAACATATGTTTTCAAACCCTCAAAACCAAAGAATATCATGATTAACTACTTTCACTCATCTATGTTGAAAACTATTCATTTTTATTATATGTTAATTTACATCATTTAAAACTGTTAATAATTACATGATTTTTATTTTTCACTTGTCCAAACATTTTTTTTAATTTATAAATTATTTTAAGCTCAACAGAGCCAGACGACTTAGTTTTAAGTCGTCTGGACGACTTAGTTTAAAGTCGTCTGTACAGACGACTTACGTGGGGTAGAAGCGGAACAAATATTCGGTTTTTTTGTTTGTTCACAAGGGGTTAGTTGTAATTTCAATACCCTTTTAGGTTACTTTTGCTATTGATTCAAGTTTGGGTTTACTATTGTATTTGAAATCATGTTTTGAGTCACAATTGGCAATTTTCTCTAATATTTCCAACTAATTAAATGGCATCGTCAAACCAGTTTACCTAATTAGGGTTTAGAACAAAACACTTGCGAACATAATATCCAATCTAATATTTAGTCGGACCTAAATATGGAATTCACTCTTTACAACTAAAACAAGTTAAATAACCGGAAGAGAGAAAAATCGGCAAATATCAACTGAAAAACGAACTTATTTTAAATATTTATGTAAGTTTAGCATTTTTATGTGTAAAAATACTAGTTCAGGTAATTGCTTCTTTCTAGTCACGATATTACATATTTTGCAAAAAGGTATTATTCCACTATATATTTTCAAAAAAAAAAAAATCAATGCGGTGGTTACACCATACGTGATTAGTAAAATTTGAGTTGGGGTGCCTTGCCAATAAACTATATATATAATACTAGGCGGGATTTTAGGCCTATATATTATAATACATCGAATACAGTCAAAGAGTATTAACTTAAGCTGCTTATATATAGGATATGAATGCCACAAAATTTAGAAAAAAGTCCAATGAGAGTCAAATGTAGGGAACGAATAGATACGTATGGGGTTTTCCAATCAATTTTTGATTCCATAGTATATAGTTTTTAACGTCTACTTTTGATGATTTTATGTATAAGTTAAAAAAAGGAGAACAAATGTAGATTTGATGATTCTAGTATGTTGTAAGTAGAATTGTTCATTATAGTCTCATATGAAAAAGATAAAATATAAAATTACTTATCTTGGACATAAATACATGTAAAATATTTCATTATGGATCGGTGTATGTATTGTCGGAAGAGTTTTATCATAGAATTGTTCAGATTATTCTCAGATATCATTGTTACGACCTGTTTCGTAGATCCACAGTCTCGTAGATTCCAGATTTGCAATTCTACAGATCATCAATCCTAACTATTTATTTACGAGTCTTCATTGATTCTCTAAATAGATTATTGATGTGTTTGATATTTCTCGAACTCGAAAATTCACCCTTTAACAACTATTCCACAAAAAAATCTGTCATTAATTAATACTTCACAGGATAACAGATCCACGGAACGAATTATCACAATTATATTATTTAATTTAATAGATTGATCATTATTTATGAATAAAATTATATTTAGAGAATAGTGAATTACAAGCTGATAAAAACAAATTTCACATTATTTTACATAAATATACCTGTTATGGAAAGAAAGAAAACGAAAAAAAAAACAAAGATCATAATGAAGAGAAATACCAGAAAAGTATAGTCGGATAATATTACATGGGCCTTCAGCCGATTTACACCATTTGGATTTTATAATAGACGTCTACGTTAATATGAACCGGGCTCGTTATTTCGTGGACTGAAAGACGGTTTATACTTCTGTTGACCATGTGTCAGTCGGGATTTATTTTCTCTGGTCCAGAAAACAAGAGCTTACTCGCGGGAATAATTTTTTATGTTTTATACATCAATATTTGTTTTTATACGTGTTTATAATTTTGATGAGTTGTCATATAACTAATCGTATTCAAAAGATTTGAACTGAATCAGGTAATATGATTATTTTTAAGACAAATATCTGAATCCGTTTCGGATACATTGGTTATTTGAATTTTTTAGATTCATATACATCATAACCGAACTCATCTAGACCTGAAAAGATCCAAATCAAAAGATACACATAAATTTGTTATATCCAAGCGGAACTTAATTTCAAAATCTAAAAAAATCCGATATTCGAAAAAAAAACATGTACCTGAATGGATATTCGAATGTTCATACGTAACTAATTCGATAAACAAACAAGAAAACCATTTCTATATATTTAATAAAAATAGAAAAAAGTGAAATAGAAAAAAAACTATTTAGTGAAATAGTTATAAGAAGTGAAAATTAAGTGACAATAAATGTAATACATTTTTATAATTTTGATTTAGATTATTATTTTGCTCACATAAACTATGTCTTTGAAATTAAGATAACAAAAATTTTAGTAAAGCAAGCTAAACCGAATTTTTAACTATATGCAAAATCTGGTTATTTTACATTTTGATTTTTATAATTGGTGCAAAATTAATGTTAATTAACTAATAAATAAAAATCTACATTATTATTATTATTATAAAATTAATGATGTGATGTATTGTTAAGATAATATAATTAATGAAATTCTTAAATTGATGAAAACAGAATGATAATTAATATAATAATTTGTTGAAAAAAGTTACTTTTATATTTGTACTTTAGTTTTAGTAATATAGACGACACTTTCTCTTAATAACGTGAATATAATCAAGGGATTACCCAAATCACTCGATATATTTGTTTTTGTGTCTTGCAAGATTGATTTGGGCAACCCCTTGATAAAAATAATCATATAGTGGTGTAGATGTTTTTGTGTAAAAATAATTATTAAAAATAAACATTGACAATTTATATAACAATTAATCAACATCTACACCACTATTTGATTATTACTAAAACGACTATTAGCTATAATTATAGACAACGTAACTAAAGATTAGACGGTCAAGAAAATACAAGACTAGAATCATGATATCATATTGCTTTCAATGCATACAATTATTGACCAACTCAGTTTCAAGCTACTCTTCAGTTACTAACTAGTGAGCTAAATCAATCTTGCTTAACTTGTAGAAGTGGAATTTGGTGATGGTAAATAGTTCATAGAAGTGGAATTTGGTGATGGTAAATAGTTCTTACTTTGGCTGAATATGAAAATTGGACTAGTAATGAAAATTTCAGATGAGTACTGTCCGTAACTGTAAGTGTCAAACAAGCAATCAGCCTCAACATAAAATAAGATATTTATTTTTGGCTGAAAAGTATAAGATAAAACAATTATAAATTTTCAGTGAATTTTCAGTTGTTCAAATATATATATGTGTGTAAATTAAACAGCTATTGATTTGGTATTTAACAAAGTAACTCAGTGTGATGTTTATCTAATAGATCAACCCCTAGAAAAATCAATGTGATATTGTATCTCGAACACACATGATCATATCAATTAAAATTTGCATCTAGTTCCGTAAAGTGGAAATATTAAAGCTTAAAGCTTAATAGCTTTCTGACCAAATACTAATCAAATCAAAATGATGTGAAATTAAATTCAATAAGGAGAAAAACTTAACCGAAGATTCCAATCACCTTTTATTGATTTATTTCTTTTCACACTAGAATCACGAAAGTAGTCTTTCATGATTCGTTGGATATAAAAAAAATTCGATACAGATGCTAGACCTCGTTGGCACGAGCTTGCACTATCCCATCGCACCTACCGCTCAATATCTGCTTGATTGTTAAAAGAATCTTACATATAATCTGACAAGTTTTGTTTAATCGATATTTTTGTCCACTTGGAAATTGTTAGATCATCTCCGATGAATTTTCTTTTCATTTGTTCTTTCACAATAATGTAAATTTATTTTGAATTTGAATTTTCCTTCAATAGTTTTTTTCCATTTTTTCCCTCAATTCTTAATATATTCATATTCAATTTCTTGTTTATTTCTAATAACACCTTTTATTTGATACAATTTAAATTATACTCACTTGTTGTAAAATTTTAAATTTTAAATTTATTAAAATAAAATATTTATTACATTAGTAAAATTACATAACCACATAAAAATAGTAGATTTTATTTTTAAGCATTACTATTTTGTCAAGAATTGTTCTATGTTCTGTTAAGTTTGTTTGTATTTTTTTGTAATAGTTATGTATTCTTATATAATGTTATTATTTGTTATTTTATTATATTTGTTATTTTATATATATCCTTATTGAATTATGTCTTATATTCAAGTATTTAGCTAACGTGTTATTTTAATTAAATTTGAAATTTGAACATTATATACATATTAAATAAAAAGTTTTAAAAGTATGACAATTTTTTTAAAGTAATAGTTTGTACAGAATTTTTGTTTTTGCATAAAACAGAGTTTTGTTATAACTTTAAAGATTATTATGCAGGTAAAAAGGTTCAAAATTAAAATAAGTTTGTGAATAATATTCCCTCAAATATGATATAACACTATTCATAGATTTATTTTTCTCTCAAAAAATATATACTACTAGAGAAAAAATTTCCTCATTTATTTATATGTTCCTTCAATTTGATGTACCTCTGTACATGTCTTTAGCCCCATACCCATAATCACATTTACGTTGGTCAACATGTCAGAGATAAATAGGTATTCAGTAATTTTTTTTCATATATTTCAAAAATAAATTAGTTTGAGATTTGGTTGATAATATGTATTGTTTGGTTACGGAAGCATCATTCCAAGGTTATTAGAGGGTTATTGAGTGTCTATCTCTTTCTAATAATGTTTTTAGTTTTTTTCCTCCATAATCCTTGTGGGTTAGTTAAGGATAAGATTTATGTATGATTAATGGTGAGAAATTGATAAAGGTAAAAAGAGCGAATGAGTAAGCGATAAACACTAAATGACAGTGAATCAAAGAAAGCATCAACATAAAAGATCTTAATTTGCCTTTATATTAAAAAAAAATTGGTCTAGTGCCTTGATATAATTATCTTTGAAATTCGTTAGTGTAAGGTAAAGAAGTAACAAAGGAGAGAAAAATAAAGGAAATTTTAATAAAGAGAGGCGATCAGAAAGTGATAAACTTTAGGGTCAATATTTTTGTCGGCAAATCCGTTATGTTCGGACTGTCTCCCTTTTGAAGTGATATTAAGCTTCTATGGTCGCGATCGAAAAAGATGGTGTGTAATAATCATCATTTGTATGTTAGTGTATCTTGCATGTATGTGCATGTTTTTTGTCAAGAAAAGCATTTATGTGAATGTATTTAAGATGAAACGTAGTATTCCTTTTCTTCGAACTCTTTTGGATTAGTTTTATTTACTTGTAGAGACTACACCAATGTTTCATTTGATAATTTTATCAACAGAATCAATTTCCATCCGTATCATTTTACTTATAGTTTTAAACTTGTGCACACAAATATTAAAAATATTTAATTTTTGCATAATTTCAATAGAAACTATTATTACATACACAATTAATCATATTTCAGCCAATTTAAAAATAAATAAAAGACTAAAGTTAATAATTATTTTCTACAACTCTAAAACGATATTTATTTTGTAACAAAAAAATTTTCTCTGCAAAAAAAATGGAGGAAATATTAATTATTAACTTTATATTCTCATAAACTGTATTCTTTTCTTTCTTTCAGTTTGCCTTTTTCTAGAGTTGCCGTATGAAACACTGAAATTTAATCAGCAAATGATATTTGCGAGACGCTTATGTTTAGAGTATTAATTCGTTTGTATTTTTTTATTGTTGTTAATATTTTGAAATAAATTTAAGAGACTTTTTGTGTCGTAATTCAAGGTTCATTATTCATCTAATTTAACGTTTTTTCAACCAATGTTACTACATAATACCAACAATACGTGCATGGCAATTTTTTTTACTAAGGCTGCATGGCAATTTTCATTTTTCGATTCCATGAAATCAAATTTCTATGTATACAAATTAGGAAAACAATATGAACGTTTCACCAACACAACATCAATGCCATGGAATATATACATATATATGTGACTTTTTAAGTCGTACGTTGTTGAAATTTTGCAGCCCTTTATAAGCTAATACATGCCTTTTACTATACTTACTAACCCTTCGAATTTTAATCAATGATATGTTTATGTGTATATATTTATTTATTATGGCGTTTAAGGTGAAATCGTCAACTTTGTGGGAAGAAATACTTGGATAGATAATCTATCAACCCATACCTTAAAAGTATCATATAAATATATATATGAAAAAGGGATATTCATTAACAAGCTGAGAAAAATCCCCATATTAATTGCTTATCGCTACATGTCGGGCTATAACTTATCACGTGTATAATCAGTTTTGTTTCTAGATTTTAAGCAGCTAGTAATTAGTTATTATTGCAGATGGCAGCTGAATCTTTAGTCTATAAATTTATGAAACTTTGTGTAAAATATAAAGTTCAAAACTAAATTAGTTTTCAGTGCCTACTAGTACGAATAATTAATGTTATAAAAAGTAATACCACTGGATGATTTTCAAATCTCTAGAGACACAAAGAATTATAAGAACAACCTTTCTTATTAGCTTTAGAAACTACTCAAAACTAAAGCTCTCAATGTTTCTCTCTTAGATCCTTATGGAACACCTCTCCATTAGGTCTATATTTATATGAAAGACAATTCCCTTTAACATGTGGGATATGGAAAACACAAACCTAATCTAATAGAAAACTTCCTTTTCCTATTTCTAGATTTCCTTTTTGTGTTTATCCTTAACATATTAAACATCCAATAATATGTTAAGTTTCCACAAGCTTGGAATTATCCAACATTCACCCCCTTAATTCCAACTTGAATTAGGGAGATCAATTTCTTGAACTCCAATTAAGCTCCTCATTTGCTTGAACTTAATCCTTGCTAATGGTTTGGTAAGGATGTCGGCCTTCTGCTCAACTCCCGGCACATGCTCCACCTCGATTTGCCCATTCTCCACACACTCACGAATGAAGTGATACTTCTTGAGTACATGCTTACTCCTTCCATGGAAAACTGGATTTTTCGTTAGAGCAATGGCTGATTTGTTGTCGATCCTAAGCATGACCCTCTTGTCTTCTTCGCCTAGTATCTCACTCAACAAGTCCTTGATCCATATAGCCTGCTTTGCTGCTTCTGTTGCCGCCATGAACTCTGCTTCGCATGATGACAAAGCAACCGTCTGTTGCTTCTGCGATGTCCAAGTGATCAACGATGAACCATAATAGAATGCATGTCCCGATGTGCTTCTCCCATCATCGAGATCAATGTTGTGACTGCTGTCACTGTAACCAACGACACTCCTTGACCCATCTCTCTTGAAAAACAGACCATAGTTTGTTGTTCCTTTTACATACCGCAGTATGTGCTTGATGGCTTGTCCATGAGAGTCTCTCGGATTATGCATGTATCTGCTTAGAACGCCCACTGCGTAACACAGGTCTGGTCGTGTGTGAAGCAGATACCTCAAACATCCTATGATTCTTCTGAACTCTGTAGCATCTATCTCTGGTTCATCTTCAGCCTTTGAGATCTTCAAGTTCGACTCCATTGGAACTTGAGTTGCGTTACACGTCTCCATCTTCGTGTCACACAGGATTCCTTGAGCATACCTCTCTTGTTTGATTCTTATTCCGTCTGCTCCTTGAATCACTTCTATGCCAAGGTAATACGTTAGCTTTCCCAAATCTGACATCTCGAACTTCTTTGACATCTCCTCCTTGAAACGTTTAATCACCTTAAGAGAAGTTCCTGTCACAAATAGATCATCAACGTATATGGCAATGATCAAGACGTCTCCACCTTCAGTCTTGCGGTACACTGATGGTTCCTTTGTGCACTTCTCAAATCTCATCTGCTTCAGAACCTGATCGAGTTTCACATTCCATGCTCTGGGTGCCTGGCGTAACCCATACAAAGCCTTGTGTAACACATAAACTCGATCCTCTTCTCCTTTCTTCTCGAAACCTTCTGGTTGAGTTACATGCACTAACTCCTTTAGATCTCCATTCAAGAAAGCGGTCTTCACGTCCATGTGATGTATCTCCCAGCCGTTTGTTGCTGCAAGGGCTATCAAGAGCCTAATAGTTTCAAGACGTGCCACAGGTGCAAACACTTCATCGAAATCTATTCCTTGTCTTTGGACATAACCTTTTGCCACAAGTCTCGCCTTATACTTGCTCACTGTACCATCCGCCTTTCTCTTTATCTTGTAGATCCACTTTAACCCTATAGGTTTCACTCCAGCCGGTCTATCCACAAGCTCCCACGTCTTGTTTCTTGTGATAGACTCCATCTCAGCCACCATAGCTTCAACCCATTCTCTTACGTGTTCAGCCTCAAAATAGTTCTCTGGCTCGCCATCTACTGTGAGCAACAACATTGCACTTTCTTGATCTGCAAGTAACACATAATCATCGAGATACCTTGGTTTTGTTATGGTGCGGCCGTGTCTAGTCACCAACGGTTGCACTCCACCGTCTTGGTTATCATTGTGATCAGTATCTTCTTCTTCTTCCTCATCTTGGTTTATAGCTTCTTGTTCATGATCATCACCTTGATCATTACCTTCTTCTATCTCACCCTCATGTGGAAGTTTAAGCATACTCGGCTCACAATCTGCTTGGTTTGTTGTCTTCGACCAGTCCCAAGCTTTCTCCTCTTCAAAAATCACATCTCTACTCACCATCACACTCCCTGTGTCTGGATCATAGAGTCTATATGCTTTGGAACCCGGCTCAGTTCCAAGATTGACCACACACTTCGATCTCTCATCCAACTTCTTCAGATGAGTGACGCATATTTTCGCATGTGCTACACAACCGAATATCCTCAAGTGCTCAATATTTGGTTTCTTGCCTGTAAGGCACTCATATGGCGTCTGATTCTTCAAGGCTTTTGTAGGAACTCTGTTGATGAGGTAAGTTGAATGTCGCACAGCTTCTCCCCACAAGTAGTTCGGCATCTTCATTGCCTTCAGCATACTTCTTGTCATTCCCATCAAAGTTCGATTTCTCCTCTCCACAACACCGTTTTGCTGAGGTGTGTAAGGCGCGGTGAGATGCCTTTTCACTCCATTCTCTTCACAGAACAGATTGAACGCAGCTGAGGTAAACTCTCCTCCTCTATCGGTGCGAAAGGTTTTGATGATGGACCACCCGCTCTCTACACTCTCCTTAAACCTTTTGAATCGATCGAAAGCCTCACTCTTCTCCTTCATAAGTATAATCCACATATACCTGGAGAAATCATCAATCAAGACAAAGACATACTTATTATTGCCTGGCGTTGGTGGTGTGATTGGTCCACACAAATCTCCATGCAATAACTCCAATGGCTTTGTCGCACGAAACATGGTTTTGGTCGGGAATGAATGTCGAATCTGCTTCCCTGCTAGACATGCGTCACACACACTTTCTTCGTGTGTTACACTCGGCATTCCGGTGACCATCTCCTTTCTTACCATGTTGTTCATCACTCCATAACTTATATGTCCCAGTCGAGCATGCCACCTCCATGTAGCATCTACATCTCTGACATGTAAGCACTCCGGGTAGCTAATCTCCATAGGGGTCTTGTAGAGACGGTTTGGAGATCTTGTTACACGTACAAGCAACCTTCCATGCGAATCTGTGAGAGTTAAATAAGCATCTTTCATGTTAACCTCACATCCGTTTTCTGTTGCTTGCCCAAGACTCAAAATATTGTGCTTCAGGTCGGGTATGTAATAGATGTCTTTGAGTGCCTTCTTCTCTCCAGTCTTGCACACAAAAGTTATCACACCCTTTCCAACGATATCAACACACGATCCATCACCAAACTTCACTTTTCCTTTGGTGTTTTGACTCAAACTCGAAAAGAACTCCTTGTTTCCCGTCATGTGATTGCTCGCTCCATTATCCAAATACCAAACACTTGCATCGCCTTTGTTTGTATCGAGATTCTTCGGAATCACCTTGTCTTCATTCAAGAACACCACCTCATGTACATAGAGTGCATCAGCTTCTTGTGTTTCGTTGAGGTTGGTTTCCTGATTCTTTACTGACTTCTCGGGACAGGTGTTTGAGTAGTGACCTGGCTTGTCACATCTCCAACATATCACCTTTGATCGATCCTTCTTTGAGTTTTTCCCGTCGGTGTGTGACACATCGTTTTGACTGTGTGACCTACCACGACCTCTGCCTCTACCATTCCGACCTCTACCTCTACCACGGAAGTTCTCATAGCCCCTCTGGCTATTCTGGTCGTTGTTGGCAAACATAAGCTTCCCTTGGTCTTCTTTCTGAGTTCTTCCACCTACACGCTCCTCGAATGCCTTAAGCCTTCCAACGATATCCTCAAACCCCGTAGAGTTGAGGTCTAGGAGCTGTTCAAGCGACGCCACGATATGGATATACTTGTCTTCTGGAAGACCCTTCAAGAACTTCTTAACCATCACGGATTCTTCTATGTTTCCACCCAACGAGGCTGCTTTGGATGAAAGGCCTGATATCTTCCCCGCGAAGTCATCGACCGTATCCTTATCATCCATGTTCAACCTATCAAACTCCGTCATCAACGTCTGAAGTCTCGCCTCCCTTACACGATCAGCCCCAATGTGTCGTGACTTGATGGCGTCCCAGATCTCTTTTGATGCGGTATGATCTCCCACCTGGAGAATCAACGACTCAGGAATTGATTGAAACAGAAGAGTTATCGCAACATCGTTCTTCTTTCGATCATCTGAGCCAGGTTCGATCGTGTCCCACACCTCATGAACACGTAGTAGAACCTTCATCCTCATCGACCAAACTGTATAGTTTGTCGTCGACAACATCGGACATTGGATGGATGTTGATCCAAAGTCCTTCGTGCGTGGAGCCCTAGTCACGTCCGCCATCCTGCTCGCGCGATCTCTTGGTCACAAGCACCAGGATCTTAGCTTCAACTTAAGCTTAGATCGAGTCTCCAACCTGAGGCTCTGATACCAATTCAAATCTCTAGAGACACAAAGAATTATAAGAACAACCTTTCTTATTAGCTTTAGAAACTACTCAAAACTAAAGCTCTCAATGTTTCTCTCTTAGAGGGGGAGAATGAGAGATGTCAATCCAAGTCCCACATTGGAGAATTAGACAAGGAGTGTCTAATATATAAAGAGAAGTCCAACTCTAATAGTATGAGGCCTTTTGGGAAGGAGTCCCAAAGTAAATCCATGCGGGCCAGCCTCTAAGGCCCAAAGTGGACAATATCATACTATTGGAATAAAAAAGAGTTGGACACGGGATTTCGCAATCCCAACAATTGGTATCAGAGCGATTCGACAAAATTCTGCAAGAAGACCAAAATACCCTTCGAGTAGGAATGGGACCCTTCAAGATGGAAGAGGAAGGTCTGTGGCAGAATCTGGTCAGGAGATCCTGGAAATTCCTATGTGGAAAGGGAGCATCCTCAAAGCACCTCAAAGTAACCTTGCGATTCACAGTACAAGATGGATACTGATTCGCCGAAGGAAAAAAGGACACAAGGTGTGTGGTCCTTGAATTGAGGGGGAGAATGAGAGATGTCAATCCAAGTCCCACATTGGAGAATTAGACAAGGAGTGTCTAATATATAAAGAGAAGTCCAACTCTAATAGTATGAGGCCTTTTGGGAAGGAGTCCCAAAGTAAATCCATGCGGGCCAGCCTCTAAGGCCCAAAGTGGACAATATCATACTATTGGAATAAAAAAGAGTTGGACACGGGATTTCGCAATCCCAACAGATTTATGCTAAACGCAAAAAAAATTTGTGCTAAACTTAAAAAAAAATAGTTGAAACGCAAATCATTAAATTATATTTCCTTAGTTCCTAAATGATGTAATAAAACATAATAAGTTTTAATAAAAATATACTATTTTCAGTATTTATCAATTTTCTCATGATTCTGAATCAATATTACTTTTTAATACAATTTTTAAAATTTAAAATTCACAAGTAATAACTAATAAAATTTGCATAAAAATTCAAATATACATTTTAAAAAAAAATTATTGTAACTTATTTTTATCTTTTTTGTCAACAGACTATTTATTTTTAGGAACAGAGAATATGTTGCAGACTACCTTGTAATCAAGAGAATAATTCAAAAAATCTTTGTGAACCGCAAGTCTATGGTAATTAATTTGCAAAATTTAAGGAACTTAAAATTATATTTATAATAAAAACTAGAAAATGATACTATTTGTTAATTGTTTCAATGCTCTAAAAGCTAAAATTAGGGTGAAAACTAGATATTCGAGAAGACGGGGAAGCACTTAGACGACCATAAAAACTGTTCTTGAAAAAAGGAGCAGCAACAAAGCATCGATATAGTTTTGATTCTCTTCTCACTTTCTCGGTCACTACAAACAAACACAAAAACAGTTTTCTTATATAAGAGACGTGTTTACATATGCATAATCGTTTTTTTTTTCTTATGCGTTGAATTTTCTTAGCTAAATAATTTCGATGCACATGTGTTTAAGAGATACATTATTATAGTCAAGACGGAGAATAATAAGGCTACCCTTATCTTCAGTACCATATCACTCGATTTTATGTTTGAGATCAATCAATAGATTATGATTGATTTAGAAAGTTTTAAGATTATTGTGCTGTACGTGTTTTTTTCTCTTCTTAACCTTCTTCAGTTTACAAGAACAAAAAACATAGTATATACTACTATGTCTAGTGTCATTTATGATACTCGTTATCGATATATCGATATCGAACATAGACACGACGACTGATAGTACTTAAGATAAGATCATACATTGTTTTTTGTGCAAAGACCACACATTGTGTTCTTTGCCTGCTTGATTACAAAGATAAATGTATTGTAAGTTTTTTTAATGCAAAAAATGAGAGTTGGGATTTAGGAACGGAAAGTATATACACGAATTCCGACTTATGTATAGTTCGATGCCCCCCGAAACTGTATAGTACTTGTCATTCGGTTAATTTTCAAAAACTAGTTCCTGGAAAAGACATCAAACTTTTGTTAAAAGAAAAAACATTCTTTCCATGATCTTGGGTTTAATATAGTTTCTTGGAATATGTTTATTTGTTTCTTCTAGAAGCAAAACCATGAAATTAATAACTGGACGACATTTTGATTCATGATAGATAATGCGAACCCCAGGTACAACGAAATTTCTCCTTTTTGAAATCTTTATTGTCCTCTTTTAAAAATCTTTAGTTTTATATAATCTGTTTTACAATATTTCACATAACCACTGTAATTATCACAAATCTGACTTTTCCTTTTATTGTTTCAACAACTATATGGTATGATTATATCTTTCTACACATGTAAATTGACTCTCTGTGTGCCTCTCTTTCCCTCCATTTCCATTATCCACCACCGTTAGACACGTGGCGAAATTAGTCAGATGATGATAATAGAGATGATGTCGTCGTGTTCCATAGCTCCATCTCCGGTGTATATTCTTGAATTAAACCAGCGTGGTACGAACCAGAACGGTTTATGCTAGGCAAGGCAAGATGATCTTGTTCAACGTGGCTCTCATCGACGGTTGCGATTGAGTATGATATGGGTCCGTTTAGCTGCGAGGCCACAAGCCGGTCCAAAGCGGCCCAGCTGGTAACGAAGCTAGTGTCGACCACGTTGCTGACGTGGATATCATGATTTGTGTCAGGAGAGTTGATGTGGCAGTTGTTGTTGACTGTTTGACTGTTAGGGCTCTCGAGGTTTGGGAGTTTCATGAAAGGGTCTAGATTTAGCTCTTCTTTACAAGATCGCCCCATAAGTTCTAGGAATTGCTCGAGAGTATCATCGTTGAACATCTGAGACGAGGACGTCGCCCTTGCCATGTCTCCCCCGCCACTAAGGGAAGCTCCTCCGATGGGACTGTTTAAGGTTTTGTGAAGGCTTTTTTTCTTAAAAATACGACACACCACCCATCCTTCGTCTTGTGATGCCTCCCCAATAATACTCACCACCTTAGATATTCAAAATAAGAAATAAAATATATCAGAGAAATTCATTTTTACCTAAATATATTAGAGAAATTCATATTTTAGATCTTATTTTTAAGAGAGCTTGCTTAATCCCTTTAGGTCCTCATCATTTCACTTGCAATTCGAGTGAGTCATGCTTCACCATAGTTATCTTGTGTGCTTTTTCTAGTCCAAATATCAAAAGAGAAATGTATTAAAATAGTACTTTTACTTTGTCTATGAAATATTTCTGTATTTGTATGTTTATAATTATAATGAAAACTGAGAAACATGAATATACTTCTGTAGTATGTAGTTTGATGCTAACATTCACGTGAAACTCACGGCAATACTTTATAGATAGTATTAGTACGTGTTATTAGTAATTAACTTTTATAAGGGTCAATATGGCTCATAATCAAAATTTAAAAAAATCGAGACTGTGATGTAAAGTGAAACTTGACTGTGTCACCAATATATACATAACCCGTATAAATGTAATGAACTTTATACATACCTCACAAACCGTGACATCCTCAGGGGAAATAATGTTGTCGTCGAGTCTATATTCATGCATGATCCAATCAGATTTCTGGCCGTGAGGAGCTCGACCTTTGTAAAAGACAAGAGTCTTTCTCATCCCTATCCTACGGCCATTACTATATATGATCTTGTCACGACCCGTTGCTTTCCAGAATCCGGCCGCCGTAGCTCGGTTAGTTCTGGTTCCGGTCGGATACTTTTTGTCCTTGTGGCTAAAGAAATACCAGTCGTTTTGAGGCGTCGTTCCTATTTTACACATCTCTGCACACGACAAAAAAACAATCAGGATATTTTCCCATAAATTATGTAATTAACCTAAGACTATCTTGTATCTTTGCAGGAAATAATTCCTCAAATAAACAAGCAAAAACAACGACTAAGCGTAGAGTCTTTGTACTCTAGTCATATTCTCGTAAAAGGATACATGTTGAGAACGTCATGTATCGAAAGTTGTATAAACAAGACTACCATTTATATAAAAGTAAAGCTCTTATCAAATTTAGAAATTGGATTGGGAGATTGTGAAAAGAGAGAAAATTAACACACAAGGAATTTATATATCATACACCGAAAATACTAATTTCACTTATCGAAATAACCTTGAATATCCCAAGGCTCGAGCTTGTTGAGATCAACGTCACGAATGACGTCGAGATCGATCTTGATGCTATTGACTTTCTTCCGGAGATAATACAGCAGCAGCTCTTCCTCGGTCGGGTGAAACCTAAACCCAGGAGGCACTTGAGATTGTCCGTTCACTGATATGCTCATAGATTCGGACATCATGATCAACAGATTTCAAACTAAATCAAGAATCAAGATCAAAAGAACAGAGTATATAGTGTTTATTTAACTACCAATATGAAAGTTGGAGAATGAGAAAGCTAGCGGAGAATGTGCCAATATATATATTGTTGTTTAAGTACAAGATGCATGAGGAAAACGCATGTGTCTCTTTGTACATTTTTTTTTGTTTTTCTCGATTAATAAATTCGAGTACTTTTATAATTTTCCGCTTTTTATTTATTAGTCTAACATGAATATAAGCCTTCCAATGATATTTTTCGCTTCATATTTCACTTTTCAATAATTAATGGTTATTGTTCTTTTGTTTTTTTTCTCAATTATTGTGTCAACTTTTGTTATAGTTTTGCTATTTTTTATCATTAATTAATTAGTATACAAATTAAAACACGGATCTCCCTCTAAGATGATTTTGATTTCATTTGTCTTTTTCAATAACTTAATATCATCAAATGCACAATTATGTGAATGCTATCTTCGTCCATTTACTTTTTCTCCCAAAACTAAAAAAGAAATTAAAATATCAACCGAAATAAGTAACTAAAGTTCATGATATGTAAGGATTTTGAAATTGTTATCTCCATCTATATCATATGTCTTCAAGACCATATTTCTGTAAAAATACATCTATGGCGACGAGTAAATATCGATAAAAATACATCTATGGCTCTGAGAAAAAATCTGATTTCAGGAACCTGGCTCTGATACCATGAGAAAGTATATAATCGATAATCTGTTCTTGTTGTTCATATATGACCTGAAGGCCTCTTTATATATAAGTCATAGATCCTAATCTTATCACTACTAGGAAACCTATTACAACGTTATTAAGGGAATAGATAAACATAAGCTAAGTATATCCTAATATATTTCTGTAAAAATACATCTATGGCGACGAGTAAATATCGAAAATGTAATTAATAAATAAACAAATAAAATGGAACAGAAAAAGGTGATGTAATTATCAGAAGGAAAAAAACAGTAGGGTCCATAAGCAACTAGATTGTAGGAAGCAAGCCCACATCCTAACGATGACCCTCGACCTTAAAAATCTCTATAGAAAAGCTCCCTTTAAACAAATTAACAACCCACAATCATCGTAATAGTAATGCATTCGTCTTCGTCTTTTTGCTCTCTTCAAGTTTATTGATGTTTATAGATGAGCTCTCTAATTATCTGCACACATGTTTCTTACAAAAAGGTCGGAGTATGACATGTTAATATAGTTTCCATCCATTTTTTTTTATCAACAATAAGTTTCCATCCTGTCCAGAAGATGTGCCTCCGTTCACCTATAATTAAACGCTCCACTTCCAAAGTTTATTTTCTGTTATTTTAAACCAAAGGTGACTACGTAAACGTGAGGTTATTGCAAAGTAATGATGACGTCAAAAGTCACGTAGTTATCAGTTATCACAAACACTGTAAAATTTAGTATGTGTACTTACTTAGTTACTTATCTGGTGGAAAGTAGAAACTTAACTAAGAAACAAGAAGTTAATGGAGTCAAGTAGTATTAACGCGATTATTAACAGTGGGTTGGAACTAGACTTTGTTTAGATTAATTAAGAGGCCTTTTCGCAATTTTCTGAACCCAGAATCATTTTGTTTCGACTCGGGAATTCCATGCTTATAATCATTATTTTTAGCCTGAATAATGACATTGCACCCGATTGTTGTGTGTGTCTAATGTGTTCATCGGGTGAGCTATAAAGTTTTTAAATTCTAATTAATTAATATAAGAACTACAAAAACTATAAAATTATTTTATTTTTATTTTAGAAGTATTTTTCATGTGTCAAAATCTAATCAATAGACATGACAGGGATCATATTACTTATTTGAAATTTCAAAATTTATGTAATAATTAAGATACATTAGAATCCATCTATATACATTTACAAATATTTGAAATCTAAAACTGATAACTCATATAATTATCATTTGCATATTTAGATGTTATATTAACATTGACGTTAAATTATCCAATTATATATTGTAACTCGTAATTTAGAAATTCAGAAATACAATTAAAATGTTAAGTTAAAGTACCCAATGTTTTAAAAAAAAATTTGTCATTCTAGATGAATAAAAAGGTTTTAAAACATGTTTTTTAAAAAATTATGTATGTTAACATGTTTTCCTTTTCTTTTGAGTTATTAATTTTATTATTATTATAATTTAAATCAAATTTTTAATATTTTGTACCATTTATCGAGATTATGTTAATAACTATAACTAGGTTTGTGGTGTTTAGATATTCGGTTCAGATCTGAATCAATTTTTATTGGGTTCGGGTCTTTCGGATCTTAAAAATTTGGACTTATTTAGGTATTTGTAAATTTTCTATTCGGTTCCACATCGGTTTGTTCTAAATATCTGTACTTATAAATATCTGAAAATTTGCGAACAAAATAGTTGAATTTGAATATTGCATCCAAAAACCATCAAAATTCACCCATAATCCATCTTATTTATCTATTTATAAATAATTAAACTAAACTATTAATAATTAAAATTATGCATTATTGAATTCTAAATTTGAAAATTTAAATTTTCATATTACTTGAAAATACTACAAAATCATAATAAAAATTGCAAACAAAATTTAATTACAACTAAATCATAAATAAAAATAAAAATAAAAACAAAATATATAAAATCATATTAGATATCATGTTTAGGTTGGTATAGATTGGTTTTTATCGAGTTGGGTCTATTTGGATCGGTTTTTTCAAATCTGTTTTTCGGTTATGTTTTCTCATGTAGAAAAATTTTAGACTCATCTAGATATTAATAAATTTTCAATTTAATTTTGGGTCGATTTGATTCAAATTTTTAAATATAGATAAAGTACACATATCTAACTATAACTTTGATAAACCAAATTTTATATAATAAAAATGGAAGATATACAGAAAATTATATTACTACAAATACATGATACTGTCCGAATCAGACATGTCTAATAAGTATTTGAAAACCGTCGATATATATGAGACTTCACCAACTTTAGTTTATAATTAATTATATTGAAACCTCACTTTATTTAACCGTCGATTTGCGTATCTTTACGTAGGTAGGTTTTGGAGCATTACGTATATAGAGTTGGTGTTTTTTCCAAGCACGTTAATTATTGTAGTTTCTTTGATGCATTTGTCAATTATTTGGCTTACAAGTTGATGTCGTCGCAAAAAGCCATGTTTAAAAATTAAAAAGGTGTTGATGTCGTAAATTTATCACATGCATATTACATATAGTTATATACATGTACGTTCTCACGAGACGCGCCCTTAAAAGTTTGTCCAACAACGCACCGCTCCGCTATATTCAAATATTTACTTGATTACACAATTATTTTTCATTCAATTCCAAACTCTGATTTTCTTTTTAGATGATATTCTTGGTATCTACTATGTTAAGGAATTATTTATAGACGATAAAACGCAATTTTATTGATTACCGGTTAGTTATGGAAAGAAGATAATTTTTTAAAAGTAATCCTCCTGGACATGAATGAACAAGCTTGTAATTGAATAACTAACAAAACATGTCTTTTGGAAAAGTTTTAAGTTTACAAGCCGAGTTCCACAAGAAATTGGATAATAGTTTTGAATAATTAATTATTTCTCGTTTTTTTTGCACCATTGTTTTTTTCTATAGTTTTGCAAAAGTTACGTTGAGTGAAAAATGTACATGCTTACTATGTAACATAATATATACTATGGATAACATAAAAATCATTTTAAGCTCTATGGATGAATTAGTGTTTTTTTATAATGGGTTGGATATGTGAATAAAATAAGAAAGAAACTAAGTATGTAAATTTTGGTATACTATTCAATACACTATACACATTTGATTATTTTGGTGGCAATCGATAACGATAGAAAATGGAAAAACAAAATAAAAACTCCATATAAGATGAAGAAAGTTTGCATGGGAAGCAATCTGAGTTTGGTGAATTTCGTCAAAATTTGTTAAGGCTTAGTGGTAAGATGTCATGACTCCACACTCCATTTTCTCTAATGGCGACTGGCGAGAGGGCAGATCTATAGTTTCTATAGAATATGGACCTTTCATATGATATCCACGTGTTTCATATCACTTTTTTTTAAACAGTTTCATATCACTTAGAATACTCTTTTACATGGTTTTGTTTAATATTTATTGTGTGAAAGGATTCAACTCAACTTAAAGATTAGCTAACGTTGATTTGACAGAATATATAGTAACATTCTCAAAACTTAAAATAAGAAATTCTTTCTTTGAGAAATTAATATTTTTTACATACCCACTTTTTAACTAAGAGATTGGGGATTTATTTACAATGATCAGAAAAAACTTGTTTGACGTCAAAACACATACACAGACATTTTGTCAAAAAAAAAAAACACACACACACACAGACATATATATACCTTCAAAAAAAAAAAACTTCTACTAAATTGGATTTTGTAATATGTATATAAGTACAGCTTTGGATTGTTTTGGAATGTTTCAAGAGACGATCCGGGATATGTATAAATTCGAATGTTCTCTCCTTTATTTGCTTGAAACTCCTCCCACTGTTCATTCTCTCTCTCTCCTTTATCAGAATAGAAAATTAGACAAGACTTAAGCAGATTTGGACTCTGTTATATTAGACACACATTTTAGTGTGTTTGGTGAGAAAACCTTTGTATATCTTGTTTTCTCTTTAAAAACTTGATATTTTGGTGAAATTTCATTTTTAATCTATTTTCAAATTGATTTTTTTTTTGTGTTTACTGAGTTATGCTTCCTATCTAGTCATGATTAGTCTTGATTCTTGTATAAATTAAGGTTTCTCATAGTGAATAATGAGTAGACTCCTCTTGAGTCTATGGGCTTAATAGATTAGGATGATTGAGTAATGATCTAGAGTGTGCAATGTTAGATTCTTATTGTTATATGCATGCATATTTGTGATCTTAATACTAGCTTAATTACAATTTATCTCCCAAAATCCAGATTCTAAGCTTTTCATGCATTGGAAGTATTTGATGAAATGTTTGAACTATATTGATACTGATTGTTTGACCAATAGAAACTGATGTTAGAGAAACTTAGAAAGTTAGTAGACTTGTTAATTATGCATGCATGCTAGCTTTTATTGAGCCAATGTAAAAAAAATGTTTGATATTTGATTAGTGTAAGGATTATTATCATGGAAGTATATTAATCTATTTGCTTGAGTCTACACTTATAAAACATGAATGATTGGTTGTATGAGCACTCTAGATAGAATCTTGATCATCCAAAGTCAATGCCCATGGATTCATATTACATCTTTGACAATTTGTTTAGTTATGTACTTGAGTTTAAATCTTGTATACTTGTTACAATTTAAGCTTTAAGTTTTTTTTTTTTGAAAATTTTTTAAGCTTAAGTTAATATCTTACATTTTCATTGCTTACAATCACTTAGGATTAAATTCACATCTCAAATACTACATTGATTTGAGAATTAAACTTCTTTTTTTTTGAAAAAAAAATTATATCAGTATATCTCTTATAAAAAAAAATTGAAATAATGCGTTAATTTCATTAGTCTGATCAGTCCTTATTGTCCCTTCAAACATTTCAAACATGTAATAAGATAAACCAAAAGAATAAATCTAGACTTACACGAAACATTATTTCTGTGTTCAACAATATGAATATGATACAGATTTATATGAATTTGATTTCGCTACGTGCCTATATCAAAGGTCATACAGACCTGCATGATCAGAAGATGTCTTTAAAATATAATCATAGAGATACAAAAGATATAAAAAGCTACAAGGATACCAAATATTAGCAAAAAAAAAAAAACTACAAGGATTAACACAATAATTTTCAAAATAAATGGCGTTTCTTTGTTGATTTGTGTTCTGTTGTTGATTATTGGCGGATTGGCAGAGCCGAGAGGACCGTCCAAAATGTATAATTTGTTGGGTAAATCAGAAAAGAACACAAAAACAAAAGTGAATAATTGAAGGGAACATTACGTATAGCAAATCGTGGGGGAATAATATGTGAAGTGGACGGATGATCTGTCATTTTATAATATGTAAATACGTACGTAGCTAAGACTGAATTGCCTAAAATGATAATATTCTTTTATTAACTATTGTCGTAGACAAAAAAAATTCAAGATTGCTAATAATATATCACTAATAACTTGAAGTTTTGTTCGTAGATAATGGGATTTTTACCATAATTTATGTTATAATTGGCACAAAACGGAAAAGAGCCATATAATGAATGGGTCGTCTTGTAAGTTTTAAGCACAATTAATATTATTATTTTTATTCTTTTAGTCTCGTGTTAGAAGTTGGTAATCAAAAAATATACACTAGAGATTTTCACTATTTTCAATATACTAACCAAAAACTTAAAAGAGTAAAGTACTTTCTACTGATTAACTAACGGTATATATTTAAAAGCAGATTAGGTAAAATCTGTCCTGATATTATTATTTTTTGTCAAGAAAAACTGTCCTGACAATCTTGTATAAGGAGTATATCTTCAATATTAAATAGTTACATGACACTTGCAATATTAACGATTTTTTTTGTAATGAAAAACTTATAATAAGGGATCCTCATTACCTTTCAAAGTTTGCTGGTTTGATGATGCTGGTGCGACACCTGATTCCGAATCTTTTTTTTTTTTTGAACACACACCTGATTCCGAATCATTGTTAGATTTTTTAATAAAATCCTTGTCGTCTAATATTTGTGTTCTTCTACGTATTGGTATCTCTCGACGCCCTCGTAGTAATTAATTGCATGCATGAGAAGAAGGTGCATGCGTGCCTTTTTTATTTAAATTTTGAACTATGCATGGTCAATCAAATGCTCGTTTTTTGTCTTTTTTATTACAGAACATGTATTTATAAATTGATATTGTAAAATGATATTGAAAGCTAAAGTATAACGTTTTCAGCGTATTATATGGTGTATTCGTTTCTTAATTTTATCACCACCCATCGGATGGTTATAGAATATTTGTCTCTTCGTGATGATTGTGTCCCTATATGCTGGCAGAATATAGTAGTTTTTGTATAACTAGGTGTCCTCAGCTAGAGCATTGCGGTTTGCTAATTCTGGTCAAGGCGTGAACCGTAATGATCAAAATGTACACTTCATGGAAGTCGATATCGTTCAGCTATAGAGTCATGGGCACACTTTCGCTATCTGAATATTTTAGGATCAAAATAAGGAGCTATCTTTCATTGCATTGATTGAGATGTTTATCTCCGGTGTATTTAGTTTCACGTACACACACACTGGGGCTTTTCTACGATCAGTGATTAAAAACTTTGAATCCAATAATTACTTTTTTTTTGCTAAAATCTGAACAGAGTATTACTTTGTAAAGCAAACATTATATTTCCCACACATTAATCTTACTCAAGTTCATCTAACTATGTACACTTAAATTGCTCTTTGTTTTAGTCTATCAACATATTAAACACAACTGAAAGTAGGAAACCAACTCTAATCAAACCAAACCTAAATGATTTTGGCTAGAATTATGCTATAGCTTTACTCAATCTTAATTAGTTGAAGCAAAAATTCCATAAATATATCCCAACAAAATTTTGTCAAGTTTTTTAATATCTATCTTTTTTACTATCCAGCTTAATACATTAATTAATTATTTTTATTTTAATACACCAAATTTAAAACAATGCTCATTTTAGTATATACCCAGTGTATGTTTATTTTAATCAAAATATTAATAATTTTAAAGTAAAATATCTTCAAAATAAATATAAAATATATATTTTAATTATAAATTTTAGGAATAAAATAGATAAATTTTGGATGAAAACTTAAAATTTATAAAACATATTTTGAATGAATATATGTAAATTATTTTAAGTTTCAGAAAATAAATTAAATTTGTTATTAAAATAAAAATAAAATTAAAAAGTTTAAGGTTATCTAAAATTTAATTCATTTTATTCCTGAAACTTAAAATAGAATTAGAAAATTTCAAGATTTTTTTTTTGGATATTTTATACATTTCGTTTGAAACTTATTGATATTTTTGATTAAAATGAAAATAGTTTTGATATAAAAATAAACATTGTATTAAAATTAGCGTATTAAAATGAAATAAAAATTTTGTTTAGATATTAAACTGAATAGTAAGAAAATTTGGGTATTAAAAAGAAAAAAAAATGATCTAAGGTGATTTTATGAAATTTCCTTTTAACTGAATCAACTTTAATAAATCAGAGGTTTAGGCACCAATATATATTAACAATTTTTAACGACTTTTATACTCTGGTTGCATTTCATGTGAATTTTTGTCTGAATCTCAGCCCAGCAATGCTGGCTCTGTGTCAAAAATGTGTGTGGTAAAGAGAACTATCTTTTTAAGTGAAACTGAAATCCTAATAAAATGTTCTTTTGTTGAAACACTCCTAATAAAATGTATTAATCGAAGTTTCAAACGTATCTTTAACTAACGGGCCTAGTGTGGTACATGCATAAAATATTTTTTAATTAGCGTAAATCTAGTTAAATGGGCTTCCGATTAAGTAATAAGAGATATATTGAAGCCCATAAAAGCCTCTTCCTTTCTTTAATAAACGAAATTTCATATTTTATTAAAGTTCCGATCTGCGAAGGAATATTCCACCACGTGGCACGATACATTGACGGTCAAAACAACAACGGAGTCCGTATCTGTCACGTTCAAACGCCACGACACAAGAAACCAATCAACAGCGTTTCTAACGGTATTTCAGACTTTAAGGAAACAAAATCGCTGGACACGTCACGCGTCAATTACTCTTTTTCCTTCATAAAAAATTAACATCACTGAGATTAATAATCGCATGCATGCGGGACCACAGTACGCGTGAGAAAGTACTAGCTTTTACACCGTTCGATTAAAAAGTGCGATCCATCTAACGTCTCTTGTGCAAGTAGAGAATTAAGAAATCCATCCAGATTTTTTTTTCTTTAATAATATTGGAGAGTGGCTGACCGCAAACATGTGCATGCCTGCCTGTATCTTGCAGCCTTCATGTGGATTTATCAGTGCCACACTATCCATCATCAAAATAACTCAAATCATATAACACTTTCTTATAGGAAAATATACGTTCCTTTAAAAAGTAAAAATATTATATTTCAAAATCATCGCATTAAACTAGTTATTATTAATGCAAAATGTATTAATTGGTGCTAAGTAGTAGTATTATTTTGAAGGCGATAATTCGGTAATATATATAACTAACGGATGTTACTATTTAGGAAATAATAATAAATTTGAGGCTGGCAAATTCTCAAATGTTAAGTTGACTTTACACATTGATCTTACAATGCATGTGAATGTGCTTAATGGCTCATATTTCTTCACTTATTATAGTAGTTTTCATAATAAAAAAAATGTAATAATCGTTCTCAGCATGTTCAAAATGTCATTGTTTCGCGGTGAAAGATTTGAATTATGAATTATAAAAATATTATACCAAATGATTGGTGTACACATTGACCATCCATGCCTTGAGACATTTCCACCAAATTTGAGAACATATATCCAACTAAATAAATTATACTATTATTATAATATGAAAAACAAAATAAAAATGAATGTATTTCATTTCCACAATTACCGTTAGTTCTTAGATAGTACTCCATTTGGCGGCTGACATGAATAAACAAGAAAGTATAGCAGTCCTAAGATACTTTAAATTAAAAATATAGTAGTATAAGTTAATTTGAAATAAAATTAGAAGGAATATATGAGAAAGGCAATTCTGGCTTTGGTTCTGTGTGTTTGAAACAAATTTTTTATTTTTTATTTTAAAAGGGCTCTGAAACCAAGTTGTGTCCTACAACTATAATTATCTTAAAATGTTTAATAATAAAATACTCCTATATTTTTGTTTAAATTATTTTTAAAAAATTGAAGAAAGAAAGAGAGAATTTAGAGGGTTGTTGTGCCACAACTCGAGATACACAAAAAAAAATTCCAAATACATTGTAGATTGACAGATTGTACATTATTTTATTAATTATATTTTTATCTTTTTGTTTATACAGATTACTGAATAAGAATAAGGTACTCACTAAACTTAAACAAAACAAAACAAAACAAAATTGAAAAACCTTTTTATGTGTAATAAAACAATAAAATACGAATCGATCAGACCAAAAAGCAAGAAATTTTTTTTTCAAAACTTTTAACACGGTTATTTTTTTTTTTTGTCTCTTGGAGAAATCTCACGCCCAGGAATTCCTGAAGGCGGAGTCGAACCCCGGTGCCTTGGGTGTCACTTAGCCACTAGGCTAAGGCTGACCCGGCTTAACACGGTTATTTATTATTTAAAAAAACACGGTTATTTTTTTTTTTATACTCTCGAAGACGAACGGTCAAAGCTTGGTTTAATTACTAATTTCATTCTATATCTATCTACTAATTTGCAGATTTCAAGACAGAGAGGAAGTTGAAGACAGCGAAGCAAAATGTTTGTGCAGAGGACCCCATGTTGATATATATACAGCGAAAAAGGTTAAGTTGAGTCCTCATTTTTTCAATTAGCATCTCTCTCTCTAGCCATTGTCGTGGGATCCCACCAGCAGCTTTCTTGTCTTCTCCATCTCCATTGGCCTCTCTCTCTCTCTCTCTCTTTCCTTTCCTCCAATCAACAAAAACAGAGGTGTCTGCACTTTCTTCTGTTGTTTCACTCTTTGCGTAGAAAAGAGTTTTTCGTTTGCTTCGTTAGAGAGGAAAAAGTTACAGTTTTTATTTTGTAATCAGATATTTGGGAGCCGAAAGGTTGAAACTTTTGATGTGGGTTTTGATTTAAAAGAGGGGGAAAATAATCATTTATGGCTCAGCAGAGACAGTTTCAGATGGGAGAAGGTGGTGGTAATAGTAACGACACGAAGCTGACGAAGATCTTCGTGGGAGGATTGGCTTGGGAGACGCAGAAAGATACAATGAGACGTTACTTCGAACAGTTTGGTGAAATCGTTGAAGCTGTCGTTATCTCTGATAAGAACACTGGCAGATCCAAAGGCTACGGCTTTGTATGTTTCTTCCCTCTTCTTCCTTAACTCGGTTCTGTTTCTTTAGATAAAAGTTTTATGACAAAAAGAGTTTGCTTTGGTTTTGATCAGGTGACGTTTAAGGAAGGAGAAGCAGCGATGAGAGCTTGTCAGAATATGAATCCTGTGATTGATGGAAGAAGAGCTAATTGCAACCTTGCTTTTCTCGGTGCTCAGAAACCACGTCCTCCTACTTCTCCTAGACATGGTCTCTCTCTTTCTCTCTCTGTAGAATGCTTTAGATCTTTTTTTTTTGGTTACTTGATTAGCACGTGAAGAAGTCTTTTTTGATGAATGTTTGATTTGCAGGAACGGGTAGGTTTAGGTCACCAGGAGGAGTAGGATTAGCGGCTCCTTCTCCTCAGTTCCGAGGCTCTTCTTCTTCCTCATCTGCTTTTGTTCATCATCATCAGCAGCAACAACACACTGGTCAATTCCCATTCCCCTACTCTACTTATGGGTAAGTATTATTATCACCACATCAACATCAAGGATCATGTTTATGTGCTTTTTTGTTTTCCTGTGACAAAATGTTTTTTTTCTTTTCATCTGCAGATTCTCTGGTTATTCTCAAGAGGGAATGTATCCAATGGTTAGTTAAATTTCTCTGATCTTTCATCATGTTGATTGATTCCATTTTCACTGAATGTTGTTTTGTTGTAGAACTACTACAATCATCATCTCTATGGAGGACAGCAGTTTTCACCATACATGGGACCTCCATCTTCAGGATCAACTTTCCATGGTTACTATCCTTACTATGCTCAATACAATCCAGCACAGAGTAGCAATCATGCTCAAGCTCAAACTCATCATCAAGGTTTCAGCTTTCAGTACACTACTCCTCCTGCTCCTCCTCCGTTGCAATACCCTTACTTGCCTCATCAGCAATTCAGCTCTCAGCCTCCTCCGCCACCAATCCTCTCCCTCCCAACCTCTTTGGCTCTGTCGTTAGCATCTTCAGCTCCATCCTCGTCCTCTTCAGCTTCCACCTCAGGTTTGATTTCACTACTCAAAATCTTTAATTTTGCAAATCATCCTTGGTTTACTGATTGTTTGTTTGGTTTTGTATTTAGCTGCAACAACTGCAACCAAAACGGTAGTTATTACTACAACGGCAGCTGAAGCTAGCAGCAACAAAGATGGTCATGAAGCAATTACATCATCATCCATCAAGATAGAGGATTGATTCAGTACCACAGTAGCGGAGAAAGGGACTAACTCATCATCAATCTCTCCAACATGTTCAAGAAACATTTATTCATATCGTTTTTAGGATTCTAGAATCTAAATCAGTAGTACCTAGGAGGGGGAGGAAGCTGAAGAAGAAGAAGAAGAAAGAAACATTGTTTTATTTATTTTTCAAGATTCACATTGCATTTTTAGGTTAAAAGGATCAAATAGAAGGCATTGGTGGCCTTTTCTTGATTCTTGAATTGATGCAGAAAGCATTCATTCAAAAATTACATTTATTTGGGGATTTAATTTTCAGGTTCAGAAGAAATGTTTTATGTCTTCTTTTGAACCCCAAACAGGATTTTAAAGCTTTGGATAAGCTTGAAAAGTCCCTTTCCACATTTTCATTTCTTGAAATTATTTTACTTCAAATCTCATTGCTTGTTCTTGTTCTTCATTATGATAGACTATACATTTTGAAGATAAGATCTCTAATCTGGTTGGTTCTAGGGAAACACAAAAGCAGTTCATAGTTCACTTTCAGCTGGAATTTTCTTGTTTTCTTGTCAACTGAAGCTTTTTAGTTTATTTTCTAATTAAAATGTTTCAATTTATTAATTTGAATTCTGATGATTATTTCTTTTAACGGTTGTCAGTGTAAAATGATGATTGTCTTTGGATTCCAAAGGGGATCTTGTGAAGACAAAAGTACCGGTCAAAAGACCGTTGTAAAAAAACGGATCTTTGTCTTCTATGATAAAATTTCATGAATATTACTCCCTCTAAGAAAAATTTATTTGTTTCAAAATATAAGTAGTTTTCTTTATTCTATGTAACTTTCACCTTTATTGGATATGGTGTGACCAATCAAACAATATAGATTTATTTATGATTAGTTTAAATATTCCTATTTTATATATCAAATACTATTTTAAAAATAAATAATATATTTCTTAATCTTTGTGCATTCAATTAAAACTACCTACATAAAAAAACCGAGGGAGTACTATTGTTTAAATAGCCTTGAAATTTGGTGTTAAAAAAATAGCCTTGAAATAAAAAAAGTTGAAACTAAAACAGTTGTATCAAAAATTCCAGATTATTGTTTATATAATTATGAATAATCCCAACAATTTTTTTCGAGAAATTAATATATGATCCTGTGAATACTATAAACAATAATTAGTTTATAAATTTTTTTTTGGTTTCGTGGTGTCTTATTTTCTGCTCTTCCTTATTTTCCTTGGTGACTTTGTAGAGTCTTTTGGTTTTCAGATTTTATTGGTAGTTGATATTGTAAACTTTGGTTGTAAGCATAAGGAAAACATAAAAATCGCCTTTTTCTGCAATACAAATGGAAAATGGAAAAAGATGATGGGCATTTGCAAATCTAAGACATAACTATATATGAACCATTGACCACCAATAAAAAATTAAAAAGGAATATGATTTTAGAAGTTAGTCTTGTATCGAAAAATGATAGTATACACGAAAGGTGGGCCTTCACAAATGCAAGGTTAACGTAATGCAAAGCCCACTATTGTTTTTGTAATCTGTAGACATATGTGTAACCACGTTGGCAAGCTTGCAGCCTACACGCATATGTCAAGTTGTTTATTGCGTATTAATTGTCCCATATCATAGACCAATAGATATTTTCTTTTGTTATGTGACATTTTCCTACCAAACCAAAATTTATAGATTGCTCTAGAAGGAGGAAGTAATTTAAACTTTTAGCTTTACGTAATAAAAAAACGAGTTTGAAATGATAAAATATTACTTTCAATTTTCATTTGCGTTCAGAAATTACCAGGCCACCAAATGCGACTTAATCAGCTGTCATTTAATATATTGATGCGTATGCTGTCGTTTCTTTTAAAGTATATTTATAAAAAAATAAACAAATAGGGTTTATAGAGTCATAAAAACTGTATAATTTTTAAAAATTGTACATTTATAATCGGGCACAAACTGTTTTTTTGTATGTTTGCATTTTTATATATTTTAAAAAGAGAAAGTATATTAGAAACGATATATCATATAACATATGCTTTTTGAAAAAGAAATACACCATCCAATTTGAATGATAGACAGAGCTGCTGAAAGTATAAATATCTGCTTTCCGAAACCAATCAACATCCCTATGATCAAACTCAGCCACACAAACAAACCCGAATCCCACGTGTCATCCACACAACCACTAGTCTCATAGCCCACGTGGCAATCTTCGAGGCGAATATCTCCACTTCCCGCCATCTCCACCGAATCAGCCACGATACAGAAAAAAAAAATCAAAATAATGGCCCGTATTAAGCCACGTCAGCCCACTGACGGCCCGCATTAATATTCACCGTTAATTAGATTTTTTCTCCCAAATTTGTTTATTTCTATTCTCTCGTCTTCCGCTGAAAACATACAAAAGTCTTCGATATTTTCTCGATTCGAGCGGCTCTGATCCAAAAGTTGTTCTCTTTCTTCTTCAATCCTTGACCGGAGACGATTTCCTCAGGCGGGTTAAGATCGAAATCAGATATCTTTTTCTGACTTTATAGCTGTTACCGAGCTCTGTTTTTGCTCTGTTTTGAGCTATAATCGATGGCGGAGACGATGATGATGAGTAGCAGAGGCAAGTCATCGGAGGTTGTACGGTGGGAGAAGTATCTTCCCAAAACGGTGCTTAGTGTTTTGCTCGTCGAGTCCGATGACTCAACTCGTCAAATCATCACCGCTCTTCTTCGGAACTGCTCTTACAAAGGTCATTGCTTTACTCTGTTTTATAGTAAATACTCTGTTTTACAGTAAACACTCTGTTTTATATTAAATACTCTGTTTTATAGTAAATGTTTTAAAGTTTCCATCTTTGTTCTGTTCTGTGAAATTAAAACTCGGGTCTGGTTTTGAATTTCGAAACAGTTGTAGCTGTGTCCGATGGTTTAGCTGCGTGGGAGACTCTGAAGGAGAAGTCACATGACGTTGACCTTATACTAACCGAGCTTGATTTGCCAGCTATATCTGGTTTTGCTCTACTTGCTTTGGTGATGGAGCATGAAGCTTGCAAGAACATTCCTGTCATAAGTACGATGGTGATCCCCTAAAGTCCGTTTCTTTATATCTGTTTTAAAAGCTTCTCTTGAGTTTTTTGTTCTGATGATTTTAACTTGTGTTGTTTCAGTGATGTCGTCGCAAGATTCGATGACGATGGTGTTGAAGTGTATGCTGAGAGGTGCTGCTGATTATCTGATTAAGCCCATGAGGAAGAACGAGTTGAAGAATCTATGGCAACATGTGTGGAGAAGACTTGCTGTAAGTTTTGTTTCTAATTTTGTTTCCAAGTGTTGGTTTTTTTAAGTTCGAAAGACTTATTATTGTCTTTTTGGGTTTATGAATCAGGTGCGGGATGGTCACACTGCTCAAGGTCTTAGCTTACCAGCTTCACAGCACAACCTTGAAGATACTGATGAAACCAGTGCCGATTCCAGATATCATTCTGATCATGGAAGTGGTGCTCATG
The DNA here is from genome assembly GCA_016432835.1 of Brassica nigra. Taxonomy (NCBI): domain Eukaryota; kingdom Viridiplantae; phylum Streptophyta; class Magnoliopsida; order Brassicales; family Brassicaceae; genus Brassica; species Brassica nigra. The sequence continues at coordinate 63,194,610 of CM028246.1, forward strand.
TATGGATGCTACTTATTTCAATTTATCACTATTCCAGACCTTTTTTATTCAATAGATGCTGATATTGTGTAACTTGTAAATTAAGCAGGCTAACAGCTACAACGGTCACAATAAGCTTGAATCTTTTGATGTGACAATGGACTTGATCGGTGGAATTGACAAACGGCCTGATTGCTACTACGGAGACAACGCTCGTGATGAGTATGTTGGTCCAGAGCTTGGACTTTCTCTGAAAAGATCTTGCTCTGGAAGTTTAGAGAAGCAAGATCATCAAGCCAAGCAACAAAAGCTTAGCCTCTCTGATAAATCTACACGGTTGGTTTTGCTTACTATATATATAAAACAGCATGTCTCAAAGATAGTGTCTTAATCAGTGGGCATTATACTTCAACTTGCAGATATGAGAACAGCCAGCCAGGAGAGAAAGCAGACGTAGCTGCCGTAGAGCCGAGTAGCTCAGCTGAGCCAAAGACACCAAGCGAATCACATGAGAAGCTAAGAAGAGTAAGATCTGATCACGGAAGCGCTACAACAAGCAGCAACCAGGTATCATCAAGTCTAAGCGGACAAAACGAGTTCAGCTTCCATAACCAAGTTGTTCAACACCAAAAAGCAAGCAAGGGAGTGGAAGTTGGTTCTGAAAGCACCAATGAAGGGGTCGCAGGACAGAGTAGGAGTAGCACAACAGAGAAAGCAAAGGAAGAACAAGAAGAAGGAGAAGGTGGTCTAAGCGTACAGGAACGTCGGAGTCAGAGAGAAGCTGCACTGATGAAGTTTCGGTTGAAGAGGAAAGATCGATGCTTTGACAAAAAGGTTAGATATCAGAGCAGGAAGAAGCTAGCTGAGCAGCGTCCACGAGTCAAAGGCCAGTTCGTGCGTTCCTTGAATTCAGATGCGTCTAAATAAAATAAAAGCTAAGGCTTTTGTCAGTTTATATAATAGAGAGAGCCAGAGAGGACTTGTTGTTTTATGCCTACCTAGTTTGGCTCTTTGTACTTAAGAGTGTGTTTCTTCTTCTCAGCTCATCTGAGAAACTTGGGTAACTGTTCACCCATGTATATATTATCAAAAGTAGCTACGTTAAACCTGTAATTTCAGTTTTTCTGATTCGTAATATTATTATATCATCTTTCAAATTAAGCATTTTTCACTTTGTTTAATAATTTTTTTTTCTATAAAGCTTAAGAAATATGTATTAGTATTTGAAAATTTCGCAAAAGAGAGAGAGAGAGGTCCTAACCGTAAAAAACCGCCAATTATTTAACTAAACCGGTTTTTAGGTATGTGCCCCCCAATCACTCACTCACCGGTTTAAATAAGACCGGTTCAGTTATGTTGGGCCACGTGTATCATGCTTTGACCGTCAAAGAGGAAACCATAGAGATTGGAGATAAGAGAGAAAAACAGAAGAAAAGGGTTAGGTGGATCTCGTGACCATCGGTGGCGGCCGATCTTTTCATCTTTTTATTTATAAAAAAGGTTCCTCCTTTTAGCTGGAGCACAGGCACGAGTGAATCTATCTCTCTTCTTTAAAAGATTTTTTCGAATCAATGGTGAATATTTTCCACCGAGAACCTTCAGCCTCGTCTCTCTTCTTCTTCTTCTGGTAAAGCTCATCTTTTATTTTTCTCTTCAAAAGCTTTAGGCTTTGTGTTAGGATTCTTCACCAATCATATCTGGAATTTAGTCTGATTGCTATTATTATTATAGTTTAAACTTGAATCAGTATTAGAGTTGTGTTAGATTCTGGACTTGGTCTGATTGTGACATCTGGAATTGGTCTGAATGTGACACTTTTTTTTTTTATTATTTGAGGTCAAAACTTGAATCGGTATTTTTTTTATGTGTCTGTCTGAAATTGTTAATTTTTTTTATAGTGTTTTGACTCTGGTAATGATGATTATTATATGCTCTGTAATAAAAGCTTTGACTATTGTTTTTATATATATTAATCTGCTATAAGAACCTCTGCCTTCTTCTGTACTTAGATTAGTAGTGGCATACATGTCCTCCTTCTCTGATTTGATCTTTGTGGATAATAAAGTTGATTTCTTTTTTTTTTTGTTTAAACAGAGTTGCCACTTTCAGAAACTCATTGAGCTTCTCTCACATTCATCTATCTTATTACAGAGGTAACGACCTGTTGTTTTAATATTTTTGTCTTCTGTAGTTCTTGTCTCATTCTCACTTGTCCTTTTATTTTTAAAAAAACCTTTTCAGATGGAGCCTTCAAGCCACCAACATAGTCACATCATTGAGGTCAATGCATCAAAATCCGATGAAGAAAGAGCAACACTTGGGTCAAGCAAAGTCTGTGGAGAAGCACCCTGTGGTTTCTCAGATCTCAACAACGCCTCTGTTGACGCAGAGGAACGCAATGCTTCCATGCGAAAGCTCTGTATCGCCGTCGTGCTATGTCTTCTCTTCATGACAGTTGAAGTCTTTGGTGGGATCAAAGCCAATAGCTTGGCTATACTAACCGATGCAGCTCATCTTCTCTCTGATGTTGCTGCCTTTGCCATCTCCTTGTTCTCCCTGTGGGCTGCTGGTTGGGAAGCCACCCCAAGGCAGACTTATGGGTTCTTCAGGATTGAGATTCTGGGAGCTCTTGTCTCTATCCAGCTCATTTGGTTGCTAACAGGGATTCTTGTCTATGAAGCCATTATCAGACTTCTTACCGAGACCAGTGAGGTTAATGGGTTTCTTATGTTCCTTGTTGCTGCGTTTGGGCTGCTTGTGAATATCATAATGGCTGTTCTGCTCGGGCATGATCATGGTCACAGTCACGGTCATGGTCACAGCCATGGTCATGACCATCACAGTCACGGTGGGGTGACTGTTACCACCCACCACCATCATGGTCATGATCATGGTCATAGTCATGGTGAGGACAAGCATCACGCTCATGGGGATGTCACTGAGCAGTTATTGGACAAATCAAAGCCTGATAAAGAGAAGAGAAAGAGGAACATCAATGTCCAAGGAGCTTACCTCCACGTCCTTGGTGACTCAATCCAGAGCGTTGGTGTTATGATTGGAGGAGCTATCATTTGGTACAAGCCGGAATGGAAAATAGTCGATCTGATCTGCACTCTAGTCTTCTCCGTTATTGTCTTGGGGACAACCATCAACATGATTAGAAGCATTCTTGAAGTATTGATGGAGAGCACACCGAGAGAGATTGACGCAACTAAACTTGAAAAGGGTTTGCTGGAGATGGAAGAAGTGGTGGCTGTTCACGAGCTTCACATTTGGGCTATCACGGTGGGGAAAGTGCTGCTTGCTTGCCATGTCAATATCACACCAGAAGCAGATGCAGACATGGTGCTCAACAAGGTGATTGATTACATCCGCAGGGAGTATAATATCAGTCATGTCACTATACAAATCGAACGCTAAAAGCATATCAAACATCTCAAGAGTGTTTTGTATCAGTATTCTCTTTAACAACAATAAAATCAATAAAGTTTCTATCTTTTTTTCCCCTCTGCTTTAGGTATAGTTTTGTCTTTTTATGAAGTGTTGAAAAGACACAACTTGTTTAGAACAAGAGATGTCATCTCAACTTTTCTGCCTTCAGTTAGATTCATCATCTTCCTAGTAGTCACAAGGCTTGTGAACGTGTTAGAAGCAGGATCTGATTGACTTTTTAGAGTTTTAATGATATGTCACAAGTGGGACATGTTTGTCCTAAGAGTCGGTAACAAGAGCTCGTAAGTTACATCAGCAAGTACACACAGAGAGATGAAATCTCAAAACACCCAAGTAGTTGTTGATAAGTCTTCTTTACGTGAAAGGTTGGATCTTTTTAGCTTGCTTAGACAGTTCTTGTTCTTATTAGTATGAACGAGATCAATAGAATGCAGACAGATAGATTTCATGTGTTTCTGGGTTAATCTGTGTTTGGATTAGATCTCGTCTAAAGAAAAGAGACTAGTTTTGGCTGTGTTAGACTCAACACGTGAGACAAACAGAGGCCACAACTGAGACTAGAACATGGATAAGGTTTCTTCATGTGAGCTTTGGTGATCAAATCTACGTTCTTGTTTGTTCTCAAAGTGATATAACATATGGATTTGATCGATAACAAACTACTATAGTTATCTAGAAACGTGTAAATAATGCTGTTAAGTATGCATATAGTAGTTTAAATATGATAAACCTGATGAAGAAGCAAATAAAAGATATTTTAGAGACAAACACTAGTTAGTACCCACAAAGACAAGGCATAGACACTTGTATGCTTACCAGATAAGAAGCCAGAATTCACGCGTTAATAAAATGAGCAAACACTTGAAGTTTCATTAGCTTTTGTTAAGACACAAACCAATGGAAGCTCTCATCTTATGTGTATTAACCAAAGCCCCCACAACTCTCTGTCTTCGCTGCCAGACAAAACTGCTACAGCCAATAATGTTTTTCTGAGGGACCTTTCTTCTGTCAGAGAAAACTCTCTCTCTCTCTCTCTCTCTCATCTTCTTGTTTAGACTCACCAACTCATCTTCAGTCCTCAAAACAAACATCATCTCTTTTTTTACTTTTTTTTTTTGTTTTACCTCTTTGTTTACTTCCCTTTATCTCTCATATCTCACTTTCAGTTTCCCTTTTTCTCTTCAACATCTTGTTAGCAATTAAACACCACTGTTCTATATAAAAGCTAACGGCTTTAGCAGAGAGTTTCTTGTTTTTTACTTCCTTTAAAAAAAGTTTATTTCTAGAGAGAGATACAAACAAGAGTGTGATACAAGGAGGAGGTTTTCTCAGCTTTGTTAATGGAGAAGATTCAAGGACAAAACAAGCTCTCTGTAATGTTATCTTTATCTCAAAATTGGAACTTTTTTTCATTTAATTTCTTTCTTCCCAAAAACGAGTCCAGAATGGTGGTTTGCATTCAATGCTGTGGATGTCTGCTATACCTAAAACACTTAACAAATCTGCTCTCAACTGTTTCCCTCTCTTTGAAACATTCCATTTTTTCATTCTAGTTTTGTTTTTCTCTACACTGACCCACTAACCAAAACACAGACACAGTTGAATTTAGCCAGCTTTCACAGTAACTCTCTTTTAAGTTTCACTTTCTTTCTCTCTCTCTCAGAGTCACTTGGTAGGTATAAGCTATATCTCACCTCCTCTGTTTTTTTCTTCTTGCAGTCTTTGGATGAGAAAGTGATTGTGAGGAGAAGCTTACAAGTTCAAGGATCAGCAGAGGATCAAAGATTTGGACTTGAGGAAGATCAATTCTTACAAATGATGCAACAAAGTGAAGACACTTCTTCTGTTTTGTCCTTCAAAGACCCAAACTTTCTAACACTAGTCTCTCTCCAGACACTCCAAAAGCCTTGGGAGCTCGGAAACTATCTCCCACATGAAGTCCCAGAGTTTCATTCACCCATCGACGACTCAAAACCCAATCACTACAACTATCATCAGAACCCATCTCTGGAAAGAATCAATGAAGCTATCTCAAGCCAAGAACTTCAGCTAAACCCACAACGCAAGCGCAGAAACAACAACAACAACTTGGCATCATCATCAGTGAGCAGAGAGAAGAGAAAGAGAAAGAGAACCAAACCAGCAAAGAACACAGAAGAGATGGAGAGTCAGAGGATGACTCACATTGCGGTTGAACGTAACCGCAGACGCCAAATGAACGTTTATCTCAACTCCCTCCGCTCTCTCATCCCATCTTCCTACATCCTTAGGGTATATATATAACTCAAAAAGTCTCAACCTTTATTATTATTATTTCTTCTAACACAAGTTTGGTTCTTTATCCTTAGGGAGACCAAGCATCAATAGTAGGAGGAGCTATAGACTTCGTGAAGATCCTCGAGCAACAGTTGCAATACCTTGAAGCGCAAAAGATAACTCAACAAAGTGATACCAAAGACATTTCGTTGCGTGCGAGTAAGGAAGAAGAAGAGAGTAGTAAACTGAGAATCGATGCCACGGTGATAGAGAGTCACGTCAATCTCAAGATACAATGCCCGAGGAAACAAGGACAGCTTCTCAGATCAATCATTTGGCTAGAGAAGCTTAGATTCACTGTTCTTCATCTCAACGTTACATCTCCATGCATTGCTTCTGTCTCTTATTCCTTCAACCTCAAGGTACTACTACTGAATAACTAAAAATGCTTATAATTAACACAAAATGAAAATTCTTTTTGTTATTTTTTTTTTCAGATGGAAGACGGCTGCGTATTGGGGTCGGCCGATGAGATAACGGCGGCGGTTCGTCAGATATTCGACTGCTGAAATTAAAGACAAAAAAAAAGCAAAAAGTAACGTTCTTTGGTAGCTTCGGTTTCTCGAGTATGCGAAAGTAATAAATAATAATAAGATGTTTTTGTTGGTATGTAATTGGAGTCTTCTCGGCATGGCACTTTGACTTTGTTTAAAGAGGGTACTCTACAGAGTTTGTTAGGGACCCCCATCTGATAGATGTATATCAAAGTTTGACCTCTGTGTCTTGGTATTCATGATTCATTGTCTTTTTTTTGTTTTGCTTTTGCCTCTCTTTTGGGGTTTGACTTTTTTTTTCTTATCAGAGGTGGCATTTGGGTTGTGAATGTTCAAGTAACTGATTCCAAAAGATAAATAGCCCAGATGTCTTTGTGCTTAAATACTAAACTACTAGGCCCGTTCCATGTTTCTCTACTCATATATCACATTTTCAACTTGTAACTACTTAGCCAGCCTGGCTAAATTTAAACCAATTTTTCTTGTCATTTAGAAACAAGCTATGTACAAATAACCAAATTTCTCCTTTACCACTAAGGTATGTATGTACACAAATATATAAAAGAGCATCTAGCATTTCACATTAGCAATAATAATATACTTATAATTTTCTGAATGACTAGAATTTCTAAAAATCCATAATTACATTTATCTAAAGCGAAATCTCATGTAAATGTAATTTTTATTTAGAGAATATTAACCGAATTTTAAACTTAGTTTCATAGGCTACTACAACATAACAAAATTAAGACTACACTATCACATTCATATTTTAGTGAAAAAAAAATCAAGGTTGAATATGGAAGTTGTTTTCTTTTATCCCTCCACAAGAAAACTAACAAAAGTTTTGTCCCAGTTTACAAATAACCAAATCCTATCCAATAAGAACACAAAGATCGCCTCTGTGTCCGCCACGTCAGCACTATCCTGATCGGGAAACCCAAACGAGTGGTGGAATCGTTTCCGACACAAAAAATCTCACAAAACACTTGTTCTCCACTAATCTCAGGACAATACTAATTGCTTCTGATCAACAACAACAACATTGCTGCTGGTCTTCTGTAATTCAAATCCATGGCTTCACTTACAGTCTCTTCCTCCTCGACAATCATCGATTCAAGAGCTCCTCCTCGACAAGCCTCCTCCGCATCTTCTCCTTCGTGTATTTCACTTCCCACGCTTCAGTCTCAGACCCGCGCCGCGAAAGCCACTGCTTACTGTCGGTTCTCCACTCTCCATGATAAATCTGAAACCTTTTTGTTTTTTTTTTTGTTTTGAAAATTTAAAAATGTAAACTTTCGTAATGGGTTTTGATAAAGGTCGGAAGATAGTGAGGAACGTTTTGACACGAGCTGCCGATGTTGAAGTTGCTGCCACTACTACTACTACTACCCAAGTTGAAGCTCCTCCTCCTGCCACCGATACGGAAGCCGCGACTACAGAGTTACCGGATATCGTCAAGACCGTTCAAGAAGCTGTAAAACACTCTTGCTTTTTTTTAAATTTGATTCTGCTTTCTGAAACTTGAATTTGGATTCTTTTTTGAATTTTGGTGTTGAAGTGGGACAAAGTGGAGGATAAGTATGCAGTTAGTTCTCTCGCGGTTTCTGGTTTTGTGGCTCTTTGGGGAACTGCTGGTGTGATCTCGGTGAGGACAGAATCATCTTTAAAACTTTTTTTTAGTTGATTCAAAACTGTGAATATTTGTGTGGTGGTGAAACAGGCCATTGACAGGCTTCCACTAGTTCCTGGTGTTCTTGAAGTTGTAGGCATTGGTTACACAGGGGTGAGTTTCTACTTGTTTCATCTTTTTCTTTGTTATACAGTTTTGAATCATTCATTATCAGAGTTAGCGAACCTTTGTTAATGATTTAGAGTCAATTTGTGATGATCATATTGGGTTTAGGTTTAGCCTCTGATTCATTGGAGTATGTGAGTTTGTGTTTTCAATATTGACATCTGATTTTATAAACTCATTGCTTGCTTGCTACTTCTCATGAGTGATTCTTGAATCTTAAGCATTGTTTCTTTTTTTATGTTCTGGACCTTAACGTGTGTGTGTTTTGTTTTTACCACAGTGGTTTGCTTACAAGAATCTGATATTCAAGCCAGACAGGTCAAGCAGTCTCCTCTATATCCTCTGTGTTGGTTTCGTCTAGTGTTATTGAGAAAATGAATCTCATATGTTCTATGGGTAACATGTTTCAGGGAGACTTTGTTTCAAAAGGTGAAAGACACATACCGAGACATAATAGGGAGCAGCTAAATCAGAGGATGAAGAGCCTTTTAGGGGGGGCCATTCATGAATTGAATGAATCTAACACATCCCGCATCCTTCCTTGATACTTCCCTTGTTGTAACTAAATAATTTGCATCCTCCTTTTGTCTCTGTGGTCTTTTTAGCTCAAAGTATATCATTCATCCATACACCCATTTATGTGAGTATTGTAAATTCCTCAAGACTATATATATATGAGAGATGTTTGTTTACATTCTTACAGAGGTTTTATTTTATACTGATGCATACTTAAAAATTTTCACCCTATATAAAAAAATATAGTAAATTCTTATTATAAATATATTATTTTGTAATGCACGGTAAAGAAGGCGCTACAATAGAAGAGATCAAAGCGGCTGCAGAGCTTGCCAACGCTTCCAAAGTTTGTTGATAAGCTTTCTCAGGGTTTGGATACAATGGTTGGAGAACACGGCACTCAGCTTTCAGATGGGCAGAAACAGAGGATCGCTGTGGCCAGAGCCATTCTTAAACCATAAAAGGGGCATTCGATCGATTAATTGGCAATAGATGATGACAGTTAGAAAACTAGTTTTAGATATCTTGAGGTGGAATCTGATAAGGGACACGATGTGGACCACTTATACTATAGATGTTGAAGGGGATGTTGAAGGGGATGTTGTGAGCCAGATACACAACTCCCATATCATCATAATCATAGATGTGAATGCAGTTAGGGCGCATGCCAGGAAAGGAAGAAGCAGAGACACAGAAAGGTTCAGACCTTGAGAGGAACATGACGAGATCTCCCATGTCTTGAATGTAGGCAGCGTTTCCTTCATCGTCTAGCTTGAACACCAGTAAAAATTCTGTTTTCAGAATGGCAACACCTTCCTCGTTCTTGGCTCTATACTTGTGCTGCGTAACCAAGAAAGTCTCACCGGTGGATCTTGACTCAACCAAGTGCTCGCTCGAGAAGCACGGTTCATCCATAACCTTAGGAAGTCTCACCGGTGTGGTGGTGGGAACCTTAGGAAGATTTGTGAACCACTCTACTTTGTGCAGCTTGGGGTCATCGCTGGGATTGCAAGGGTCCCATGACCCGATGAGTTTGCCTCCAGCTCCGGGAATGCGAAACATGTTGTCTTTCTCGGAATACATGACACGGGAGGAGTAGAAGCAAGGGTTTTCGATCTTAATGTTGGTCCACTCCGGTTTACTCTGACTAGCTGGTTTGCAAAAGCTGAGCTGATGTCCTAAGAACTTGACAGCCACGACACAGTCCTCATCATCCTCTGGAGAAGATGATGACATTGACACGTTGGTGATGATTTTTGTTTGGCAATGAGGAAGAGTCACAAGAGGAGGCAGAGGGATACGTTTGGGATTTTCACCGGATGCCACAGGGTTAAAATCGTCTTGTAGACGCAGGATTCCATCTTCCTTGAGAGTAGCTACCCACCCATGAGATGCCCCTATTGTTAGGGTTTTTTCATCATCATATTCTTTAAACACCAACTCCAGAGGTATCATCTTGTCCAGTTCAGTCACGGAGTTTTGATTAGCATAGGCAACTCCGAGTCTTCCTAGACCGCCGTGTTCACAAGGCATTGCGCCCATGATGGAACAAGGAGGGGTTTGCCGCAAGGAGTTAGTTGAGAAGGCGTTAGAGAGAAGAAGAGAAACAGAGGAGGAGGATCTTCTCACTCCAAGGCGGAGACTACGGCTGATGAGAAACAAAAGAGACATCAATGAGTGCTGCTGTTAAACAAAAAGCCAAGAGAGAACTAATGATCTTCCATCTTCTCCACCTAAAACATCTCCCATTAATACAGAAAAAATAGCCTTGCCCACCAAGTTTTTTTTTTTTTTAATCCTGATATTATTCACTATTTATTTTTATTGATACAGAAAAAGAGCCTTGCGTAAGTTTTTGATAAGCATATTCCAATGCCGCTAAAACCGTAAATTACTCATTTTGAATCCTAGACAGAGTCGGCCCTGGGCTAAACCTGGGCCAAGAAAGTCTCACCGGTGGGTCTTGACTCAACCAAGTGGCTCGCTCGTGAAGCAACGAATCCATAAGCAACAAGAGAAAATGAGAATGATCCATGCATCATAATATGTTGTGGGCCGGCTTTCAATCAAATGATGATTTTCAACCAATGCCCAAGCTTCTGTTTCAAATGACTGACACCACCAGCTTCTTCTGAAATCCTCAAAAGACAATTCATTTTATCATCAGCAGAAAAACAATCCAAACTATTTGTTTTTTTTGTACATACGTGTGGTTTTCTGTTTAATAATAGGAACGGCGTGCCGTTTTGTGATATGTTTAATGCATTCTGATAGAAACTGAAAGTAGTTTGTCAATATAAATTCTTATCTCTCTCAAAATCAGAGTAGCTGTAGTAGACAACTTTTCAGAAAGAAAAAAAACCTATAAGCTAAGCTTGGGACTATACAACAAGAAGATAACTGTGTGATTGATTATATTTATGCCACATATCCATATAAGATGAGAGTATTCATATTGGCTATTCACCAAGAAGATACTTTTATGATCATGTTAACTAACCAGGCGGTTTCCAAGTTTTCTTAATTTTTTTTTTTTGTTACAAACTTCTTGTGCGTAGATCACTCGAAGGGGGTGGTCCACAGTCCACAGATGATTCTAGTGTGAGAGACACGTGTCGATAAACTGGTGGGAGAGAGATATGGTATCTGCGGGTCCCACTATATCAAGATATTATAGCGCTTTGACCTTTTTAACCTTTCCGACAGACATGAGTTCGTGGCCTACATGCGGAGATGGTTGTGAGCAAGTTGGGCTCGAGATGGACAAGATTGGAAACTCATAAAAAGCTGTATCAAGGAGCCAGCCACTAATATAATGACGTGTGGCAGTTTCTTTTGTAGCCTCCAATAAATCTGAGATTATAAAAAATCTGAAAAATCAATTATAGTGGCTGAGATTTCTCCATCTCCTGCACAGCTTCTTCTGATCAAAAGGGGGAACAGAGAGAGAGAGAGAGAGTCTTGGCTTCCCTTCTTCTCCTTCTTACTGTTTTCTTCTCCGAGTAATCAGGAAGACAAATTTTCTTCAGATAAACATGGGATCTTCAAGTAGTCCAGGCTGAGCTTGTTTCTTCGATTCTCCAATCTCTTTCCAAGTGTTCTCATCCTCCATTGAAGGTACTTTCAGTATTGTTTTTTTATTCTTTCAAGAGCTTATAGTTTCTCAATCGATTGATTTTGTGTAGTACCTGAAGTCGAAGAAGCTTGTGTAAGAAGAGGATCTGAAGCTGTGTGTGTGTGTGTGTGTGTGTTTAGCTTCTCAGGATTAGTGATGGAGACTAATTCTTCTGGAGAGGATCTGGTTGTTAAGGTAACTTAAATCTAAATTTAGTTGGTGAAAGACCAAAAATGGAAACTTTAGTGAACTTTTGTATGAGTTTTTTTTTTGTTTTTGTCGTGTTGTTGTAATGAAATGAAATATTTAGACGAGGAAGCCATATACGATAACAAAGCAACGTGAACGATGGACTGAGGAAGAACATAATAGGTTCCTTGATGCCTTGAGGCTCTATGGTAGAGCCTGGCAAAAGATAGAAGGTTGTTTTTTTCAAACAAAAAAAAAAAAATGTTCTTGTCTTCTAGAAGTTTTGTTGTTTCTTCAAACTGATTTGCTTTTTCATCATTTGGACAGAACACGTAGCAACGAAAACTGCTGTGCAGATTAGAAGCCATGCTCAGAAATTTTTCTCCAAGGTAATTCTTCTGCTTCTTGCTTTTGTCAAGAGATGGGTTGCGTACCAGTTATGAGCAATAAGTCTATAAGATTTAGCGGGGGAAAATAATGAGAGATTAGGAAACAGAGTAGTAGATTTAGAGAGTCTAATCGTTTTGTCTGCCTATATGTTGTTGAATATGTTTATGTGATGATGAGCCATTGAGGTAACACTTTTGATTTAGTGTCACTGAATCCCAATAGATATATGTTTGTTTGCGTTTGTCTACTTTGTTAACAAGACTATACTCTCATCACCTCAGGTAGAGAAAGAGGCTGAAGCCAAAGGTGTACCAGTGGCTCAAGCGCTAGACATAGCTATCCCTCCTCCACGCCCTAAACGTAAACCAAACAATCCTTATCCTAGAAAGACCGGAACCGGATCTCTCCCCATCTCTAAAACGGGTCTCAGTGATGGGAAACAGTCCCTTGGATCAGATAAAGTCTTGCTTCCTGAGGTGAACTTTCACGGTCAACATGACATCTTGTTGTAGTGTGTCATGTAATTGATACAGATTGGTGTGCTATGTTTTTGTAGATGACCAATGAAGATCTGCAGGAAGACAACTGTTCAGATTGTCTCACTCATCAACACCTCCCTGCTGCATCTTCCATTAAGACATCAAACGCTAGCACTTTTCGAGAGTTCTTACCTTCACGGGAACAGGTAAAAAAATCATATAGCTATTTGAGGGTTTAAAGAGTATTAGTACTTTTCATGAAACTATATGTGAGGGAAGGAACAGGGGAATAACAAGGAGTCAAACTCAGCCAATTACAGTGATTTGAATATAGAGGCAGGAGGACCTCAGACTTATCCAACGCATATCCCTGTGCTACTTCCATTGGGGACGACAAGGTCTCTGTCACATGACCCAGACGAGAATAGTCATCATCCCCACACAGTTGCAGGCGAACATCATCAGTCGTTTCCTGACCATATTATGTCAAGCCTTTTACAGACACCAGCTCTATACACAGCTGCAAGTTTCGCCTCAACGTTTTGGCCTCCTGATACTAGTGTTGGCCCACAAGGGAATCCGAATCTGGCTGCCATGGCTGCAGCCACTGTTGCAGCTGCAAGTGCTTGGTGGGCTGCCAATGGACTTCTACCTCTATGTGCTCCTTTTAGCTCAGGTGGTTTGACCTCTCACCCTCCAACCACTACTACTTATGGACCTTCTTCCGGTGAAGTAAACATCACAAAAACAATGGATCAAGAACACTCTGAGGCGTCAAAGGCTCGATCCTCATTGGAATCAGAGGAGACTAAAAACGGGAGTAAAACAGATTGTCATGAGCATCATCTTTCTGCAGCAACTGAGACTGATGCAAAGGGATCAGATGGAGCAAGAGACAGAAAGCAAGTTGACCGGTCTTCTTGTGGATCAAACACTCCTTCGAGTAGTGATGATGTCGAAGCAGATGCTTTGGAGAGGCAAGAGAATGGTGGTGGTAACAATGATGATGAAGTGAAAGAAGTGAATGCAGACACTACTAACAACAATCCACAAACTACTTCAGATTCCAATGCCCGTCGCAGTAGAATCAGCTCCAACATAGCTGATCCATGGAAGGCTGTTTCAGACGAGGTACCTTGAACTATAAAAAGATTCAAAACTTCCTTTATTCAAATCCTTTTATTCAACCAGATATTTGTATTTATTTTTCAGGGTCGAATTGCTTTTCGAGCTCTCTTTGCAAGAGAAGTTTTACCACAAAGTTTTTCATATCAGAGAGAAAACAGAGAGGATGGTCAACAGCAAAGATATCCAATGGAACTTGATCTTAACTCCACAGCTGAACTAACTCCAGCTGATGATGAACCTCATCATCATCATCAAGAAGAGAATAAAAGCATAGCGTTTTTGGGTGCTTCAAAGCTAAGTAGTAGAGGGAGAACAGGGTTCAAACCTTACAAGAGATGTTCAATGGAAGCCAAAGAGAGTAGAGTCATCAACACCAACCCTATCACCATCCATGTTGAACAGAAAGATCCCAAACGTATTCGGTTGGAAACACAAACTTCAACATGAAAAAAGTTGTAACTCTATATATCTGTTGTTCTCTGTTTTTCATTCAAGTTTCAAGATCTCACTGATACAATCTTCTTCTTCTCTCTTTTGAGGCATATTTGTATTTTTTCCTTACAGTTTCCCTTGTCCATAGTGTCTCTGTAACGTTTGACTCTTGTATTATCAAACAAATCATAAAACTGTTCAATTTCTACCTCCTTCAGAAAAAAAAAACCTATGACATTTGCATTGAAAGATGAAGTTAAGTATATTGGTAAGTGTCCAAATAAGACTTGAAAAAAAACAGAGGAAGTTAAGTTTTTATTTCTTGGTTTTGAATGTATGTTAGGTTAAAACGCTTTGCTTGAGAGTAAAGAAACGTTTTTTTTTTTCTTTCTTTAATTAAGAGATCGTGCTCTTGGAAGAAAAAAAACGTGACTCTGATTGGTTGTCACGATTATGACAACGTGCGGAGCAAAGAGCAAGAAGGAATCGAAAGGCAGAGAAAGAATATCTCTGGTACCAATATTTGATATTTTGACTAAGTCCTTATTGCTATTATTAAACTCTGTTTTCTCGTGTATATATATGCATAAACGTAGCTTTGTGTTTGCATAAGTTACATTTGATTTATTATTGTCCCTTAGAAGATTTAAAAGGTAACGTATATACTCACTCATCTCTCTCTGATTGTTTCATTAGATCTCAACATATAGGTCAATGCTTTTGTGAGATCTTCTCTCCTGTAACATATAAGATATGATGATTCAACAGATGAGTGAAGAAACATATGAAGAAACGATGGAATCAAACGAGTCTCCTCGTCCTGCTCCAAAACTCAACGAGAGGATTCTCTCAACTCTGTCCAAGAGATCTGTAGCTGCGCATCCATGGCATGACCTTGAGATCGGTATCTTTTCAACAACACTTAATTAAGTCATATCTGATTATTATTCTATATGAATTCTCAACACAAGTTGTGACTTCTCTTGCTTTCAGGTCCTGAGGCTCCATTGGTCTTCAATGTGGTATGTCTCTTATAAATCTAATACAACCTTCTTTTATTACATTTGTTTATTAGTCTTTTAACAAAAGAGTCTCTCCGGTTAGGTTGTTGAGATCACAAAGGGAAGCAAAGTGAAATATGAACTTGACAAAAAGACCGGTCTTATCAAGGTAAGTGTAATGAAAATATGAAATCCACATGTTGTATAACCTTTCTGATTGATGACATTGAGTTTCAATCTCAGGTTGATAGGATCTTGTACTCATCGGTTGTTTATCCTCACAACTATGGATTCATCCCAAGGACATTGTGTGAAGACAACGATCCTCTTGATGTTCTTGTCCTCATGCAGGTACACATCATCAAAACTCACCAGAGAAATTAATGTATCATTGTAGTTTTTAACCTGGTTAAGCTTGTGTACGTAGGAACCAGTGCTTCCAGGATGTTTTCTTCGTGCTAGAGCCATTGGATTAATGCCCATGATTGATCAGGTTCCCTCCTCTTATGCACACATTTTATTTAACAAGATTCATTTCCTATTTTAGAAACTTCTCCACTAAATCAGTATATATTATTACAGGGAGAGATGGATGACAAGATCATTGCCGTGTGTGCTGACGATCCAGAGTACAAACATTTCACCGACATCAAACAACTCGCTCCTCACCGTCTCTCAGAGATCCGTCGTTTCTTCGAAGACTGTAACATCCCTTTTTCTTTATTCAGTTATTAATCAAATTGTAACAAAAAAAATCAATACCTAAAGTTTCTTGTATGGTTGTTATGGTTTTAGACAAGAAGAACGAGCACAAGGAGGTGGCTGTGAACGATTTTTTGCCATCTGAGAAGGCCCATGAAGCAATCCAGTACTCCATGTAAGCTTCCCTTTCACCCATAAACTCGTAAACTTTTTATCAAATGATTGTAGTAACGAATGTAATATACGTTTTGTGTAATATACAGGGACCTATACGCTGAGTATATTCTCCATAGCTTGAGGAGATGAACTTACAACACATTTATATTCCCATACAGCGAATGAGATCATCCTTCGCAGCATAATATTGTTTTAAATAATAAATGTAATCTTGCAATTTTGTTGAATTGTGTAATTTGAAACTCATACAGAGCCAAATGTATTTTTCATTTTTTTTCCTTGTTGCTTACTCAAACTCATGTTAACTTGTATACTAATGGGCTTTATAAGCTCATATGGCCCAAATAAATGGCTCTTTTAAATTTTAATAACCAGTGTAACGAACGAGTATTTAGAAACCAAGTGAAACCACATACGTGAATCGAAAGTAAAGTTGTATTAGATATAGACTCAGTGACACACGTAAACGTAAAAGATAATAGTATAATACCAAAGATCTCTCTCTGTACACTAGTATACAAAACAGTACAGTGAACACAAACAGTTTTTAATTAGTTGGCAAAGTATCGTATCGTGTGTGTGGATCCAAATGAGAAAGCGACTAAACATGAGGTGCACATATATAGACAGAGAATGGGCTTTTCCATTTATCATCATATCGTATTTATTTTGGGCCTGACTTTTTCTATAACAGGGACCACTCTATATGTTATAGAGTCCCCTCACTTTTCTTTTAATCAGCTAAATGACGAAATTATTTGTATAATATGGACCGACATTTGTACGTGTGTATATATGTATACACTCATCAAGATCTAATGGTATGAACAGTGAATTGAATGAATGATTATATGTGCATATATGAGCTGCATGGAAGCTGACTATCGCAGTTACTGCAGAGCCCTTTTTATATCTATGGAGTCAATGCATAACTATACAAGAGTTTATTATAAATATAAATGTATAATAGTACATAATAATGTAAAAATATACAAATTTTTTTTTTTTACTTTTTGCAAAGAAAGAAGCATCCAGATTTAATAAATAGTGGTTTGGACTTCAGAGTTGAGACAACCTGAGCGGGTTGATTTCATTTGTATCCATCCTTCTCTACAAATCTACCCCACCTTATATATTTGCATTTACATCGTAAACAAAATCTATCATTTTCACTATCACTAAATGAAATGTAAGAAAAGTGAAGGAAACTATGAACAGAAGAAAGAGGCTATGAAACTAATTCTGTGAACATTGTTCTTGGTTTTTATTTGGTACTATGAATTATTTGGGTTTGAAGTTTAATACTCGCATAACCACTAAGTAATAATATTGTTGAGAACAATAGACTTATTCTTTTTATTTTCTTTTGCATATGAACTTTTCAAGATGCATGCTTAAAAGACTAATTATGTTTAACCCTTTTCTTTTAAAAGAGAAGGCCGGCTAGAGAGAGAGATATAGTCGTAGACTCTGGGGCAAATTGACAACTGGAGCATGTTGTTGCCATTATCGTACCACTGATTCTCCATTATTTATTGTTTTTTATGTTCAACCAAAATAATTTCATTTAAGAAATTGGACCGCCTTCCACTTCACCACTACCTCTTTGATGGCGACCGATCTTATATGTATTTTTTTATGAGTACTTATATCTTATATGTATTATTATTATTATTATCATCATCATCATACCCTTTTCATAATCAATAATGGTCGATTTATATTAACACGAGTGACTCTACGGAAATAGCGTCGATCCAAGATGCATACAACTTTTTCTTTTGTTTACAAAATTTATATTATAATACTCTTTATAGAACAGGGAAACCCTAAAGGCGACGCTTTCTTGTTACCGCAAGCGACTGATCAATCTATTTATAGCCATATGTAATGATCAATAATGTAATCATACACATGAAACTAATTGTATAGACTGGATACTTATGGATGTATGTTGGGTAGATATTAGATATAGAAGGTTTTTGGGTTAATAGTTAACTTTTATTTAAATGAAAAAGAGGATTGCTTGGGATTTGAGATCATTTACAAATAAGGAAGGTATATGTATATAGATTGGACTTGCCATTTGAAAGGAGGGGAAGACTCTAAGGGGAAAAGAGTATTCCAGGCGAGTGGACATTTGTTTAAACAAGAAAAAGAGTTCATAAGTGTGC